>JADRCH010000098.1:5712229-5741458 GCA_019843965.1 Rhynchomys soricoides | reverse complement strand
GATCTCACACGTGTTAACCACACAAACTGTCACTGAGCTAACCTACTCTTCGACTACATATTTTCCTTCCTAGGAAAGACATTTACAGTATTGTATTTTTACTTTTTAAAAAGTGTGTGTAAGTGTTTTGCCTGCATGTATGTCTGTACATCATGAGTACACAGAGCCTATGAAGACCATAAGAGAACATCAGATCCTCTGGAACTGGAATTACAGACAGACAGTTGTTAGCCACAGGTGTTAGGTGTGGCTTGGTTCTTTGGAAGAGCAGCCAGTGCTCTTACTTAACACCTCAGGTATCTCCTTAACCCCTATTTTCACTATTTTAATGGATCTTGGGGTATTCATGCCTTTGGTAAAGTCACCAGAATTTTATTTTTGAGAATTTCTTTAAAGGATAGGGGAGTTAAAAGCATCCCTAGTAGAGTGAAGGAGGTTCTGTATAGAATTATCAATAGAATCCCAGATAAAAAAGAGTCCAAGCCCCACAGGAGAGCTAAAGTCTGACCCCACTAAAATCAGAGACCTCACAGTCTTAGCCCTCAGAAGAATGAGAAGAAAGCAAATGTTAGTTGAAGAATCATAGCTGGGAGTAAATCAAAGCAAATCAACACCAGTGAGGTGGAAGGGTGACCAAAGATGTGAGACATGAGCCGTAGGTCTGTAACCATCTGTCACTCAAAAGGATCAAGTGTGGGAAAGAAGAAGACGGGCGAAACAGGGAGTGCATACAGCATTCATGAGCAGACAGCATAGGCAGCACAAACGTCCCACAGGGCCTTAGAGGCTGGTGAGGGAGCAAGTAAGGTCAGGAGACAGAGGAGAGGAAAACACAGCAGATACCCATCATGGAGACCAAAAAGATCAGTTCAAAGCTGACAAAGGAAGAAGCCAATTCACAGCAGCCTTGATGGTGTACACCTGTCATCTCAGCATTTGGGAGGCAGAGGCAGGAGGATTGCCATGAACTGCAGACTAAGCTGATCTACAGAGCAAGCTCTTAGCTAACCAGGTCTACAGAGTAAGATGCTGTTTCAAAAAACAAAGAGAAAAACAAACAAAAAAACAGGATTATACTATTTTAGACAACAGTAGAAACAGCAAAAAGAAAATATATATTTTGATATATTTATATGATATTAAAGGTAGTCAATATTAATGCTGAAGAAAAAGGCAAAGATACCCAAAAAAGTAACAGGAAGGTTGGGATGCTAGTAACGGAGCCATCAGAAATGCTGAAAGTATGTAGGGATATAATGTAAGACATGTTTCCAGGAACAAAAGAACTGACTTTAGTTCATTTGAAACATGTGTGCAGGGCTGGAGAGATGGCTCAGTGGTTAAGAGCACTGGCTACTCTTCCAGAGGTCCTGAGTTCAATTCCCAGCAACCACAATGTGGCTCACGATCATCTGTAATGGGATCCAATGCCCTCTTCTGGTGTGTCTGAACACAGCTAAAGTGTACTCATATACATAAAATAAATATATAAAAATTTTAAAAAAGAAACAGGTGTGCATACAAGTACACACACACCCTGCACATGCATACCACACACATATGCGTGTGTACACACATACACACACACAAACACCATGCATATACATAACACACACTTATTCATACACACTGCATATCATACACACTCTATATTCTCACATACCACACATCACACACACACACATCACACAGTCACACTAACACAGCACACATACTTGTACGTACAATGAAACAGAGAACAAGTCATATGAAAACATGTACTAGTGAAGCTATAAAATTTGAAGAATCATCTAGGTTTCCAGGTCCCTTCCTGACATGCCATAGGGCAGAACTCAAGTATACAACGGAGAAAAAAAATCCTGCTAGCAATCTTGAATGAGAGAAAACAAAATAATGTTTTTTAATATTTGAGGAAAAGAAAAGTTTTGCACAGTGTTGTAGAAAGTGGCCCTCTGACCAAGCGGCAGCCACTAGCATTAGGTCAGCTGTCCTGGCACCTGTTCTTCCCAGCCATTCATATGCAATTCTTCCCTAATTTCACTTGGAGTTCTGGTGGAGAAACCTCGGAAGGTGATAGAGTATATGGGGCGGAGGTCAAGTGAAAGGGATCCCTTCTATGCAACAGTGGGGAAGCCATTGTCCATGCCTGGCACAGACTCCAGTGCAGCTACGCTGGGGCCACTCACATTTCTGCAATAGCTCCTCACCCATACTCTGTAAATGAGCCCAATTCATTAGTCCCCCCACAGTGAACTCTGCTGAAATCCTGTTTTGCTTTATGGTGGGGCCTTATAAGGATGGGGTAGACTCTTGTTTATATCTCCCCACAGAAGGAATTCTTGCCACACTCAGTCAAATGTTTACTCAAGAATAAAAACAGCTTGGAAGTTCTTCTGTACTTTAAAAAACATGGTGGCCACTGCACACTTCCCAACAACCTACCCAATGAAGGTCATGGTAAAAGGTACCCCTGTGACCCCTATAATTGTTTAAATTATACATAAGCAACCAAAAGAGTTTTTTACTACAAAATAAAAGCAAATTTGTAATCTTTGACCAAATCAAAATAAATCTGTAAATATGAAGAATTATGGGTTGTTGGTTTCTCTTTTCATCTTTTCTAGTAAGTTGTCAGTCTCTCTTAGATAAATCTGTAACAGGAAATGCATGCGGCATTCCTACATAGAGGATTTGACTTCTATCTAACTAACTGTTCATCCATTTGTCATTTCACCCACACAGCATCTTAATATGCACTTGGAAACATATCAATATAAACATAAGCAAGTATGCTCATCCAGCATTAACAGTAGCTACTTGGGGATAATATCATGTTGAATGATCTGTAGTTTTCTTTTTATAAACTTTATTTTGTTTAAATTTTCAAAAAGAGATCATTATCACTGTAGTGGACTAAAATTAGCCAGAAATTCTTCAGAGAGCTTTCTTCTCTGGGAATGGTAGCTTCCGCCTCCAGTCGTTGGGTCTGAGGTGGCATCATAATTACTGTTGACAAACAGCAGAAACAATGTACTGAGACACACACCCCCCCCCCCCCCCCCCGCGCGCCCCATGCTCACCTTCAGGATCCTAAAATAGCTATGTTGTAAAGCCTCACATTTAAGATTAAAAACAAAAGAACAAAACCAAAAAAAAAAAAAAATCTTCTTAAATGGTCCCAGTGTCTCTACCACCCTAGATGCGGTCCTAGGTTTATCAAGTGAAGTTGTCTGTCCCAGCTAAATTACCTGTGGCTGTAAAAGAGAGCCCAGACAGAACTTACGGAACATCCTAGTTACTCACAAATTTGTGAGTTTTAGTGGACTGTGTGACTAGGTTTTAGAGTTATTTTTCAAATAGTTTCTTAGTTCTTTTCCTATTGCTGTCACAAACAATTAAGACCAAAGAAAATCAATGACTTAAAGCTGTAGAGGAGTCCATGATCAACGTGGTAGAGAATGTAGCAGCAGGCAGGCAGGCAGGCAGGGCACTGGAGCAGTAACTGAGAGCTTACATCTTGAGACATAAACACCACTCAGAGAGAACTAATTGGGAAGGACATGGGCTTTTGAAAGACAAAGCCCGCTCCCAATGACACACCTCCTTCAACAAAGCCACACCTCCTAACCCCAGATAGTTCCACCAATTGAGGACCAAGTATTCAAATTAATGAGCCTAGGAGGGCCATTGTCATTCAAACCAGCACATACAGCAATAGATAACTGAAAATTTAAAATAACACTTTTAAAACTCTAAATAAGATGCTGAAGTTTCCATTATACGTAGAAGGGAATATGTCTATGCAACAGCTTTCTCTCCTTTATTAATGACTCCTGAGGTTTTCAGTTACTGCCTGTCACAATCACCAGCTGCTTCACTCTACACTGAGAAGTGGATTGTCTTCACAATGCCCCTAACACAACGTCTGTATATGTCTCAACACTTATTGAAGGTAAAAGATTGAAGGTAGAACAAAGGGTCTGTATTACTGAGCTATTACTAAGTGATAAACTTCTCCAAAACTTCACAGCTTAAGACAAACAAAAGATGCCTACCACTTCAGTTTATCAGGTTATCTGGGGAACAGTTTAAAATGGTGATCCTGTACCTAGCCTTTCATTGGGATTTACTGGAGAAGCTGGCCAGGGCTGCAGGCAATGGAAGGCCTTATTGGACCTTGTGAATCTCAAGATAGCACACTTACATGGCTGCTGAGATTTTGCAAGTCCTTAGAGCTGCTGAAGTTTTGATAATCTGAAACTCATTAAAGCAAAAGGCCAAGAAAGCAAGAAAGAGATCCCATGTCTTTTCCAGCCTTGCCCTGGAAGCCATTTAGTCTCACAGTGTTCCATTGATTACAAATAAGACCTTCCCAGTGGGAGAAGAGACTGACAGGGCATGAATACCAGAAACTGGAAATTCTGGGGGCAGTCTCTCACAACTTTTTAGACACTAGTAGGCATCAGTGTCTGAGATCTTTATATACTTAACACACCTGGCATACACCCAGTGGGGACAAAGGAGCCTTCCACCAAAAGGCAGACCGTATCTTCCCAAAGGAAGGGTGACTTCTGAACTTCACATAAACTCACTTGAGAGACTGGATGTACTTCTGGTTATAAATTAATTAATTAATTAATTACAGCACATAATTATATCCGTTCTGTGACTTCAAAATACGCTAAGACTTTTGAGAAGTCACCGAGTGTGGGCTTAATTTTCTAGTATTGGGGACCAATCAGAAGCTCCCAGAACTTCCTTTTCCAGGCTTACTAGCTCATACCATGCCCGAGTTGCTCTTCCCCTGCTCGCTCTTAGCTTGCATCCCTGGAGTTTTCTGGAATTTGAGAAGAATTCTGCTGTTGCACCCCCTGGTGCAGCTTAATATTTCCTCGATAGCCTGTTTTAAAGATCAGTAGGGGAGAAGTGCATGGGGAAAGGTCCTTGAGTTTTTAATCAGATATCAAACAGAAAAACAAAACAAACCCCCTTGAACGGTGAACTTGGGGCTACCAAATGCTTCCTTGGTGCCCCCTTAGCACAATTGGTATCTGTTCTACCAAACATAAAGTCGTTTTAATAAATGATAATCTAATCCTAGCAAATTAGTTTCGTAAACCTTCCCAAGACTGCTCCTTACCCACCATGCTTTGCTTTCACTGGTCACTCCTGCCAAGTAGTCTAATTGGCCTTATGAAACAGCTTTGTAGAACTGGAGTCATCTCCATGAAGAATGGCAAATGGCTGTGGACTTCTGGGACCACTGATTTTTAAAATAGATATTTCTTTTAATCAATGACACTATCGCTTACAATGACAGCACTCTGCTCATCTACAGGAATGATAAGTGTGATATCATGGGCACACGCCTCCTCCTTAAGGCAGTCTCTGGTGTGGTCAAGCACCTAGCCCACAGCTGGCCTGGTTTCTGCTTGGTTCTGATAAGGTGCACCTGTCCTGAGCCATCATGTCGGCCAGCATCCATTAAGCTTGCCTTTGACAGGTGCATGGACTCCTTATTCGTAAGACGTTCGATCTCTCTAAGTCACGTCTACATAGCTGCCTTCCTGCATCAGGAAATGTGTTTGAGACTGTGACATTGCCTGTGGCCGAATCTCCCTTCTCTTGGTCACTTCCCTTGGTCATTGCTGCTCTGGCCCTTAGTGACAAGCTCCAAATTGGTTTCTGTAGGCTTGACTCTTCCCAGCCATGTACTAGTAAAGTTTACATCTCCTGCTAGCTGAGTCCTCCACATTTCTTAGGTCATCAGTGGTCCAGAGCAGCACAGGCACTCAGTACCATTTCTCAGTCAGAGTCTCGAGAGTCGGCCCTTTCATTCTCCGGCCCTCACTGTGCACTTTATATTAGAGAGAATTGTTATTCTTTTAAAAAATCATTGTGTGATCTCTCAAGGCTTTTAACTTATCACATCTCTATGCTAACTCCTACAGCATCCATGACTCTTGATATGAGAATAGTTTACTTTTTTAAAAATTAATTTTGAAGGTTAGCATACGAAGTAATGATTCATGGTGACATTTCTTTTTTTAAATGAGTACAGTGTCCCTGTCTTCAGACACACCAGAAGAGGGCATCAGATCCCATTATAGATGGTTGTGAGCCACCATGTGGTTGCTGGGAATTGAACTCAGGACCTCTGGAAGAGCAATCAGTGCTCTTAATCGCTGAGCCATCTCTCCAGCCCTCATGGTGACATCTTAAAACAGATGTGGCATTATACTTGGTTCTTCTTTCCTCCTCTCCCTCACTGCCCCGAGGGGTCCATCCCACTTTATGGCTCCCTTTGTTGTTGTTTTGTTTTGTTGTTGTTTCTTTCAAGACAGAGTTTCTCTTTGTAACCCTTGCTGTCCTGGAACTCACCATGTAAACCAGGCTGGCCTTGAACTCAAAGATCCACATGCCTCTGCCACCTGAGTGCTAGGATTAAAGGTGTGCACCACCACTTCCCAGCAGTTCCTTTTGGACTCAACTTCTCTTTCATATTACATATATTCCGCTCCCCTGTTCCTTTTCCACCTCCCTTAAGTTAGCTTCCCGTGTTCCAGGGCATGGTGACAAACACACTTAATCCTACCACTCCCAAGATAGAGTCAGGCAGTTTCTCTGTGAATTTGAGGCTAGCCTGGTGTACATAGAGTTCCATGACAGCCAGGGCTACGTAGACCCTGCCTCAAAAGAAAAAAAAAAAAAAAAGCATCTTCTCTGTTCTTATGATCACCTTTCCAGACTTACATTTCATGACGTACACACTCACACATGTAGCTTTAAATTTACACTCTGTGTGTGTGAGAGGAAATGTACTGTATTTTTCCTTCTGCATTCGGTTTATTTTGCCTAACATAATGATTGTTGTAGACATTTTATTGCAAACGTATCTCATTTCAGTTTTCTTGGTGGCTACATAAAATTTCACTGCATACGTGAAGCACATTTTCTTTATCCATTCATCTGTTGGTGGGCATCTAGGCCAATTCCATTTCCTGGCTGCTGTGAATGCTGCGGCTTTAAGGGTGGGCGTGGTATAGGTAGAAGTGTCAGGAGTGGTGTAACTGGGTCATATGATAGTTCTAGTTTCCGCTGTTTGAAGACCCTCCAAGGTGAGTTCCATAGTGTCTACATACTGTACTTCTCCCCCCACCCCCAAAGCAGGGAATAAGGGTTCCATAACCTCTCCAGCACTTGTTGTTGGTTGTTTTCCTGATCCACCTGGATAAAACAGAACTTCAGAGCTGTTTTAACTTGCAAACCTTGATGGCCAACAATGTTGAATGATTCTTCAAGTAGTGATTGGCCATTTCTTCTCTTGAGAACTGTCTATTCAGTTCATTGATGCATGGTGTGTACATATGTATATATGTGTGTACACGCATGTGCACATGTGTGCACATACATGTGGAGGTCAGAGTTTAGGGTAAAATGCAGAAGACTGTTATAGAGAAGAAGGTAGAAAAATCAAGAGATTTTTTTTTAAAAGAAAAAAGATTGCCCTAGAGTTAAAAACAAAAGTTCAAAGATGAAATTAAATAAATACAAAAAAAGGAAATAAAAGCAAAGACATAATAGACTTTTAAAACAGAATAGAAGGCTGTGGGTGTAGCACATCAGAGTGCTAGGTTTTCTCCTCGCCATCGCATAAACTAGACGCATGTGATGGTCCATGGCTGTCATCCTAGGATTTAGGAAATAGAAGCAGATTAGAAATTGAAAATCATACTTGGCTATTTAGCACTAAGCCAGTATGAGAGGCTCTTGTCTCAACAACAACAGCAAAAAGATAATGATGTAAAATCAAATACTACTAAAGTACTAGGTATAGTAAGAGGGACACAGGGACAAAAGAAAACAAGGAAAAAGTAAAATATTGCCCCAAATGGAAGCTTTGTATAAACCAAATTTTTAAAAAATGCGCAGAGAAGAATAACAAATAAAACAATAGATAAAATAAATACCCAGATACATAGATACCCAGCTAGGCATGCAGTAATTGTTGTTGTTGTTGTTGTTGCTTGAAAGTCACTGAGACACGGGGCTGGACAGATGGCTCAGCAGTTAAAAGCACTGGCTGCTCTTGCAGAGGACCTGGCTTCAGTTCCCAGCACTTGTACCCACATGGTGGCTCACAACCATCCGTGACTCCAGTTCCAGGGAATCAGACTCCTTCTTCTGGCCTCCAAAGGCTCCAGGCACACATGTGGTACATAGAAAGATTTGTAGGCAAAACCTTTGCACACCTACAAACAAATTAACCCTTCTTTTAAAAAAATAACCACACAGATAAAAATATAAAGCTAGTTGAAGCAACTTCTGTCCGGGCCCCTGAGAATTAGAGACAGCCAGTATTAGGAATGGAGGAAGGTCAGAGTAAGCCATACATGAGCTTCCTGTCACCTGAAGACGATCCTCAATGAAAGGAAACAAATTGTTCTCAAGCCAGGAGAAGAGGTTGCACAGAGGGAAAATAACTCTCAGATGAAACCAAAGAAACAAAAAAGTTATGGCACAGGAATCAATTCAGCATAAAATAAATGCAAATAATTTTTTTTTTTAAATTCGCTCCGAGGCATGGTTAGCTTGGTGCACAAGAATAGTAACACATAGGAGCATGCCCAAAATGATTTAAAATATCTTACTCCATCAGTCAAGATTGCTAGCTGTAATCAACAAAACCTGGACTGAGATAAAGAGGAAGATTAAGTAGCTCACAGTGCTTCAAGAGGATCGGAGACCTAGGTTTGAAAGTTACAGTGCCCTGTACAGTGGCAAGGTGATAGTGCAAAATTGCTGTTCCCTGGGTAGCTTAGACCACTACTGGCACCACCAGCATCTCTAGACGTTGAGCATAGACCTCAGTTAAAGCCATCGTCCCAGCTGCTTCTAGAAAACGGCCAGTATTGCATAATGTCTCCATCACCTTCACAGCTGCCATTGTCACATCCACCCGCTGGGATCCTCTGCCATTAAGGTCTCTAATTTCTGTTCTCGCTCCCTTCCTGCTCCGTGACTGGTGTTGCCATCTACAAGAGCTCTAGGCAGACCCTGAGCTCCCAAAACACTTTTCTTTTAAGAGCGGATGTCAGGTGATCAATTCCCCACTCCCACAATCAGAAGGGCTACAAAAGAAAATATCTACAAATGTTTACTAGCCACAGTGGGATAATGTAGGAAACTCTCAGACACAGAGAGATGTTTCAGACACTGGGCAGACAATATATATAACAAGTGTATACAGTGTTGTGGATGCAGAGCCAAGAAGCTCTATGGCCCAGAGACTGAGGATGAAGCTCATGGTGCAATGCACACTTAGCTTATGTGCCCTGTATTCTAGCCCCAGCCCCAAACTCAAAGTCCCATGAGCACACAAAGTTCCTTTATATCTTCACATATATGAATCTGTTGGTACACAATCTAAAAGCGGCCATCAAGACACTAACTCGAGTACTCAGCTTTGCAAAACTGCAGCGAGGCCCGTGCAGTGCGCATGCCCAAGCCAGCTGCTCCTTGATAAACACTCCCACCTGCCCCTCCCTCTTCATTCTCACTCATTGCTTCACTACCGTTCTTTTTGTACTTGAATTTTCTTGCTCCAGTAGATCACGAGTCATAACCAATGACGCGGGGAATACAACTGAAGCCTGTACACACAATAGACCCTTCTCAGAAAGCAAGGGTTCCATGATCCCATCTGGCTACAGTACCTGCCTGCAGTGCAGTGCTCTCCTAGATGCTTAGAGTCCTTGCCTTGATTCTTTTGCTAACACAGTTCCCAGTTTCCTTTGCGGCAGTTCTGAAGCAGCCTCACACTACGTGGTCACACCTCACCTGTCCTCCAGCATCACGGCACCTGACCCACCACCAGCAGGGGGCGCGCCTTCTCCTGGTGTCCTTTCCACACTTCCCTAGACCTTCTATAATGTTCAGCCCTTTTAATCCCTGCTCCTGTTTGCTCCAACCTTGCCTCATCTGGTACCCAGCCTCTGTAAACTCTCCTCTTATAGATGCTGCTGATGAGCAGAGAAGGAGAAAGGTCAGGACCTAGGGCAATCTGAAAAAAACTAGAGAAAGAATCGGTCATAAGAAGCTGCTGTTTGTTTGAAATACCTTTTAAATTTTTAAAGGCTTCTTTCCCTGACGCTGACTTCTCCCGAGTATATCTTCCCTTCTTTCATGCTCACAGCGTCTGAGTCCAATGCAGTCTGCTGTGGCATCTCAGAAAACCCACTTCCATCTAAGTATAATTGGGAACAGGCTCCTGACAGGCGTTGGAATGAACCAAACATTGATTGTTCTGTCCCGGTGAAAAGCTTAATTCCCAGCCATGCACCCATTCTCAGTCCCTTAGCTCTCCATACAAGGACTGTGACCTTGATCCTGGTAAGAAGGCTACAACAAGCAAAATGCCATTGTCCAGAGACTAGGGCTCTTTTCTACGGAGGCAAGAGGAAAAGGCGCATGCGCCTCCCTTTAACAACCCTAGTCAACTGCCTCCCTCTCCCCCAACCAAACCACCCCTCCACACGCCCGCGCACGCAGAACACACAGCTACCAACACACAGCTACCGGAAAGTCTGTAGAACACTGTGCCACTCGCCAAGCCACCTGGAGCCCTATGTTGACTTTCATTGCTTTCTTTAAAATTTCATGTTAAGGTGAATCCTCAAAGCCCAAAAGGCACGCAAAGAGCTCCTAGTCCCGTTTCTAAGCGCTGTCACAACTCCATGCTGCAGTTATTCAGAATACACAGGCACTTAGACACCACGATCATGCGTTCCACTGTTGGATTCTGAGTTTGCTGAAATTCCAACTTTTTTTTTTTTTAAATGTTTCTTTGGTGTGAGCAGCCTCCATATGGCCACACTACACATTTAGTGGTTAGACTCGAAGAACAATATGGTTCATCCACTACGTTTTGAATCCCATTCCTTGTTTCTCCTAATTACTTTGAGTATCTCTGCTGCAAAAAAACATGTCCGTGATGTTGAATAATCGCTCTTATCATTCTGCTTCAGCCCACACACCATTTTAAATTCTTTCTGGAAGGTGGTTTCTACCTTAACAGCAGGAGGTTCTCTGGATAGTGCTGTGCGCACATTTGATGTTACTTCACTTATATGAGACAGGCAAGCATTTCCGGCGGTCTCCCCAGACCGGATGGGGAGACATGGATGGACATGGATTTTTGTCCTTACAACTGAGTCCCATGGGCCCAATGTTAAGAGGAGTTCGAGAAGAGCATTTTTCCGTATGAGCTGCTCAGAGCTGGGGTGGGAGGATGGGGGGCGTGTCTTAGGAAAGTAACTGATATGTAAGAAAAGGATTCTGCAATCAAATCATCTCAAAAGCCAGCGTGATAAACAGGACTGTCAAGGTGAAAAGGTGTCTGCAAACGAGTACACACAGATTTTTTAAATTGAAATTAAGAGATCTTATTTTGTTAGGATTTATTTATCTCTGTGTGTGTGTGTGTGTGTGTGTGTGAGAGAGAGAGAGAGAGAGAGAGAGAGAGAGAGAGAGAGAGAGAGAGAGAGATTATATGCCACGTGTTTGTGGTGCCTATAGAAGACAGAAGAGGGCGCCAGATCCCCTGGAGCTGGAGTTGCAGGCTCTTCTGCACTGGACTCTGGTCCTCTGCAGCAGTGCTCCTAACCACTGTGTCCTCTTTGCATCCCCCACAGAACCCAAGCTTTCTTCTCATGTGTTTTTTCTCATTTCCTTTCATTGTCCCTCCAAGGGTGTCATGTGTATGACATGCTATATGCTGTTCTAACAGTTCAATGCAAAGCATGTTTCAAGTTTCATTTGCTCTTGTTTCGGGTACCTATTTGATTTATATGTTCCTATATTTAATATCAGTATAGAATTACTGGTATTAATTCTATCAGATGAACTGGGTTCATCTTTGGACCCAGAAATATGACTCAGCCTAATGAGCTGAGTTTAATCCCCTGGGCACATGAAGGAAGGAGAAAAACAACTCCCTCAGGTTGTCCTCTGTCCTCATGTACTCTGTGATGCATGCACACCTACATCTACACACACACACACACACACACACACACACACACACACACCAGGGAGGCATACCCATACAATAATTGATTAATTAAAATTATAAAATAATACATATTTTTAAAATGTAAAGTAAGTCCATGTGTGACAGAAAAAATTAGATGGATCTCTTGATTGCAGGACTTCTCAGTACCTTTGGTGAGTTACTGTGTTTCAAATTACAAAGTATATATGCTTGCCATGTATATATGACACAGAAAGTCTGTTACTGAGACTCTTTTTTTAGATTTATTTGTTTGTTTGTTTGTTTGTCTACATATATGAGTGCTGTATCTGTATGTACACCTGCAAACTAGAAGAGGGCATCAGAAACCATTACAGATGGTTGTGAGCCACCATGTGGTTTCTGGGAATTGAACTCAGGACCTCTGGCAGAGCTGCTAGTGCTCTTAACCACTGAGCCATCTCTCCAGCCCTTGTTATTGGGAATCTTACAAGATGTGCTTTTTTGGAGAGTAAAGATTACCTACTATCCAACTTCCTTCCCCCTGAAATAAAAAAACAAGCAAACAAAAAGAGGAAAGCATAAGAAGAAGCAGACAACATTTGTGAACAGAAACATTTCTGTGGCTGCCACCTGAGAGAGCTATCCCCATCAGTGCATGAGCCCTCAGCACGCACAGACCTCCGGGCCACCACATCCCAGGAAATGCCAGGCCAGCTCTGTTCTGCACTCCAGACCTGCTAGTCTCACTTGACTCCTCACTGTCTCCATTGGATTCTCTGCCTGGCCTTCTGGTAGCTATCATTTCTCTACATCATTCTCTTCCTGATGGCAAGACTTCGTCACCAGGTTTTGAGTGAACTCTGCTTGCCTGGGCCTCTCACTCTCCACCCGCCCTCACCTGCTTACTCTCTCTATTCCACCTCCACCCGTTTTCTAGCTGCCCTGTCTCTGACCTTCACCTGTGGCTTGGCCCACAGCTACGAAGTAATAACATTGACTACTGAAGCTTGCCAGACAGCAAAATACTGGAAGGATTTCTCTTGCCACATAAAAGATCCACCCAGTTACAGCAAGAGCATGCATGAGAATGAAGACTGGAAGACTCTCTGACATTGTTTGGCTTCTGCTGAGGTGCCCGTGGCTCACAGTGCTCTCACGATATTAGTCCCTGGATATCCTAGAGCTACGTTCTGATAAGCAATGATATTGCAAAGACTTGATCTTTCTATAATTTTAGTGTAGAACCAGACCCTTACTTATTCACATTTTATTAAGAGCCTTGACAACTCTCTGCTTATAAACCAGATTATGATCAGCCTGTCATTCTATTTGATATTCCTTTGTTTTTAGTTATTTTTTTTCTGCTAAAGTGCCCAAAACCCTGCAGGCATAAGTGCCTTGAAATTAAAATGTATTGTTAGTATTCCAGGCCACACACACTGATGCTTCATGTGGCTTTGAGGTTTGCTGCTGAGATGAATGCATCTGATATTCCCGGGCTGAGAGAATGTGCCCAGTCCAGCCTGTGTTGCAGAATGCTTTTGTTCCTGGAGGCAAATTTGGCAAGGTTTTGTTAAAGGTTCAACTGGGATTCACTGTGTTCTTCCCTCGAGGTCACTTGTCAGTAAGTTTAATGAAAAGCAAACAGGTACATGACTTCAACACAGTCAAACAGTTTCCCTTTTCAGAAGTGTGTGTGTGTGTGTGTGTGTCTACATCTCTAGAGAAGTGTGTGTCCATGTGAATACCTAAGAAAAACCAAGCCCCTCATTGAGTGGCATCCTAAAGCCAGAACATTTAGATAATTGACAATGTTACTTATTAATTGAGAAGAAATAACCATTGAGAACAAGGCATCAGGGCGACAGAAGGATCTTGTCTGAGGGTAGAGGATATACAGAAGGTGATGGGGAGTTTTCTCTGGAGAGAAACACATGCTGGGCATTGCCCTTTTGGTTCCTGGGCAGTGGGATTTGCTATCCTTGGCCTCTGGACAAATGTCAGACAAGCAGCCAGTGCCTGAACACAACAGAATGAGCACACAGCTCAGCTGATGGCAAATCTAACCAGGAACTGACTAGATCCCAGGGCCAAGCACAGGCACACACACAGGGCAGACATTCACAGGGAATAAGTTTGAGGTTTGATTGTTACACTGGACCAAGCTGAAGTCATGGGATTCTTAGGCTAGCATGGGCTATCTTGAAATGCTGGAACAAGACTATTTAATATCTAAGCACAACTGCAAAAGCCTTAACACTTGTCACAGATTTATCCGGGGTGGGTTTAAACTAAGGAAAAGATAGAGAAGAAGAGAAAAATGATAGTCTCTGGAGACAATCATCCAGTGACAATTCACTCAAAAAAAATACTTTTTCAGATATTCTAGCCAATTGCCTCTAAAGAAAGGGGAGAACAAGAAACAGAAAATTACTGCTCCCTAATGTCATTATAGTGTAGATTCTGTTTCCACATACCAACAAACAAAGGGAAAGAAAAACTGAATACCATTGATACTAACTTAAAACACACAAAAGCAAAAGTCTTTAGAGTATAATAAATGCATGCAACAGTGTAATAAACACCCAAATCTTGACAGCAATGTTTCCCTCCCTTCAGAATGTTTCCTAATGGTTCTTCCTAAGATGTCCTGCAGAGGGAGCCACTGTTCCAACTTCTGCCAAAGGACATTCGCTTTGATTGTCCTACCATTCAGTTAAATAATGTTCCTTTATGTCTGACTTCTTATAGCTGCATACAGTTTTTGAAACTCATCAGTACTGCTGCACTTGTGCATAGCTCATCCTTGATACCCCTCAGTAAAATCCAGGATTACAAATACTGGTCTCCTTCCTTCCTCCCATGAGCATTTACTTAGCTCTGGCTTGTGACTGTTAACACAAAACTCACAATGACTGATCTTATGCATATATGGGAACCTCATTGCCCTTAGATAAACAGCTAAGAGCAGAATTACTGGGTTATGCATGAGCGTTTGTTGACCTCAAGGAGAAATGGTTGTTTCAAATCATTACCAGTGTTAGAAGAGAACTCCAGTTGCTTCCCACCTGTGTTTACTAGCGCTGCAACCCCAGGGTGGCTGCAAACAATAAACTTCTGTGGTTGCACAGCTGTAGACTCTCAAAGTCTAATCACAAGAGGTTGGCAAAGCCAAGCTGTCCTTGAAACCTGGAGGAGCAGAGGGTCTGTTCCAGCTCTGGTAGCTCTTGGTGATTTTTGGGTGGAGATCATGACTCTAACCATCACCTCTGTCTTCATCTGATCTTCCTCCTGATGGTCTGTCATCAGTCACGTGTCTTATGAAAACAGAATGGGTTAGATTGTAAGCTTCCTCAAGCCAGAATGTCCGCATCAGTTACCTCTTGCAACCTCCTTCTTCACAAACAGAGAGGTGCGTCTTTTTTGGTGGGGTGTGATTCCACCCACAGGAACATTTTCAACCTTTGATTGTCGCTTCATCTTTCTAATCTACGAGGTGTGAGGTAGGATCTAATTATGGTTAAGAAGTATAGTGGCCAGCCTGGTCTACAGAGTGAGTTCCAGGACAGCCAGGGCTACACAGAGAAACCCTGTCTCGAAAAAACAAACAAACAAACAAACAAACAAAACAAAAACAAAGGAAGAAGTGTAGTGGCCCTTGGGAAGCAGAGGCAGGTGGATGTCTGGGAGTTTGAGGCCAGCCTGGTCTACACAGCTTAATCCAGGATAGCCAGAGCTATGTAATAGAAAGACTCTGTCTCAAAAATAAATAATAACTAAATAGCTAGATGGATAGATAACAAGCAACCTTGCTTGACCTGATGACTGCTGTCCATCTGCATAGGTCTGCATGAGGTGAATTTTCAGGGTTCCTACCCACAACTTTTTCTCTCTCTCTCTCTCTTCAAGAATTATTTGCATATAATGAATTGTGCCAAGCCTCTAGTGTGGCATGTTTTCACTTTACATATTTTTCTTCCTTCCTTTCTTTTTTTCTGGAGCCAGGGATCCAAACCAGGACCTTGTGCATGCTAAGCAGCAGCCCACTACTGAGCTTCACCCCTAGTTCCACATTTCTCTTAATGTTATATACAAAATATTTTCACTGTCAAAATTTTCTATAGTCTCCTAATACTTTCTTCCATGAGTTTTTGACATAGGAGCGTTTCGAAACTAATCTTTCTACATCTATTGAAATAATTACATTATTTTCCGATATGACACTGAGGTAATGTAGTGGATCACATTAATAAGTTTTTAAGTGTTAAATCAGCCTTGGATTCCTGAGATTGGTCTCCTTGATTATAGTATATTACCCTTTGTGCTGGTCTGTTTTTGTCACCTGTGAAAAAGAAACCTCAATTAAAGATTTGCATCAGCCATTGTCTTGTGGGCATGTCTGTGGGGGCATTTTCTTGGTTAATGATTAATGTGGAATGACAAAGCCACCCTCAGTGTACAGTGCCACTCCAGCAGGTGGGTCTGGGGCTACATAAGACAAGGAAATGAGCAAGCCAGTAAGCTGGTTCCTCTGAGGTTTCTGCCTCTGCTCCTAAATACCTAGGTTCAGATCCCAGTAGCACAGCCAAAAGGTAGATGTTATGCATAGTATGTTTTTTTGGCTACAATGGGATTAAATTGGAAATTATTAACAAAATATCTAGAATATTTCTAATAATAAATTGTGCAAATCATCTCCACTTAAGTGATAAATCAAGAAAAAGTGTATGGATTTACAAAGAAAACCACATTTGATATATGTTTTTTCTAACCCTAGTTTCCTCAAAGCTCTTATTCTGACATTGAATTTGACTGAAGGCCTTTTTTTTTTTTTTTTTTTTTTATAAATTGATACGATCTATATTTCCAACCCTATGGGTATTTATGTGCTGAATTACACTTATTGATATGTGAATGCTGAACCAACTTTGCATCTCTGGAATGAGGCCAACTTGGTAATGACTTATAATGTCCTTAGTATGTTCTTGGGTTTAATTTGTAAGAATTTTATTGAGTTTTTTTGCGTCTATGTTGCATTTTCCTGATGACTACCGATACTGAACATTTCTTTAGGTGCTTCCTGGCCATTCAAGATTCCTCAGTTGAGAATTCTCTGTTTAGCTCTGTTCCCCATTTTTTATAGGGTTATTTGGTTCTCTGGAGTCTAACTTCTTGAGTTCTTTGTATACATTGGATATTAGCCCTCTATCAGATGTTGGTAAAGATCTTTTCCCAATCTGTTGGTTGCTGTTTTGTCTTAATGACAGTGTCCTTTGCCTTACAGAAGCATGCAGGGGCTTTTCATCTCTTCTGTTTTCACTTGAACCCCACTTTGTCAGATATGAGAACAGCTACACCAACCATTTCTCAGGTTTTATTTGCTTAATGGATTTTTCTCCTGATCTCTCACTTCCAGTCTATGGGTATATTTACCAGGAAGATGTGCTTTTTCCATGATGGATGTTTGGATCCACATTTGTATTTTTTACTGCAGTCAGCCAGTCCGTGCCTCTTTGGTGGTTAAGTCAAGGTTATTCATGTTTAAAGTGATCATTGACAGATGCTTATTAATTCTTGTGACTTGTCCATTTTTTTTATTTGTTTTTCGGATGTTTGTTTATTTGTTTGTTTCCTGGCTTTGCAGAAAGCAATGAATATGCCTCATCCTGGGAAAACCACTACCATGATCATACTATTTCCCATGCCAGGTGAGCATCATGGAACTTAGAGTTACCCTTGCTCTCATGATTGAGACTCTATATTGCTCTTGTGCATACAGTGTTCATCTAAGTAACTTCTTAAGCATTTCCAGCTGGTGGTCATGAGCTGCCTCAGTTTTTCTTGTCTTCAAATGTCCTTATTTCTGTATGAGTTTTCAAAGACCTCTTGGCTGGATGTCACACTCTAGGTTGGCAGTTGTTTACTTTCAGGTCTTAAATATTTATTCCCTGCCTTTCTGGCTCTGGGATTGGTGACAAGAGATCTGACATGATTCTGATGTTTCTGCCTTGTAAGGGACTCAGAATTTTCCCTTACAGCTTTTCATAACACCCTTTTGCTCTGCATTTTTGACATCTTGACTATATGTCATGGAGTCATGTCTATTTGAGCTTCTAAATGCCTCTCGTGTTTGTATGTGTATTCCTTTATCTAGGCTTAGGTATTTGCTGCTAGGATTTTATTGAGCAGATCTTCACACTTTTAGCGATTGACTCAGCCTCCTATCTATCCCATAAATTCTTACGTTTGGTCTCAACATTGTTCTCTGGAATTCTAGGGCATTTTTATCATATTTACATATTTTTTGTCTGTCTTGATGTTAAACATAGGACTCTGTCAACCTTGTTCTCCACTTGGAACATTCTTCTGCTTGTTCAACGCTGTTAGTCGTGCTTTTCATTGTGTTTTTTCTTTGATCCTTTGAGTTTTTCTTTTGAGACAGTCTCCTATATCCCAGACAATGGAATTCATACCTGAAGATGACCTTGAACTTCCGATCCTCCTGTGCTATGAGATTGCAGACATACACCACCACACTCAGACCATGAAGTGCTGAAGATCCTATTGAGGACTTTGTGAATGCTACACAAGCTCTCTGTGAAATAAGCTCCATCCCTAGCCCTCTGCAGTTTTCATTTCCAACATTTCCATCCGTTTCCTTTTTTTCCAATTCTCAATTTCTTTGCTTGATTGCTGCCGACTGTTTTCATCCATGCCGCTCATTTTCTCATTTGTCTTGCTTGCCTTGGCTTTTATGTTGCTGACTTCCCTCTCTGTCTGCTGCACTGAACGCCAACACTTCTTTGATTCCTCCTTCAGGGCTTTTGATGCCTTCATCTGGCACATATTTGAGTGCAGGTGGAAGGAATTGGGAGGAGTCATGTTGGTGCTCTTTTATGCTTCTTGCATTTCTGTATAATAACTTGAATATGAGTGGGTTTGGGTATCTCTTCTGATTTGAGGAGATGGGAATCTTCATAATAAACAGCCTGCTTTTGTGCTACCCCATGAGGGAGAAGCAAACTGCTATAGCAGCAAGCATCAAACCAGGAAAGACGTAGAACTGCACTTAAAGTCAATCTCACCATGGACCATACAACTAAAACCAGCAAAACTGAGAATTTTTCTAGAGCCCCAAGAGATAAAGCAAATGTGGAGACAGTAGCCAAGAGAGTTAAAGGGAGGAGATGTTGAAAGGGAAGAAGGAGAGTAGAAGTGAACAGGCAAAGGGAGAAAGAAGAGGATACATGCAGAAGAGGGCTGCGCAGGGGAGAACAGAGCAAGAGATCAGACAAAAGAAAAAGGGAATAAGGATGTCCTAGTAGTAAGCTCAATAGCAAAAGTAGATAAACGGAATTCTAATATAAACAATATATCACACCATACGCTATCTTACTATAGGAAATAACCATGAGTATTGAAAAGAAAACACAGGGCTGGATTTTTAGCTCTATTAGGAAAGTGCTTGCCTTGCAAGCCTGAAGTCAGAATTTGTTTCCCAGAACCCACATTAGAATCCAAGCACTGTCTCTGCCCTCCCAGTGCTGGGATTACAAGTGCGAACCACCACAAAAGACTCTTTCAAAATACGGGTTCTGGGACTTGAAGTCCTCCAGCCTCAAGAAAAGCACTTTACCAACTGCACAGTTTAGTATATCTCAACTTGACACAAGCTAGTCATCAGAGAGGAGGGAGCCTCAAGTGAGAAATCTCTCCATAAGATCAGGCTGTACGCAATGCTATAGGCCATTTTCCTTAACCAGTGATTGATGGGGGAGAGCCCAGAGCATTTCAGGTGGCACCATCCCTGGGCTGGTGGTCCTGGGTTCTATAAGAAAGCAGGCTGAGCAAGCCATGAGGAGGGAGCCAGAAGTAGCACCCCTCCATGGTCTCTGCATCCGCTCCTGCCTCCAAGTTCTTGTCTTGTTTGAGTTCTTGTCCTGATTTCCTTCCATTATGGACTGTGATGTGGAAGTATAGACCAAATAAACGTTTTCCTCCCTAGCTTGCTATTCGGTCATGGTGTTTCACCATAGCAATAGTAACCCTAACTAAGGTTCCAACTGAGCCATCTTCTGAGACCAAGAATTTTTTTAAAGATAAGTTCATTCATGAATTATTATGATCAAATGTTTTATTTATATGCCCATTTTATACATCCAAACACTCAAAGGTTACATAAAATTTCTAAAATAAAAAGACTTCATAGGTGGAAAAAGTTGAGCCTAGAGAGATGGCTTCAATTAAGAGAGCTTATAGCTTTTGCAGAAGATCAGAGTACAGTTTCTACCACCTACAACAGGCAGCTTATAATTGCCTGTAAGTCCAGCTGTACCAGGAAATATTAATAAAGGCACCACCCGGAGCTATACCCAGGTACTCTCTGCCCTGGCAGTCTTGCCACTCCATGGCTAGCCCCAGGTGGTGGTCTTCCCAGCTCTGGTTCACCTGCCTCAGAGCTGATAGTACCTTCTCAGCCATCTGCCCCCTGAGGCTAGCTGTCACAAATCCCCCTAACCCAGTGTAGTGGCTATTTCTGGTTGTCAACTTGACTATATCTGGAGTGAATTACAATCCAGAATTAGAAGGCTCACCTGTGATCTAGATCGTGCGTCTGGAAGACACAAGTTTCAGGTGTGGTGGTATGCACACCTCTAATCCCAGCCACACCTGCTGCTGGAGATCTACATAAGGACATTGGAAGGAGGACGACTCAATCTTCTTCGCCTGCAAGCCTTGTGGGACTAAGCGACTGCTAGATCCTCGGGTTTTCCTTCACAGCTACTGCTGACCATTGTTGGGGAGTTGGACTACAAACTGTAAGTCATCAACAAATTCCCTTACTATATAGAGACTACCTATAAGTTCTGTGACTCTAGAGACCCTGACTAATACACCCAGCAAATCAAACTCTAGAAGCTTATAATTATCAGTCAGTTTTATATAGCAATAAATTCTCAATTCACAAGATGCCCACACAATAATACAAAGCCAATTGATAATGATATAAGCTGCCCACCTAGATTAGATAAGTTACCCCAATTATTCTATCCTTTTATGATATTGACAGCCACCGGTGGCTGTTTAAAGGCCGGTGGAGAAGGTCCACCCTCTTCTCCACCCATCTTCTCTCGGCCTCCTCCTCCTCCTCTCCCTTCCTCTCCCTGTCTCTGAAACTCTTAGCTCTGCCTTCCTTTTCCCTGTCAATCACAGGCTTCTTGTTATATTAATATTTAAATTGATTGAGGGAAAATTCTGCTACATTTCACCCTTTCTGTTAAAATAATTTTTTCTCTCAAATATTAATTGAGCACAACTATTACCATTTTGTAAATTATAAAGTATAAGATGCACCTAGCATCCAGCCCATCACCTGTAAATTATAAAGTATAAGATGCACCTAGCATCCAGCCCATCACCTTTGACAATTAAATAGAACACTCTGTTATCTACCCTAACTTTAAAAGGGAACAGCTCCGTGGAATATTCCTTCTTCTGGTCTTCATAGGCACAGACACACAAGCCATAGTCACCCACGTAAATAAAAATAAATCTTTAAAAATTTAGTTTATTTTTCTTTGAGTAAAAAGGTTGGAGCCATCTGGTTTGAGTTATTCCCCTAAATCCAATATTAGGTTAAGAAAAAGAGTTTGTTTCCAATATTCCTGAACAATCATGGAAAAGTAGAACCTTTTTATTTCCAAAGGATCTCTTCCAAGACTGTCAGAAGATGTCCAAAGTCATGGACAGCATCAGATCCTGTATTCAGTATATTTTTATTATACAAGTATATCTATGATAAAGTTTAATTTATAAATTATACATAGGTAAAAATTAACAAAAGATCAAACAAATAATATACTGTAATGAATGTTACACCCCCTCCTCATTGTTCTTTAGTCACTGTTCTGGCCTTCGTGGTAAGGTGGAGGGAGGTGCTGCAGGATGCAGGCACATCATCAGCCTCCTGGAGCAGGGTCCCTCAAACAAAAGCCGCACAGTGGAACAGACAACTGGCGTGGCTCCTAGCTAGCAATTTGTTCAGCATGGACACACTAAACAAAGGGAGGATTCATGGCACAGGTATCCTGGCTCCATAGCCAAGACTGCACCATGCTAGTAAAAGGCACAACATTGAAAACCCACATACAGCTTATTTCTGCAGTGTTGCACTTAATATATTCAGGCTGTGGTTGACCTGAGACTGCCAAGACTGACGCCAGAGATAAAATGATCCACAATCTGAATTCTTCTAGTGAATTTGACTACATTTTTATGATACATTAAGGACAAGTGGCCTCATAAAAAGCCCAAATATGCTCATAGAACACTGAAGAATCATCGTGAGTAGTATTATGTAAACTACTGCAAAAAACAACATGTTAACTAATACTGCCATTGGCTTTTCTGTGACTGTGGACAAGTTGTGACCTTGGATCTGACACTGGCTTCTGCACTTTGGATGTCTTACAGTTGGCTGTGAAGTTCACAGGATAAGCTCTGTCTTAATGAATTTCAAGACTTGCCAATGATAAACAAAGGGAACAAGTTCTTTTCATCAAGCTAATATAATTATGGCCTGGACATGCATATTTTTTCTTTCCAACTCTGCTTTCTTTTTTTAAATGGCATCCCCACACGAGATTGATGAAAGATGGCAGAGATCCACATGCCACTATTGTCCAGATGCAAGTCCATGACAACCTGAGTCCAAAAACAAATGCTGGAGTCATAGTTAATGAATCAGGACATTCATAATTGGAAAATAAGCCCTTTCTCCCTCCCCCTGACTCACTGATACCTCTCATTAGCTGGTGGTTCTGAGAATGCCTGGGATAAGAATCTCAAGACAAAGTTGGACGGAGAAAACTTCTAATCCTATTGATAGGAGAAGAAAGGAGGAGCGAACTAGGCTGCCGTTTTTCACCCACTTTATGGTATTTTAATTAAGCCAAGACTTTGTTGTGTGGTTTACCAGCATGAGGAATACACAGGCAGCTGTATTTTATGTAGAGTGGCTATAAATAGAAGAATTAATATAGAAAAGATTAAAAAGCTGTGTGAATAATAGGTGTCTGTTACCTCCTGGAACACTATTGTGCTTTAGAATGCCAGTCTGTGTACCTGCTTTTCGGAAATTGAATTCTCTAAGCAGAGAAGATCAGATGAATGTGAACCCTGGGGGATGATGGGAGAACCTCTTTTTGAATTCTCACATGTAATTTTTCTAAGTGTGACTTATAACTGTATGTTAGTTGTTTAGCTCTATTTAAGGCCCCTTTTCTCAAGCAATTGATAAAGCTAGAAACGATGTCTATCTGGTTCACTGCTGCCAGTTTCTGGTATATGACCCAGCACAATATAGACCTTCCACACATATTTGTACAATAAATAAAAGATTTTTTTAATGCTAGCTCTGCCATGCATGGTGACATACACCTTGAACCACAGCACTCAGGAATCAGAAGCAAGCAGATCTCTGTGAGTTTGAGATCAGATTGGTCTACATAATGAGTTCCAGGCTAGCCTGTACTACATAGTGAGATCCTGCCTCAAAAAAAAGACAAATACTTCATGGTTTTTATGAACTCATTCACAATGGCAGAACTGATAGAACGAATACACATACACATTAGGAGGGGGGCTTATTATGAGCTGGCAGTGGTGACCTTTAATCCCAGTGCTCAGAAGGCAGAGGCAGGCAGATCTCCAAGTTTGAGGCTAGCCTCGTCTACAGAGGGAGATCCAAGACAGCCAGAGCCACACAGAGAAACCGTGTCTTGAAACACACCCCCTACCCCCCCATTTTTTAAGATTTATTAAATTAGCTACTCGAATGTGGCCCAGGTAGTCCAACAATGGCTGCCTCACAGTGCAGAGACCAAGAAACTCATGTTCAGTTTGTGAGGCTGGATGTCTCATGAGTTCCAATCTGAGGCCAAAGGCTTTAAGAGTATTTGGAGACCCACTGGTCTTCAGTACACATTGGAAGACCAAATATACTGATTCTAACACCAGTGAAGGAATGCACAAGCCACAGGACAGACAAATGATGGCTCCCAAGCAAAAACAAGTCCCTTCTTTTGTATCCTTTTATCTGGGCTGTCACCAGAAGGCACCATCCACAACTAGGGTGGGTCTTTCTGCTTCAAATTATCTAATCAAGAAAACTCCTCTCAAGCACCCAACAGCTTGTGTTTTAGTTGATTCCAAATACAGTCACCTTGACAACCCAGATCAACCATCATACAGTGCAAGCACTCCTAATTAGCAAGCCATCTCTCCAGCTCCTCTTTTTCTATTGTAAGTAAAGGAATTCAAGTACACAAGTTAAAATGTCAGATAAGAGTCTGGAGAGATGTCTCAGCAGTTAAGAGCACTCTTGCAGAAAAGCAGTTCTGTTCATAACAACAGGCTCATAACTGCCTATAACCTCAGCTCCGGGTGATTGAGCTCTCTGGCTACCTGCACACATGAATATATATCTACTATATATATTCAAACACACACATATTTTTCAAATAGCTAAAATGAATCCTTAAAATGCCAAGTGGGGGTGGGAGGATGGCTCAGTGGTTAAGAGTACTGGCTGCTGTTCCAGAGGACCCGAATTGGTTGCTAGCACCTATGTGTTAGCTCACAACCATCTGTAACTCCAGTTCCAAGGCATCTGATACTCTCTTCTGACCTCCCTAAGCACCAGGCACACATGTGGTGCATAGACACGCATGCAGCCAAAACACCTGTCTTAATTAGGGTTTCTGTGGCTGTGATTAAAAACCGATTACCAAAAGCAACTTGGGAAGGAAAGTGTTTATTTCATTTACACTTCCATATCACAGTTAGTCCTCCTAGGCAATCAGGACAGGAACTCAAATAGGACAGGAACTGGGAGACAGGAGCTGATACGGAGGCCATGGGGGTTAGGGGGAAGAGTGCTGCTTAGTGGCTTGCTCTCTATAGTTGCTTAGACTGCTTTCTTATAGAACCCAGGAGTGGCACGGCCCACAATGGACTGGACCCTGCTATATCAATCAGTAGTTAAGAAAATGTCTGACAGCCTGGCCTGCAGTCCAATCTTATAGAGGCATCTTCTAAATTGAGGTTATCTTCCTCTCAGATGACTCTAGATTGTGTTGAGCTGACGTAAAACTAGTCACCACAAAACCCATACATGTAAAATAATAAAATTCAAATAAAAAATTAAAAGTTAAATAATACTGTGTTTTAGTAACAGATCTCTCTCCTGCCATTCTCTCTTCACAGTGCCCACCCCTTTCCAATTATTAAGACTATGAAACAGCAACCATGTCCATCTTTGTCAGCCTTTCTGGTGTTGACCTCCATATTATTGCTAAAGTGTTACTTAACTACATTCTACTGGAAGCTGTGAGATCTGTAATCTTTGCACACTGCTTTCCTTCATCTTTCCAAACTAGTCAGGTCACTATTCACAGTAGAAGAGATATGGAATCAGCCTGCATGGCCATCAACACAGGAATGGTTAACGAAGACAATGGAGCATCACTCAGCCATAATAGAAAATGGAATCCTGTCACTTTTTACCAAGATGGAGAAAACTATGGACATGCAAAACTGACAGCTCTGGAAAGTCTCCTCTGACCTCCACACGGGTGTGCAGCACACATAGGCTCACCTTCACACACGTAGTTAAATCACTATTCAGTGCTTTCACTAAGACCTTGAAATGAGTCTGGTGGTAGTGGTGCATGCCTTTAATCCCACACCTTCCATCCAGCACTTGAGAGGCAGAGGCAGGTAGACTTATATGAGTTCAAGGCCAAGCAGGTCTATAGAGCAAGTTCCAGGACAGCCAGGGCTACATAGAGAAACTCTGTCTCAAAAAAACACGCACAGAGAGAGAGAGAGAGAGAGAGAGAGAGAGAGAGAACTTTGAAATGATATCCTCAGCTAAACTGTAATTTATTTTTTATAATGTCTCTTAATTGTTCCCACAATCTTGGAGAGAATTGATGAGTCTTCTTCCGTCTAAAGCAAGGGCCCCGAGAGAGCTTCTCACAGTGGACCTGCACAGACCCCTCTGTGGGCCTCTCTTGCCAAACTGCGATGCTCTCACCATCATTTTTTTTTTTTTTTAAGGTGTGCACCTTTTGTAGTTTTTATTAAAAAGATTTATTTATTTTTTATTTATATGAGTACACTGCAGCTGTCTTTAGACACACATCAGATCCTCATTACAGATGGTTGTGAGCTACCATGTAGTTGCTGGGAATTGAACTCAGGACCTCTGGAAGACCAGTCAATGCTCTTAACCACTGAGCCATCTCTCCAGCCCCTCTCACTATCATTCTACTATTCCTTTTATGTCTCTGCTAAGAGCCAATATCTACAGGCATTTTCCTTCAGGGCTGTTTGGGCTTATGACACAGATGCCTCCTGTCTTTCCTCAGAAGCCCAAGCCTGCAGCCAGTGTTTTGAGAGCTGAAAGGAAGACTTAGCTGACAATGGCATCTGTAATTGTCAAGGGGGAAACTTTTCATCTATTCTCTCAGGTCTATTTCATGAGGATCTGCAAGTTACATTAAGAGGAGACATTAAAAGGGAGGAGACACATTATCTTACTGATATTCATGTGTACAGAAGCGCACAGAAAAGATATGACCCCAAAACAGACTCGGATGGTTTTTCCCCCATTTAACAAAAGACTTCATCTTAATTTCCCAAATCCTATCATAGCTCCTCTAAGTTACAATTTGGTATTTATTTTAGGCCCTGAATGATAAAGCATATCTTCACAATGATCTGTGGTATTGTACAGATTATATACTAGCATGTCAGACTGAAAATATAGCCTAAAGCTACAACACAAAATCCACAATTATTATTATCAGTGATTACAATAACGATGTCTACCTTTTGCTGGTTCATTCATGATGGCACGAATGCATCTTCTCATGTTAAAACACTCAGACAATAGGAGTAAAGCTATGTCTCAGCAAATAAGAGCAGTTTCCACCAAGCCTGATAATCTGTGTTTGATCCCAAAATCCAAAAGGTAAAAGGAGAGAACAGACACCTGTGAGTTGTCTTCTGACCCCCAACACACACACACATATTCAAACACATACACACACAAACACGTATACCCACAAATAAACAGGCACATGCATATACACAGACACACCCTCAGCCACTCACAAACACATATACACACACATTCACACACATGCATACACACACACATACACAAACCCATACACACACACAAACACACACATTCACATACATATACATGCATAACCACACACGAACACACACATACATGCACACACACAAACAGATGCACTCACATACACACACGCACACAGATACACACAGACATGCACACATGTATAGATACACGAACACACACAAAAATGAAATAAATAAATATACTAAAAATAAGAATATATAAGCAATATAATTTTCAAAACAAAATAGGCTTGGAAGGTAACACAGTGGCCCAACCTCTAATTAGCATGTGAGATGCCCAGAGTTCAATCCTCAACAAACACACACTCACCAACAAATAATGTTTTACAAAGTAACTACTGAGCATAATTCAATCCATGACTTTCTGTCATTGTTCCTTGAACTGCCATAGCCTCTCTACATGTAACAGTCCCCAACGTCTTCATTCTTCCCAGATCAATTTGAAAAGCTAAAATTCAAGTCAACTACATATCACCTAAATTAGGCTGTGGTATTATTCATCCAGAGACAAAATTCCACTCATATGCCTGATCTTTACTGGCTGCAGCTCTCAGACAGCTGGCCCTGGTGACATGGGTGCAGGAAAGCTGGCCCACTGACCAACTCAGCTTTCACCCAGGCCGAGGTCCAGGGCTTTCACTTGGCCCGCCCCAACATCTACCCATTTATGAACTCCTGATGCGCATGAAGAGGTAAGTCCTGCAGATCCAAAGCTTCAGGATCTCCATGACACCGGGCAACAACAGTATGACAGAGAGGAGTCCAGTGAGGATCCAGTATTGATAATACAGCTGAAGCCAGAGTCCTCGAACCAGACCAATGACTCACTTAAATGATCATTTGCAAGTAAAGCTGTTTGGGCAAAAGGTATACTGTGTGACACACTGCAGCTTCCTCCATGCAAGATGTTTTGTTTGTTTTTATTTTTCTTTCTTTGCAGGGGAAGGTTGCAAGGGTGGAGGGCAGATATGAAGGGAAGGGAGGATTGAGATTGGGGTACATGATGTGAAATTCAGAAAAAATTAATAATAATAATAATAATAATAATAATAATAATAATAATAATAAAAACATGGCCAGGCTGTGGTGGCACACACCTTTAATCCCAGCACTCAGGAGGCAGAGACAGGTAGATCTCTGTGAGTTTGAGGATAGCCTGGCCATTAGAGCAAGTTCCAGGACAGGCAAGGCAGTTATACAGAGAAACCCTGCCTCAAACAAACAAACAAACAAACAAACAAAACATATAAGAATGGCGCTGAAGAGGTAGCTCAGCTGTTAAGAATACTTACTGCTCTTGCACAGGACCTGGGATCAGTTCACAGTCTATCACTGAGGAAAGTCACCTAGGGAACTCAAGGCAGAGGTATAAATGTTTGTAACATGTGAACTTAGCCTTCACACAATGTGCATTGCTTACAGCTGCAAAATGGAAAATGTTACTATAACACAAAAAGTAACTGGGCTGGTATGTTAGTTAGTTTTATGTCAACTTGATACAAGCTAGAGTCATTTGAGGAGACCAGCTCTCAACTGAGAACATTCCTCTGTAAGATTGGCCTATCTTTGGGGATTTTCTTGATTAATGATCCATGTGGGTGGTGTTACCCTGGGCAGATTGTTCCTGAGCTGTGTAAGCAAGCAGGCTGAGCAAGCCAAGAGGAGTGAGAGCCAGCAGGAAGAGGAGCAGCAGCAGCAGCAGCAGCAGCAGCAGCAGCAGCAGCAGCAGCCCTCCATGGCTTCTGCATCAGCTCCCTTCTTCAGGTTTTTGCCTTGAAAGGAAGAAGGAGGAGGAGGAAGAAGAAGAAGCGGAGGAAGAAGAGAAGGAGAGGAAGAAGAAGAAGAGGAAGAAGAGGAGGAAGAGGAGGAGGAGAAGAGGAAGAAGAGGAGGAAGAGGAAGAGGAGGAGAAGAGGAGGAGGAGGAGAGGAAGGAAAAGGAGAAGGAGGAGGAGGAGGAGGAG
>JADRCH010000098.1:5638054-5712219 GCA_019843965.1 Rhynchomys soricoides | reverse complement strand
AGGAGGAGGAGAGGAAGGAAAAGGAGAAGGAGGAGGAGGAGGAGGAGGAGGAGGAGGAGGAGGAGGAGGAGGAGGACATGATTAATTTCTATGAGCCTTTAGTTACTCAAGCTGTTTTCAGGAGTACTTCTAACAAGCACTTCCAAGCCACCTAAGCCCCTGTTGTAATGGCCTCACGTTAATGGCTCTGCCATATGGAGCTGGTCCTTCTAGGCTCCAGTTCTCTCACAGTCAGATCCCTTTGGACTGTTAATGACAGAAACACAGTGTGAGAAAGCACTACTCAACAGTAAACTGCCCAGGAGTGCCTTCCTCCTCTGTATCCTCCACTGAGCTTCCTGAAGTTTCAGTTACAGTCAACTGAGGTCCAAATGTATTACAGGGAAAATACCAGGTTTAAAAAAAGTCATAAATTTAAAATTGCAAGCCACTCTGAGGAACGTGATGAAAACTCTGTCCCCCACCTACAGCATGAGCCATTCACACTGTATATGCAACCCATTTATTATCACTGAGCAGCTCCCTCAGTCAGCAGGGCAGCTGTCAAGGTATAGTGGCTGGGATCGTGTAACCTGTATTTTATGTAATAAAAGCCCTGATGTATAAGAGTCATGGTACTGATAATGTGGATATGCCAAAAAGAAGCTGTGAGCTGTCTCGTTTAAGAGATAACGGTAAGGAGCGGAGTGAGTGTCTTCTAAGGTTGCTAAGGTCTACAGCATGAACTGTGGAGGGGGAAAAGGAATGTTTGCTAGCTTTGCTGTATCTCAGACTGTGCAAGGTACAGCCATCACCGCCACGTGTGATAATATACAGGGTGTGGTTAAGACAAAAAGGGCATTCAATGATAGGCTTCAGTGGCCTCCTTGGTGTTGGAGCATGTCTTCTATAGACAAGGAGGGTAGTACTATTACATTTCATGTTCATGAGAATGAGAAAGGCTGAGGACCTGGAAGCAACATTTGAAGTTTCTAAGAATCTGCCAAGTGGTTCTGTTCTCCTCCGGGGGCCAATTTCATTCCCCTCTTTGCAGACACATGCTGGGAAACATAGCTATAGATAACCATAGCTCCACATGCTACCTTCCTGGGAACCTGACAGTATGTTCATCCCAGAACAAGCTGGAAATGATTCCTTTAAATTACTGAGCCCAAGAGTTAAGTGCCAAACTGTCTGGTGTGGACTTGTATTAGCTGCTTTTCTGTTGCTGTGATAAAATACACTGACAAAATTAACTTAAGGAAGAAATAGTTTATTTTAACCTATATTTCCAAAAAGATAGAGTCCATCATCACAACAGAGAAAGCATGCTGACGGGAGCAGGAATCTAGGCAATCACATCATCCACACACAGGAAGCAGAGAGAACAGGAAGTGTAGCCAGGCTATCCAACCCTCAAAACCATCCCCCAGTGCCTGACTTCCTCCAGTAAGACTCCACTTCCTGAGGTCCGATAACTTTACAAACAACACTAGTTACCTGGGAACAAATGTCCAGAGACATGAGCTTGTATCTGGAGGCAGTTCTCATTCAAAGCGCCATAGCACCTTTATCTACTTACTGGAAGAACCAGAGGAAGGTCATCTTCTCCATGCCAAGTGCCCTGGGCTTTGAGAGAGCACCTCATAGGGCTATTGTGAAGAATCAATGAGTTAATTTGGGAAAAACAGTTCAACGGTGCCCAGTGCATTGGTGTAGAACCCATCCCTTTAGCCAAGGGTGTAGTTTGCCACCAGAGAGCACCAGAGTGCATACAGGTGTGAAGTTTCTGAAAGGAGAGTCTGCTTTTCTTCTCTCTTCAGGCCCTTATCTGTAAGAGAAGTTCTTGAACCCGCGATGAACTAGGATACTAGTTCACCTTTTTGGAATTTTTTACAATATTAAGTATAAACTATGAATTATCTTAACTAATTCTCAGTACCACACTATAGCTGATTACTTCAGCAAAATGTATTCAAGTATCCAACCTTAGTTATTGTAATGTTTTACATTTAAAACATATTATTTCATTTATTTTTCATTGCACATTAATATCCTCTCCGTTATCAAAATTAATTTAAAAATGATTTCACGAGACATGAACCTATTTGATGATTAAAATAATTATAGCGACTTTTTGTGACAGTACCCTGGTTTCTAAGTTATCTTCCATTTCATCCATATTTTTCTGCTTTTAAACTAAAGCCGTGTTGGCGGTTAAGATGGCTCAGTGGTTAGGAGAACTTACTGCTGTTGCAAAAGAGCACTTGTGTCACAGCTGCCTGTAACATCAGCTCCAAGGGATCTGATGCTCTCTTCTGGACTCCTTAAACACCTACAGTCATGTGAACGTGCACACACACACACACACACACACACACAAACACACACATGTGTGTGCATACACATACATACATGCATATATGCACAACAAATACTCATGCGTGCACACACACACACACACATTCACTACACCACATCAAATGTGATGTGAATAAGAAATACTAAATCAATGTGGCTAAGAGCTGTTTGCTACAGAAATTGATAATCTTTCTAATAAGCTTTCTGATCATATTTTTAAAATGCTGCTATCAAGAACTAAGAGGAGTGTACTGAGGAACTTTTCTGTGTACAGTGAGCTCTTCTTGTTAAAGTAACCTTTATTCATTTGATGTAATTGTCCTCTCAAGGCTTACCACTTCACTCTGCTAACCTAGGCCTAGTCCCATCCTTTAAATTCTGTAGAATCTTATCTAGGTCTAGAATGTTTTCAGCCAATGAGACTTACTGCTGAATCCTTACTAAACAGTACATCTCATCAGAGGGATCCCAACTCAAAAACCACTTCTGCCTTAGTTCCTGACACCAATCTCTCAAGCCCATTCCATCTCAATGCAATCAACTGTCCAGGAATAGGTGCTTGCAGCTTCTCCATTCTGAGAGTTGCCTTCCTGATGTTTGAAGCTCTATCCTTCCATGATCTCCATCCTCCTTCCAACTGTCTGACCATTCCTCAGTCTGGATCTGCTCTAGTTTCACCAGAATGACACTAGTGAATGGGCAACACCAAGATCTTTTCACCCAGGCAATAGTCTCATGCCTGACCTCTAAGATAAACTCGTGACTGTTTGATCACCTGAACTCAGCTTCCAAACATGCATTTGAAACATCCTCAGGGATACCTGGTGCTTTCAGTGCATTAGTCAGGAATCTCTAAAGCAGTGGTTCTCAACCTTCCTAGTACAGCAACCCTTTAATACAGGACCCCATGTTGTGGGGACGCCCAACCATAAAATTATTGCTACTTTATAACTGCTATGTTGACATTGTTAGGAATCATAATATAAATATCTGTGTTTTCTGATGGTCTTAGGCCACACCCAGTAAAAGTGTCATTTGACCTCCAAAGTGACCACAACCTATAGGTTGAAAACCACTGCTTTAGAGGACTAAAACTGGTAGAACTCAAGCATGTGTGTGTGTGTGTGTGTGTGTGTGTGTGTGTGTGTGATTAATTACAGTAATTTGAAAGGCTGTGGTCCAGTTAGTGCAATAATGCCTGTCTACAAAAGGAAAATTGAACATCCCCTAGATGTTCACTCCACAGGCTGGATGTCTTCAGTACAAGAATCTAACCCTAACCCTAACCCCAACCCTACCCCTAGCCAAAGTGGGCTCTAATGCCAGTGAAGGAATAGACTTGCCAGCAAGAATGAAGGCAATCAGGCAAAGAGAGAGCAAGATTCCTTCTCCCATGTCCTTTGTATAGGTTGCCCGCAGAATGTGTGGCCCAGATTAAAGGTAGATCCTCGCACCTCAAAAGATTCAGATTAAAAATGTGTTTTCTCACTTCAAATGACTTAATTAAGGAAAAAAAGTCTCTTACAAGTGTACCCAGCCAGTTGGGTTTTACCTTATTCCAGATGTAGTCAAGTCAACAGCCATGAATGGCCGTCACAGCCTCCTTCACAGCTACAGCCTTTGAAACACTTCTACACTTCCGTGTGGCTTTTCTGCTGACTCTTTAAATGAGCAAGACATTGCTTTTCTTTTTCAACTCTCCTATCATCCTCTCTCTTTCTTTGAACTGTGAGTTATAACTTCAGAAGCACAGTTGCCTCTTCTCCCTTCTCCCACTGGGGCACATCAACTACTAACCCTGTACATACCAACTCCACAATGTCTTCTGAAGTCATTCCCTAAGAGGAGATGCATCAATTCTCATGAAGTCACTGTAACTGAGACACACATTTGCTTTTTTTTTTTTTTTTTTTTTTTTTTTTTTTAACTATGAAAGGAGCTCTCTACTGGCATCACCACCCCTTCAGCTTTCACTCACCAGCCTATTCCTTTCAGAAAACTCTTTGTAGGCACAGACATGGATTTTGATGTTTCTACACACAATCTGTCAACATTGACTGATTTCTGAATTACATTAAGGAACCATCACCTGACAGTCATACCATACTCAGCTTCACCTACTACATAGCTCTCAGTTCAGGTTCCACACTAATACAGGCCTGGATTCAAATCTAAATTTGCTCCTTCATAACTACAGCCTTAAAAACCTGCCTCATTGCAAACTATATAAACCAGAGTATTAGTGGTATTCATCAACAGTAGGTTAAAGGTAAGTTCAGCACATCTACAAAGCTACTGTCCATCAAAGGTTGAACTATAGTTGCAGGCATGATGGCTTACACCTGTAATCCAAGAACTTTCAAGGCTGAGGCAAAAGAACTGCTCCAGGTTTGAGACCTGCCTGACATACACACTTAGTTATAGGCTGGCGTGAGATACCAGGTAAGACCTGGTCTCAAAAACAAACAAGCAAAACTCTTTCCACACTCCTTAAATTTGAGCTGGTCCTGTGACTTGCTTCTGTCATTAGAATTTGTGACAACAATCTTGTACATTTTGCCAACTCCATGCTGTGAATGAACTTGAACTAGCATTTTGAAACTGCTGTGTGGGGAGACCTCCATAATTGTCCACGTTGTCTTCCACTAGACACATAACAGAGGCTGAGATAACTTCTCTAAGTAACAAGTCTGATTGCTGCTGCTGCTGCTTGGTGAGCCCAGGCAAACCCAATGGCATCCCAATGCACTGGGAAGACCCCCTGGCCAACCCACAGGACTCTGAGCCCATGTAAGCCTCTAGATTTTGCAATGATAGCTATTCACTATCACTTGATTGTATATGCAAAGTTGGTTATTACTATTTTAAAAGCAGTGAACGTGTATTGGCATAGCACCTCACAGGGATACCATCATTGTTAAACAAGGAGGTCCACATGACATAGGATAGTCAGTACTAGCATATTAGTCGCTCGCTCTGCACACTGCAGGAGCCCATGACCTGACTATTACCATGCCCTAAATTATCTCTGTTCCTTACATACCTTGCTTATGAATTTTAAGCAGATGGAATGTGCATCCCTCTCCTCACCTAATTACTCTCACTCTACCCTCAGTTCAAGCCTCACCTCAATGCCTGCTTCTTGATGAAGCCTCTAACTTATCTATAACTAGATAAGAAGGGATGGAAAAAATGAGACTTTGAAGCCAAGCAAACCTATTTCCAAATTCTGGCTCTTCATTACCACTTGATTAGATATGCAAATGTGGTTAATATTTTAAAAGCATTTCTAAGCTTCATCTTCCACCTCTGTAAGACAGGTTGTTGCAAGCATTAAATGACAATATCTGACCTGCATCCTGCATTCAACCAGCACTGGATCCCTTCACCCTCCCTGCCTCCAAGTCCCACAGCTCTGTCTACCATTCTGCACTTGGCTACAATCTTGAGTACTTGTTTCATACCCTACTTAGAGAAAGAGTGACTTATTTATCTTGGAGTCCCAAACAGTACCTTATATGGTTATTTTCATGTGATAAATATTCAATAAATATTTATTGCATTGGAATTTTAAAATAGCCAACTGGCACAAGCAACACTAGAGGAGAAGCTCATTTTGGCTGGGTGGTCAGGGTAGGGTTTATAGAAATCTTGATTGCAAACTCTGTGTGTGTGTGTGTGTGTGTGTGTGTGTGTGTGTGTGTGTGTGTGTTGATAGGAGGGATTTTAAAGGGTGGAGGAGATGGAGAGAGAATCTGAAGCAGATGTGAGTAAAACTACACCTGGGCCATGCCTGGTGGCGAGGGAGGCCTTTAGAATGCACGAGTGTGGCTGGAACAGAAGGCTGAGGGCAAAGGTTAAAAAAAAAGAGGGCTAGAGAAAGGCCATCTTGTTTGGTGACCAAAGTCATTGGCTTTGTTTTCAAACAATAGAGTCATGAAGAGGTTATGGCTATTTTCTCTTTCTTTTATAAAAAAAAGCAAAAAAGTCTATGCATTATAGAGATCATGAGAAGTAACAAAGAAGAAACAACAGAAATGAGAAAATGCCTGTAACTGATCCGAGGACCAGTGCTGTCAAAACCATGTTATCTCCTTCCACATACACTGCTGAAACACAGGTCTGATGCAATCCTAAACAATTACACCCCTGTCGAAATGTTTCAACCACTGTCATTCACCAATGTTTTTATTATTCTCTTCCTCTTTCTGAATCACTTGAAAACTGGTGGCATATGGTGACCCACTAAATACTTCATATGGTTTGGTTTTTGTGTTTGCCTTTGTTTTCTAGGCAGGGTCTCTTGTCTCTCAGGCTAGACTTCAATTTATTATACACCTTAGAACAAACTTGCACTTCCTCCTGCCTCCATCTCCTGAGTGCTGTGATTACAGGAGTGTGCTAATACACCCTATTTCTACAGTGCTGAGAATTGAGCCCAGGACTTCATGGATACTAGGCAGGTAGTCTTTCAACTGGTCTACACACCCAGCACTTCAATGCATTTTTCTTATAAAGCAAAGACTTTTCCCCCCAAAACAAATGTACACCCATCACAGCCAGGAAATAGGCATTGAAGTAGCACTAATACTCACCCACAAAACACTTCAAAATTTTCTAATTGCCCAATAATCCATGATCCAATCCAAGATCACAGATTATATGTAGTCATCCATCTTTTTAGACTCTCCTGTAGCTTGATAAAATTCTTCAATGTTTGATCATGTTGCAAGAACTTGCCATCTTTTGAAGAATACTGGCCAGATTTATTTAATCCATCAATGAGTAGATTCCATTGTGAATTTCTGTCAGGAATTCCTGCATCACGACCATCAATGGCACAAAGTCAATGTGTCTCGTTGATGATGACTAATTTGGGTCACTGGATCAAGGTGATGTAGGTCAATTTTTCTTACTTTTGTCCATTGAATTTTCATCCACCAGCTTCACACCTAGTTCTGGTTCTTGCCTGAGTGAACACTCAGGAGGGTGATTTTCAGAGTGGTTTTTTTTAAAGCTCTGCATTCCTTCTGTATCTTGGTTGTAAGGTAAGGTTCCTATCTACCACAGTCACTTATCTAATGCTAGGGTAACGTTCTATCACTAAGCCCTATCTTTAGCCTCAATATAATGGAATTAAAAGCAAGGAATTGGGTACTCAAAGAACTCACTGGAAGAGCCAGAGTAACAAGGGCTTTCAGAAGTATTGAGCATCATGACTGACATATTGGAGTGGGGAATTAGGAGGATTCTCCTAGATTCAATGAGTTAAAACTAAACACTTCACTATATGGAATCAACAATACAGAGTCAAGAAAGTTACTGTTCTCCATACACAACTGCCTCCTCCAACCACTCAATCTGGAGATTGTACTATAGGAGTCTAATGCAGGAAACCTCGACGTCTCCACCAACTGTTTACCATGAGAAGCTCTGTCTCCTTCAGCTTCCACAATTCTGAGGTTTACATCTCACAGAGCAGAGTCTCATGCAGAATCCTAGCAAAAGCTCATCTGCACACACAGTACAGTCTGGTAATTCCTTGCCTTTCTGGAATCTTAAGGTTTACCAAAAGGAGGAAGCAGATTCTAAATGCTATTGCCCACCTCCTGGACTGGTGTGAGGATTAAACCTATTTCTGCTTATCCAACCAATGGCAAACACCAGGAAATGATAGCTCTTAGTGTTTGTATACTAAACTGAACTAACAAACACTCAAACACGCAAAGCCTCAAATATAGTCTACTATGGATGGAAGACAGAATGCAGTAAAATATAGACATACCTGGGAAGTTAGCTAAGAAGAGATTACAATAAGTTAGAAAAGGAGAGTGGGGGAGAGAAGAAGAGAGAGAGAGAGAGAGAGGAGTAAGGCTTGATCCAAGTATGGGAAGAATAGATAAGCCAAATGAATAGCTTAGTGAAGGGTAACCATCTCATATGGAGGTAAGATATGACAGGCTCAAAAACAGCAACAAAACCTCCTTATTTAATGATTTCCGACCATCTCGTGAAAGCATATAAGCAGAACTGCACATGAGTTCTCCTGGCTCCTCAAGATCTAGATAAGCTTAGTCCACAGCTCATCCCACCAACAAGGAAGTCCACAGCCTCTCCCAGTGGTCTCCTAATCCCAGGGGAGTTCATGTTCTCTCAGCTACCTTGTCCATGGCTCCTGCTTTTCCACCACATCCTGTCTATCCTCAGTGTGGCATCCAGGCTCAGACTCTACTCAGGAGGAATGTTTTGGACACAGGAGAGAGAAATTGACAACATCTTGGGGGAAAACATAGCATTATATAGTATGATCTCCACATACCAAGTTCTACACTCTCTTAATGGTGGTAGGTTCTCAGTCTCTACAGCCTTTATTTTTTCCCTCCTTGTGTTTTAGGAGAGAACACGAACACACACACACACACACACACACACACACACACACACTTCCTGAAATCTGTCATTTTATACAGAGCAGTTAGGTTCCTACCTTGTGCTCTGAGTTCCCTTTTCTTATACTGTTGTCTTGGGGACAGGCCTCTGTATTTAGACATTTTATTGTTTTTGTCTTGTTTCATTTTCAGTGCTTGAGATGGGGGTCTCTCTATGTAGACCTGACAGGGCTGTAACTCTTATAGAGTTCAGGCTAGCCTTGAACTCACAGAGAACCATCTGCCTCTGCCTCCAGTGAGCTGGGTTAAAGGCATGCACCATCATGCCTTTTTTTATTGTCATTTTTGAAAAGTGTTCCCCTTCCTAAAAGGAATTCTGATGACAGTTACTAAAATAAGAAGTATTTCTTATCCCATTCTAAGACATGAAACTTGAGAGCCTGCCTTGGGATTCTGACCCCAGGACAACATAGTTGGAATGGTGTGACATGAAGTCAAAGTATTGGTGCAGTAAAAGGGGCCTATAGCACCCCATGATGTCAGCACCTGTTTTAGCTGTCTCATAAAGTTTCTTTCCTGTTTGATTGCTCACTCTTGATTTTTCTAACAGCCAAGTTTCGAATCTGTCTTCCTGCCCACATTTTAAGAGCAAGAGTAGGCTCTTCCTACATTGTTACATGAACCCATACCCCACCCAAGAAGTTCTGGTTTGGAGCAAAAACTGGTCATTGACACCATCTATTCAGATGCACATAGAAATCCCTTCTAAGAGTATGGCTTATGGGAGGGGAAGTCAGGAAACACACACACACACATACACACACACAGAAGAAAGTCAGTATAAAAAGTCTTTGGGAGAAAGGGCTTAAGACCTAAGGACGTGTTGTCAAGAGTCAAGGAGATGGAAGGCAGGCCTGTAACAAGACAACAGGAAGGAGAGCTATTTATGTGTGGAGGTGTCTCTTAGGCTGGTGTAAGTGCTGTGGAACTTCCTCCACACTAGTAGCAGATATCTACAGCACACAGAGAGGCCAGCCCGACAGCCTTAGCCTATTTGTAGAGAACACAGTTTAATACATTAGTACACATGGAACATAAAAGACATGTGGTGATTTGAATAAGAATAGACCTCATGGACTTATATGTTTAAATACTTGCTACCCAATTGGTGGAACTGTTTAGGAAGGATTAGGAGAAGTTGCCTCATTAGAGAAAGTTTGTCACTGGGAGCAGGACTTGAGGTTCTAAAAGCCCACACTATTCCCAGTTGACAATTCTGCCTGTACATCAAGAAGAAATGACTCTAGGAAGAAATGTGGGGAGGCAAGAGGCTAAGAGAACAGAGAAACAAAGAAGGCATAGCTGCTGCTGAGGCAGTCACTCTCTCATGGCTGGATGTGACCGGAATGTTCACATTGTCACTGTATGCCAGACTGGGAATCATTCTGTCTGAGGTGATCGGACATAGAGAAGATACATTCCCTCAAAGTTTTGGCTAAAAATGCAGCCTACAAACCTACAAATAAAAACAAAGGACAGACTAGTGTTTTCTGAAAACCAGAAGAAACCCAACTCACTGCAGTTCACAGAGGAGAACCACTTGCTATGGAATGCTAAGCAGACCCACATCTTACAGCACACCAGTGCACATGTCTCCATGGCCCAAGCTCTGATGCCAAGATAGTCACAGGAGTCCAGGAGGTCAAAAAGATTTTGAGAAGCCGTAGGCAGTCAAGACATATTTTATTTAATGACACTCAGGCTACTAGCCAGGCAGCCTCTAGCAAGCTCATAGGAATATGCTGGCACCCGGGCCACATACAAGCAAGTGCAGACATGCATGCAGACTGTACATAGGCTACATGAAGTAAGTGCACATACTCATGGACAGACACACACAGATAGGCTGGTAAAGACAAAGACTCTGCCTCTAATTAAGGCTGTTTTTGGCCTCAGGGTCTTGTTCATACAAAACTCACACAAAAGTGGCATCTGGCCAAAAATAGGTAAACAATTACATCCCTGTTTGCTTTGGGGTTCCTTGGATGTCTAGTGTTAACCATTTTGTGCTGATTCATAGTCCCAGGATATCCACAGTCAGCCATGTTTTCACTGACTCATCACCTTGTTTCCTGAACATAAACTGACCCCTATGACCTTTTGTTTCCAACAGACTACCTTGGCACAAATTAGCTGCATGGCCAACACATGAAGCAAGGTTTTGCCAACATGGATTTTTTTTTTTCTGTGAAAAGACACCATGTTATAAAGGAAAACAGTTCATTGGGACTGGCTTACAGTTTCAGAGATTTAGTCTATTATCATTATGGTGGGAAACATCGCAATGTGCAAGCAAACATGGTGCTGGAGTAGCCAAGAGTTCTACATCTTGATTCAAGGCAACATACAGTGACTATATGCTACATTGGGTGTTGTTTAAGCATATATCAGACCTCAAAGCCCACCCCCACAGTGACACACTTCCTCTAACAAGACCACCCCTCCTAATAGTGCCACTCCCTATGGGCCAAGCATTCAAACCGCCACAGGTGCCCATTGCCAACCGATAAAAGAATTCTTTTCTTCTGAGTTTAAGGACTCAAAATCCTTCCCAAAGAAACAAAGGCCAATCAAGTATCGTATAAACTCTCATCCAACGCTGGATGATAATTTCCTTAAAGACCAGGGCAATAGGGGATACTTGACAAGTCTCCTCTGATGATGTGTACTCTACCAGCGATGGAATGAACAGACTGCGTTATAAGAGAACATGTATAGAAACCATAATTTAAAGACTTGAGACTTTCACTAAAACTAAGTCTTAGGATTAGAGAGATAGTTCAGTGTAGTGGTTCTCAACCTGTGGGCTGCAGCCCCTGTAGGGGTTGTCTTAGTTAGGTTTTCCATTGCTGTGAACAGACACCAGGACCAAGGCAATTCTTATAAGGACAACATTAATTGGGGCTGACTTACAGAGTCAGAGGTTCAATACATTATCATCAAGGCAGGAGCAAGGCCTCATCCGGGCAGTCATGGTGCAGGAGGAGCTGAGAGTTCTACATCTTGATCTGAAGGTCTCCAGGAGAACACTGTCTTCCAGGCAGCTAGGGGGAGTGTTTCAAAGCCTACCCCCACAATGACACACTTCCTTCAACAAAGCCACACCTTCTAATGTGTTACTACCCATAGACCAAGCATATTCAAACCACCACAGGGGTCAAATGACCCTTTCACATGGGTCTCCTAAGCCCATTGGAAAACACTGATATTTACATTATGATTTATAAGGGTAGCAAAATTAAAATTACAAAGTAACAATAAACTCACACACAATAAATAAACAAATAAATGAGTAAATAAATCTAATAAATAAATAGATAAGCAAACGAATCTAAGACAGTAACATGGGATCACAGGCAAACAGCCTTGTAGAACAAAGGGTCTGTTGTGGTTTATGTCTGCAAACTGGAGCTAAGTAGTGCTTACGAAGCAAAACCAGCAAACCCTGGACAGAACCTGACAACTAGGCAAAGACTACAAGTCTCTGGTGGCTCAGAGCAAGGTAAAGCCAGGGAGTCAAGGGCAACTTAAAGCTGTAGCCAGAAGAAGTAGCCAAGCTAGAAGCAAGGCATGAAAAGAATGAAGAATAAAGGCTACTGTGCTGGTGTCAACACAACCTGAGTCGTCTGGGAAGACAGAACTTCAATCCAGAAAACACCTCCATCAGATTGGCCTGTAGACAAGTCTGTGAGGCATTTTCTTGGTTCAAGACTGATGTGAGAGGGTCTAGCCTACTGTGGACGGAGCCACTTTTGGGCAAATGGTACCCTGGGTTGTATAAGAAAGCAAGCTAGGCACACTATGGGAAGCAAGCCAGTAAGCAGCACTCCTCTGTGATCCCTGTCTCTGCTAGAGTTCCTGCCTTGGCTTCCTTCAATGATGGGCTGTTATTGGGACATGTAAGTCAAAGAAATCTTTCCCTTCTTAAGTTGTTTTTTTGTCATAGTCTTTATCTCAGCAACAAAAGCCAAATTAGGAGAGCTGTCATTAAGCCCCAAATTGAGAGGACATGTGGGAACCAGAAAGACTTACTAAAAAGTAAGTGTTTAGTTTGATATATCCATTGAATGCCCAAGTAGCTGTACTGGCTGGTTTTGTGTGTCAACTTGACACAAATTAGAGTCATCAAAAAGAAGCTTCAGTTGAGCAAATGATTCTACCATACCCAGCTATAATTTTCTCAATTAGTGATCAATGGGCCCAGCACATGGAGGGTGGTGCCATCCCTGGACTGGTGGTCCTGGGTTCTATAAGAAAGCAGGCTGAGCAAGCCATGAGGAGCAATCCAGTAAGCAGCAACCCCTCCATGGCCTCTGCATCAGCCTTTGCCTCAAGGTTCCAGCCCTGCTTGTGCTCCTGCTAACTTCTTCCGATGATGGATTATGATCTGAACGTAGAAGTCAAATTGAACCCTGTCCGCCCCAACTTAGTTTTTGGTCATGGTGTCTCATCACAGTAATAGAACCCCTAACTAAGACAGTAGACTTGGTTAATCCTAACTACAGAAGCTAGAAATGAAGACATGAATTTAGGACTTGCAGAATGATGGCTGAAGGCTTGACCTTTAAAGTTGTGTGTATGTGTGGGGGGGGGTGTGGTTCTGATACTTTGATCAGGAATCAGGTTACTGATACTGAAGGTCCTCCCCCACAATTGGTTTTTGATCTGTCAATAAAGATGCCAGTGGCCAATGACTAGGTGGAAAGAAAAAGGTGAGACTTCCAGGTTCATGCAGGCTAAGAGAGAAGAAGAGAATCAAGATACTTAGGGGAGAGAGACAGAACAGACTTGGAGCTACAGGGGAGATCTTCCAAAATGTAGGCGGAAAGGGAAAGCGGCCAGAAAGTATCTTGGGCAGCAAGACTAATAGGTTTCACAGAAGGTAACTGAGCAACTAAGTTGAGGGCAGATTCGGAGGTGGCACACTAGCTGCAGAATGCTTAGAAGAGCCCAGCCACAGAGCCAATAAGTCAGTTTTAAAATGAGCTAGAGTGTGTGTGTGTGTGTGTGTGTGTGTGTGTGTGTCTTTAATCTGTGGATCTGAGATAGCTCCTGGGCAGGTACATGAATGCAACCAGCTGGGAACACAAAGTGGTGTAGATAAAACTACACACAACATAAATTCTCTTAGGAAATGAGATAGAAAAGAGAAATGCAGCAGGGGTGGTGGTAATCCCAGAACTCAGGAAGCAGAGGCAGGCAGATCTCTGAGTTGGAGGTCAACTTGGTCTACAAAGTGAGTTCCAGGACAGCCAGGGCTAGACAGAGAAACTCTTGTCTTGAGAAACAAGAAAAGAGAAGAGGAGGAGGAGGAGGAGGAAAGAATGGAGGGAGAGAAGGAAGGAAGAAAGGAACAAACAAACAAACAAACAAATGCAGGGCACTAAGACCTGAGGCTCTTCAACACGCCAGGATTCAAAAAGAAGGAAAAGCAGAGAATCCAAGATACAAGAGGAGAGGACTTTAAATTAGAAAGTGTCACAGTTGGAACACAAAACCAAGTGAAGAAAAACAGGAAATGTTTTGGGTGATATTGAAAGGTCAATTAAAAGCTGAACATTTACCTTTAGTGTTTGCAAAGTGAAGGTCATTGACCATTTTGGAAAGGATTGATACAGAGTAGACACGAAACTTTTTTTTCTTCTTTTTTGTAAACCCTACTTATCTCTAGCTTGTGCTATCTGTAAAGTGGAAACAGCGAAGACTTGATTAGAGTAAATTCTAAGATCTAGAGTGGCTAACCTGGGAGGAGAGAACACGTCAAAAGGTTTCTAAAGAATTATAACACCTCATGCAGACAGTGATAAGTTGGGCTCAGATGCTCCTTGTGGTAAGAATTATTTATCTTTACTAATTAAGACTTGTCAGCGTTGCTAAGTGTGTGATTCCACAGATCAAAAGTGTCAGCTGGTGACAGGCAGCTCACAGCAGAGGAAAATCTTCAGAGTACATGAAGGACACAAAAATAAACTCCCCCCTAGTAGTTAACAAGCAGATTTTTGAAGTGGAATTGACGCACATGTAAATAAAAGAATTGAGTGTTTATACGTCAAAGTATAGACTACCAATAATTTGTTATCTTTGAGGTTTTCATTAACATCTGCCTAATCGAAAAGCTATTGTAGACTAGTAAATTTGGTCATCAATTTAGATCAATATAAATTATAGATCATTGATCCATCTAAATCATTTCTTAAGATTATTTCAACCAAGGCACAGTGGTATGTGCTTGGACTCCCAGCCACTCAAGAGACTGAGATGGCAAGATGGCAAACTCTCACAAGTTTGAGACCAGTCTTGGCAATAGTGTGACCCCCCCCACCCCCCCAAAAAAAGTTGTATGTCTACTCTGTGTATGGTGATCTGAGCCAATCCCTATTAGTAAATGTAGTCGGTTCAAACATTATATAGAAAAATTCAGATTACATGAGTTGTATGGAGCTTAAAACTTTGTTTGATGAACCTGCGGTTCTCTGATAACACCTCCATCCCACTGGGCAAAGCGTGTACTTGAAAACGTCAAGCAACGACCCCTCTAATTTGTCAGTTTAGCTTGAACTTTCCCTCTCTGGGATACTGACCTGTCAGACCTAGCTTCCTTTCCTCCTTCTCCCAGGGTTAGCATTGGCTGGAAGATAACTCAAGCTGTCCTAAGATTTGGAGGGTGACCAGTCCCCATCTGGACCTCTGATTCCTTGCCAGCCTGTGATGCTACACAGCTGCTCTGACCTTGCCTCTGACTGACAACCCCTGCTACAGTTTCCAGCTTTAAAAAGAAAAAAAAAAAAAAAGAATCTGCTTTAATTGGTGATGGCTTCAGCTGCTGGTGGCCTGATGTGTACACATCTGTGTGACTGGGGAGGTACTCTGCTGCCAGTTTCTTCAAGTGGCTCAGTACAAAGGCCTCTGGAAACCTCCCTTCTCAACCTCTAGGTATTAGAATACGACAGAGCCAGAGCCAGTGCACCTCTGACTCCTCCCGGTAGGTCTGACTCACCAAGTTTTGGGGAGTTAGTTGACATACCTCATATCCTTTTCTCTCCTACGGTCTTTTCTAGGAACATAGAAAGCCTGGGAATTCTTCCCTTGTCAATCAAGGCTAATAACAGAAGAGTCTCTGTGTCCCACACTTGCCTGACACTCTGCCTTCTCTGCCTTGCTCTTAGTAGTATTGTATTCACATCCGAGAAACAAGGACAAGCCCCTTTGTTCCCCCACCCCCCACCCCCAAGTCACCTGCTGTCATCCAGCATCTCTGCTCCTCCAGATCCTGGAGCTCTCGACTGTAGACACAACACACACAAGCTTATTTTCAAGAGCTCACCTTCCTCCAGGCCCAACTTCTTGGTTCCAATAGGTTCTTTCTCCTTTGCCTGTGAACTTCCCACACCTTAAATGCCCCTTCACCAAGGTGATTTTTTGTGAGGCTGCAGTGGTCATAGGAAATTAAAAAAACAAGGAGAAAAATACCAGGGGGAATGTTTTAAAGAAGGAAAGTCATCCTGTGAGATCCTCCCTTCTTCATGATGAAAAGTCAAGAGCCCAGTCTTGTACAGGTCTCCTGTAGGTAATAGCAGATGCTGAAGCTGACCATTCAAGAGAGCAGCAGCCTTTTCACATCCAGAGGATGGAGTCCCACAGTCCTCTGAGATGGAGCAGCAAGCTTACAGAAGGGAGGAATGTAGCCATTGGCAATGGTCTTCCTGAAGAACCCCTACAGCATTAGATGAAATTGATTCCTTTTTCCTCTCTGAGCACCAGTGCCTGGCGTGAAAGGAATTTTTGACTGACAGTCATTTTGCAAATTGATAGATTCGAACTGCTTCTGCTCAGTGAAAAATCTCCTTTATTCCCCACATCTTCTTGGTTGTGAGCCTAGCCTTTAATGGCTGAGCCATCTCTCCAGCCCTATTACCCGTGTCTTACTTACAGCTGAAATGCTAACTAGTATGGGACATGTTCTTTAATAGCTTTCCAGAAAGGAACTTGAGCTGTCAAGGTCCATTTAGGCTTTTCTGGTGAAGGAATGTCCTTGTACAGAACTATGTTCCTGTGGTTCATTTTTCAATCATTTTCCCCTAGGTATATGCTATTGCATAGTCTGAATTTCCAAATGTGATCCAGGAAATTTGATTTCCTTGCTTTATGATCATCTTTCTTCTTTTATTTGGTGAGCTTGTTATATATAATATCAAAAAAGGGAAAAATGAAGAAAACATACATACCTGTATGTTCATACATAGAGCACATTTGACATTATATGTATATAGGTCTGTGCATATTTATTCACAAACATACAGCAGATTGTATCTTTAGAAGATATAGGTGTGACCAGGTACGGTGGCACACACTTAAAATCCTAGCCCTTGTGGGGCTGAAACAGCAGGACCATGAATTTGAGGCCAATCTAAGGCAATCTAAGCTACATAGTGAGACCCTGTCTCAAAAAAAAAAAAAAAAAAAAAAAAAAGTAAAAATAGGGCTGGAGAGATGGCTCAGTGGTTAAGAGCAGTGACTGCTCTTCCAGAGGTTCTGAATTCAATTCCTAGCACCCACATGGTGGCTCACAACCATCTGTAATGGGATCCAACACCTTCTTCTGATGTATCTGAAGAGACAGTGTACTCACATAAATAAAATAAATAAATGCATCTTTTTTAAAAAAAAAAAAGTAAAAATAAATAAATAAAATATAGGCATATAAAGAAGTATATTTATGAATAGATGAAAAATGCATATATTTGAGTAAATATAAAAAGTCCTGAGGGTCTTATTTATGTGCACATGGGACCCCTCCCCCACTTGATGAGTCAAACGCTCTGTGTCATTGATCCATTCTGTGCAGCAGCTCCGTCAGTCTGGAGTCTTCTGCTAACCCCTTCACTTGCCAATCCCCTTGTTGCTCTTTACAAACCAGCTGAAGAGGTGCCTCTCACTGGGCTTCAAGGCCCCTGGATTTCACAAAAGCATTTCTTGCATGTGGCTTTGATTATTTTATGTACCTGTCTCCCCTGCTAGACAATGAGTTCTTTGAGTGCAAAAACAGGTTCTCATTCATGTTGGCTCAACCCCAGACCCTGCTCCTGGGCACATACTAAGCACTCAGTAAACATTTTATGAATGAGTAAATGTGATCCTTGAATAATGATTAAAATTTAGCTATGAAGGACATTGAAGGACTCTCCAAGACCAGAGTGGAAAGAAACCTCGAGGAAGGTCAGAACCTTTTCCTAAGGCAGAAGAAATTTAAAAGACATAAACTTTCTTTGGGTAGGTGTCTAAAGATGGAAGCCACGTAAGTAGGTATCATGACGTCACCTCATGTGAGTGGGTTTTATGTCAAAGCCTTTACAAGTGGACATGATAAAATCATTATTCTTTGAAAGGAAAATCCAAAAGAGTTCATTGTCTTTTAAAGTTAGTTGTGTGTAGTGGCCTCCAAGTTGGTTGCTTCATTTACCACATGATCTCGGCAGACCATATAACTTTCTTGGGCATCAGCTTTATCGTTTTTTTTGTTTTTGTCTTTTTTTTTTTTTTTTTAAGGAAATGGGGGAAGGAGAATCCTGCCCACCTCACACTGTGAGGAGGCAGGGGGAATGTTTTACCTGCTGAGTTGTGTCTATTACTGTGAGCCAGGACCTGCTCTGAAAAATTCCAACTACTTCCAAGTATTTCATACAGGAGAAATTTAATGAATGGGATCCAGAGGACTAGAAAACCATAAAGATACAGAGAGGAAATCCAGATTTCAACAGCAGTGACTATGATCCTCAAAGAATAAGGGAAGTATGACAAAGATGAGCAAGGGGCTCCCAGCTTAAGGAGATTGTCTCTGGCTACACCCGGAAACACTTCGGTGCCAAGCAAGGGCCACCTGCCGCAGAGAAGGGAACGTATACAAGGTACACATTGGCACCTTTCTTCTCTGCAAACCTTCTCTCACATAAAGGGTCTAAGAGAGAGCTCAGTGAGGAAGAACACTTGCTATAGCAGCAACAGTACAGAGTTCAAGTCCCCAGTACTCACATAAAGGCTGTGCGTGACTGTGCATGCCTGTGACCCTCAAGTTAGATTTGGGGGTGGAGATGAATACAAGTAGATCTCAACTGTTCACTGGCTAGCCAGCTCAGCAGAAACAGTTCCATCCGGGCTCTGTGAACTGCCATGTTCATACAATGCCAGCCCCCACCCTCATAGAAAGGGTAGAGAGAAAGAGAGAAAGAGACAGAGACAGAGAGAGAGTCAGAGAGACAGAGAGAGGAAAACATGTGATATCTTCCTCTGGCCTCTCGGTTTTGGGTTTTTTTGTTTGTTTGTTTGTTTGTTTGTTTGTTTTTTAGACAGGGTTTCTCTGTGTAGCCCTGGCTGTCCTGGAACTCACTGTAGACCAGCCTGGCCTCGAACTCAGAAATCCGCCTGCCTCTGCGTCCCGAGTGCTAGGATTAAAGGCGTGCGCCACCACTGCCCTTCCTCTGGCCTCTCAATGATACTACACACACACACACACACACACACACACACACCAAAAGTAAAGCAACAGAAAACAGAAGCAAATACACAACTCATTACCAACGTTAGTGAGGGTTTGATTTGGCCACAACTCACAGGAAATTCAAAACAATAATGGCTGTCTTAGTTACTCTCTATTGCTATGATAAGATGTCATGACCAAGGCAACTTACAGAAGGAAGAGTTTATGTGGAGCTTACAGATGGTCAGAGTCTGTGATGTCATGGGAGGGAGGAGGGCAGCAAGCAGGCAGGCACACTGCTGGAAGTAGTAACTGAGAGCTCACATGTTCCGGCACAAGCATGGGGACAGAGAATACCTGGGAATAGCATGGGGTTTTGAAACCTCAAAGTCCACTCCCACTAACACACCGTCTCCAACAGGGCCTCACCTCCTAATCTGTCCCAAACAGCTCTACCAACTGGGGACCAAAGATTTAGATGTATGAGCCAATGAATACCGTTCTTGTTCAAATCATCACAATATCTTAAATAAGATACAGATTTGTGTCTCTGCCACTTAAAAGAACCCTGACAGGAGACTTCAGGTTGTTACAGCCTGGGGCCTGTCAGAGACCTGGTGCCATCCTCTCTACACTGTTTGTACTCTTGAGCCCATGACCCAGGATGGGTGCCCTTCTGTTTCCAGGGATAGAATGGTGGAGTAAGCAAAGAGAAAAACAAAAGCACTCGTCATCGTCTGAACAAACAATACTTTTTGAACATATACTTCTAAGTTTAAGTAGAATTATAACTCACTAAAGGATCATAAAATCAATATAACATGATTTCCAGAAAATGGAATTAAGAAGATACCATAGTAAGCCATGCACCAGAGGTATTTCTGCATAAAACTTAGGTTTTACAGCTATATTTGTGACATGCGTGTGCATACCTGTGCATGTGTGTGTGTGTGTGTGTGTGTGTGTGTGTGTATTTATGGGAGAGAGAGATGTTGTCAGAACCATTCAAAACCACTATTATTAAGGAAGTTCCTAGAAGCTGGTTTCATCCGCCAACTGGATTTTAGTCACATGGCTGTCCCTACCTGTGCAAATGACCAGGCAATGTTCTCTTTACTAGAGGCAGTCATTCCACACACAAAAGACCTTCTTATTACTTGTAAAGTTGAGGACAGACAGAACCAGCTGGGGTATATAGCTAAGAAACACAGTGCCAGGCTCTAGGTTCAATCCTCAGCCTCCAAAATGAAGGAGAGTGGGTCATTTGGTATTCAAGAACAGCCATAGTTCCACCACCATAGCACTATAGCTGCTGTTGACTGGTGCCATTGTCATCACTGATGGACATTACTGACCGTAAGTCATCTCATTCCATAGGTAAGTCCTTGGTGGTTTTGCACAGTGATACCAAATTGTTGGTGCCTGGCTCCACAAGGTCAGTATGAATCCTGCTCTGCTTTTCAGTTGTCTTGTCTACAAAATGAGGCTAGTAGTGGTGTCTTCTTCATCAACTTTTCATAAGAACCGGACGAGGGTTCAGATGTATAACAGACCTCATCTGTGCTCCACAGGAAGAACTCACTGATGCTGCGGGCTGTGCATCAGCAGAGCCAGGAGGAAACCTAGAAAGGAGAACAGCAGTGTGCATGGCTGCTGCTCTGGGGTAGGTCTACTCTGATGCCAGAGTAGTCACTAAGTCTGGAGAAAGTTTCTTCATAGTAGCATAAAAGACCAGACTCAGGGCTGGAGAGAAACCTTGGTGCTTAAGAGCCCTTGCTGCACTTTCAGAGAACCCAAGTTCAATTCCTAGTACCCACATCAGGTGGCTTGCAGAGGCCCCATAGCCCTAGGAGATCTGAAGCTGTCTTCTAGCCTTCAGGAGACCCTCACACACATAGCATACATACACAGACACACCTATGTATAAATACAAATAAATCTTAAGAAAAAACAAAAGACCAGAGTCGAGAGCACAATGTTAGCCAGCAGCAAGGAACAAAGAAGAATGACCTAGAAGCTCAGAGGAAGACAATGGAGAGACACTGAAAGGACGAGTAAGTGCAGGGCCGTGAAGAGAGCGTGGTGGCTCCCACAGTCTTGGACTATGTGGAAAGGAGGGGGGTTGTCGATAAGAAATCACATGTAAGTTGAGCACACTGTTTTGTTAAAATTGCTTGATTTTTTCTTCCACCTCCTTCCTATTACGATTATTCTTTTTTTAACACCAATTAAACACCTACCATGTGCTAAGTAGTCAACTGAGCATGTGAATAAGATGGGGTTGGCTCTCACAGCGCTGGGCAGAAGACTCAAGTGCTATAACAACAGGAGGGGTGAAGGAGATCTGGAGATCTTGGTATTAATCTCACTGACATAGTGCTTCCAGGGAGAGGTGGAAAGGTTCCTAAATTAGAAATGCTGGCACAGAATCCCAACGTCACTTATTGAATAAGAAAGTGGACAGCTTGTCTAGGTTCCTTCCTCGTCTGCAAGGACCATTGTACACCTACACAAGAGGTTGCTTGACCCAGGACATGAACCCAATGGGGCTACAAAACACCTATAGATGTGTTACTCTCTGTAAGGATAGACTGTAATGTTTCTGTAACATTGGCTACCCTCTAATATATGTTCATTCAGTCACTAATATATTCCTCAGTTCAACAAACGGTTGAATCCCCACTTACCACTGAGTAGTAAGGTATTAAAGGGCTAAAAACCAACTTGCTTTCCCCCTAGGCAAGAGGCTGCATATTGGAAAGACAGCTGTGGCTGAGATGAGCAAGGGAAAAGAGCAAGGTAATACCCATCACAGCCTAAGCAAGAGTCAACACAGGAGGCTTACTTTACCTGTTCCCAAGGGGGAGTGATTTCAAAACTCGGGGGCTCTTGTGGGCAGGTGGAGCAACCAGGCTGAGGCAGGGCAGGGTGGGACCAGGGGTGAGAATCAGACACTGGAAAAGTCTGCTTGTGCTCTGCACAGAATGAAGCTTCATACTGGTCACAGGACAGTGAAGAAATAAAGGTGTGTCTAGATCCAGGCTCTAAAGTGCCTGTATGCTTAAAGTTGTCTATTTCATCCTCAGAAACAAAACAAAAAGCATAGCATTGTTCAACACCAGAGAGATGAAATGATCTTCAGGGTCAACAAAATAATTTTAAAAACGACTTTAACTTCAACCTTGACATCCTCACGTTACCCTTGTATAGATTTTCTTCCCTGAGAGTGGCCAGGTACGAGCATGTCTGCCTAGTCAGTGCTGTAGGTTGAGGGGAAGGATGCCAGCATTAAGATATCTAGTGCATAGACAGGCCGTGATAGGACATGCCTTTTATCCCAGCACTCGGGAGGCAAGGGTAGGTAGATCTCTGAGTTCAAGGCCAGTCTCGTCTACAGAGCCTGTTCTAGGACAGCTAGGACTACACAGAAAACCCTGTCTCAAAAAACCAAAATGAAACAACAACAACAACAACAACAAAACCAACCTAGTGCTAGAGAGAGAATTACCCATATGTGCACACAGTACTGAAGAAGTGAGTTTAACATGGCTCATCAAACCCAGGGGCACTGAAACTGGAAGTCTGGGGTCAAGAGTAAATTTAAATAGGCGAGGGAAAGCTAGGCTAATGAATGGCAGTAAGGGAGGCCTTCTGCACTTGGCTTAGAGGCTTCCACCTCAAAATGATGATTCTACCGCACGATTTTAATATAATCAGCAAGGTGCTACTTAGGGACTTAGAGATGCTTGACCTCTGGGGCCAAGTTACAATAAGTATACAATAAGTATACTTATACAATAAGTATAAGTAGCCCCTACAGTAGGAAATCTAGAATTTTCCAGGGTTGCTGGACATCAGCACAAAAGGGACATTACTCTGAAAGTGCCCTGTGTGGTGTCCTCCTCATGTAAAATTCCTCACTTGGAGTCACATTCATTTTACAGCAGCCCATTCAGTGTCTGGCCTGGGCATTAAGCAGTAAGATGTTAACAAACAGAGGTATGCTAGCTAGTGTGATGCAAAGTCCCTGGTGTGAGTGCAGACTGTAGAATTTTTCAGTTGGAATCTGGTTTTCTCATTTGCTCATTTAATAATTCAAGTTCAAGTCATCCAGGTGACATTGATAAAACAAAATGTATACCATTAGCATTTCTAATCCTTGAGGCTGTTTGCAGTTAGTTCCTAGGTCTGGCTTTACATGGACATAGTCTCATGGCTTCACTTTAAGATTGTTTCTTCCTTTGGAAAATGGATTTTATCACAACAGTTTGCTGCTATCATGAGGCAGAGTGGTACAGTCATTTACAGAGATGGCCTGGCTTTAAATAATGACAACTTTATATTTTACCACTAAAACTTTGGGCTTTCAGGAATCCACGAGAGAAAAAAAGGCGTTCTTGTCTTAAACCCATCCTGTAGGGCACTACAGTAAAACTATGGAAATGCCACTCCTTGCTCAAAGCTATTTAGTGGCTCCTTAATCCCATGGCCTTCGTCTTCAGCACCCTCTTCCACTGCTGCTGGAGAACCCTTCAGCTTCTAGCTCCTTTCTTCACTCAGCATGGTGTTCATCTCTGTATCTTCTTAGAATGCTTTTCTCTATTCCAACGTGTTTAGTTCTTTGCTCATCTCCCCCCCTTCCCAACCCCAAGCCTTAATCCTTGGCTCTCCCATTGCCAAGCTGCTAGAAAGTCTTTCATGGCCTTCCTTCTAAGTTAGAATACAGACCCTCCTCACAGGACCAGGTTCCTAGTTGCCTGTCTAGAGCCTTCCACACTGTCTCATTAATTCAACAAGTATACCTTGAGTTCCAGGTACTGTGTTCCAAGTACCCTGTAAGATACTAAAAAAGGAGTTGAAAAAGCCCTACAGAGTTTCTTGTCTTCTCCCAGTCTATGTAAACCAAGGAAGCAAGTTCTTCCCGGGCTGGCTGGTATAGGAACAATAGAAAGCTAACCTGAGGGAGTTACTGGAGAAAGAGTAGTAAGTATAGCCCCAAACAGAATGATTAGGGAAGATCTCTCCTCTCTTCTTTGTGCACAGACCAGAAGAAGGTGATGGAGGTGGTGGGAGACAGTTTTCTGTGAGTTTCCTACATCTCTGAATGTCTGTGAGCAAGATACTAACTTTCTTTTTGTTTTGGATTGTACCTTTGAATCTGTTTAGCCCACAGCCTCGTCAGGTACAGATAGTTTCCCTTTGAACAAAAGGGAAATATTGCTTTCGGCCTGATGTATTAAAAGGTATCTCCTCAGGCAAAGAGAATTTTTGTTTGCATTTCATTAAAAAAAGATTTGGGATCCTTATCTAAGGTTGGAGTTTCTCTCTCATCCTGTGCTACATGCTGTATGAAAGTGGCACCTGGGCCTCTTCACATTCCTGTGTGGGAAGCAGGTTTTGCAGGCTATGCACAAAGCCTCAACCCTCTGCCTCCTGCTGTTGCTGTGAGCAATAAAGTCCTTCCTCATTAAGCCAGGAGTCTCATGTCTTTGGCCAGCATCCACGAAGGTGTGGGAAGCTGGCTTGCTGGCTTGTAAACAGGGCAAAGTCCCAGATCTTTTCTGGTTATGGACTACAGGTATTAAAATATAGAGCATTCAAGACACACAGTAAATAGCAAGCCGAAAGACTGTGAGGTATTTCCTATGATTCTTTTTTCTTCTTCCTTCCTTCCTACCTGTTTTCTTTTTCCTTTTCTTCCCTTAAAATTGATTTTTGTTTACATTTTATTTGTAAGAGTGTTTTGTCTGCATGTATGTTTGTGCCTGATGTGCTTGGAAGTCAGAAGAGGGCGTCAGATTCCCTCTGACTGGAGTTACAGATGGTTTTGAGCTGCCTTGCGAGTATGGTCTTCTATAAAGCACTAAATGCTCTTAACTGCTGAGCCACCTCCACAGTCCAACTGTAAAGTTCTTAAAAACAACCATGGCTCACTTTAGTATCCTTAGAGCTCAGCAGAGTCATTGGCTCATAGCAAGATTTGAGGAATGTTTGCTAAAATAAACAAAGTAGTTGTATCTTAGAAATAAAGATGCTCTTCACAATCCACCTACCCTCCAAAAAAAAAAAAAAATGGAAAGAAAAAGACAGACAGACAGACAGAGAAACTTGTTGGAGAGCTGGAGAGATAGATCAGAGGCTAAGAACACTTGCTGAGAATGCAGTTTCCTAGAGCCCTCATGGTAGCCCACAAACATCTATGACTCTAGTTCTGGGGTTCTAACATCCTATGGCCTTCATGAGCACCAGACAGGCATATGGTACACAGACACACGAGCAAAGTACTCATATACATAAAATAAAGATAAATTAAAAACAAAACAAAATCTGTTGGGCAGGGATCTATGAGGTCATACCAACTACTGGGATTCTCTTTCTTTATTTCTCCTTCAGAGAGGCACATAGTGAGAGTGTCAACAGAAGACAGAACCCAGAGACTTGGGTTTCTGTCTCAGCTCTGTGGCCTACTAGCTAGAAACTGATGAACTCTGTAACTCTCTGGTGCTTCAGTTTTTTGTTTGTTTGTTATTGTTTTGTTTTTTGTTTGTTTGTTTGTTTGTTTAAAACCCTGACGATCTTATCTCTCCATTTCCATGTTAAATGATAGGACGTAGGACACATGTTAAGTGTTTACAAATGATGTGCGGTGTGCTCTCAGAAACTCTTGCCTGTCACCACTGCTCTATCTTCATTAGCTCCTGGTCAGATGACTTCACCAACAAATTTGATGAATTTAGAAAGCAAGGAGAGAGTTGTCTGTGCACCAGGATTCAGCGTTTCCCGCTTCACACCGAGCCACACTTGCTGAGACCTGCTGCTTGTAGACAGATGTTAGAGAGCAAGCTCTTGTTTCTATGCTGAGACTCAGTTTCCCTGAGCTCCCCGAGTTTGCCACTCCCTGCAGTTGTGGTCAGGTATTGTTTTAAATGTAAATGCCTCACTGTGAGCTCAACACATGCAAAGGGGACTCATGGTGGCTTGGAGATGCCATACCTCATTTGTGGAAAACTGAACAGCACTTCCTGTGATCTTCAGCAGAGTTCTTCAGTGGTGAGCCTCTTGGCCAGTGGTCCTTGAAGGGGCCTGTCACTGAAGAGGCAGGTTGGATGAGAACTTCTGGTTCTATCTTCAACAGTCCATGGAAAAAACTGTTGGTGAAGCTTCTTGAACAGAGTTAGGGATCTATGACCTGGCTTGGCTCTCTAACCTTTCCTTCCTTCCTTCCTTCCATTTATTTTTAGACAGGGTATTACCTATCCTCGGCTGGGCTATAAATCATGTATCTTAGGGTGACTTTGAACCTCTCATCATCTTGTTTCTGCCACCTTCAAATACTGGAGTCACAGGCATGTGCCACCATGTAAAGGGGGCTTTATATGGTGACTGGTTTGAGCCCAGGGTTTCAGATATTTTAGGCACACACTCTACCAACTGACCCACATTCCTGCTTTCCCTCTCCCATTAGCCTTTTCTAATAGTGTGTGTGTGTGTGTGTGTGTGTGTGTGTGTGTGTGTGTAACACTTCTTGGATTTTAACTGTGTGTGAAACTATACTGGGCTCTGTGACAGTGAACAATGCAGTCACAGTCTTTCACAGGTGGCTAATCATCCACACTTGGAGAAATACTAAGGGACGGTGTTTGCTGATGGACATGAATGAAGCTGCATGCTGTGTGTGGTAGCTTCCAGGGAGGTGGTGAGCTAGTTTCCAACCTGGTGACAAGTGAACACTGCTGGGACACCCTGGAGAGGAGGGAAGGCCACCAGAAGAATTCCATGGTGATCTATACTCCTTTCCAAACAGGTACGACCTTCTAGTCATTTCTGATTTCTTTCTTTATCATTTCAAATAGCTACACACAATCATCTCATCTTCTTTGTGTAGATGGAATGATTCAACTTGATCCTTAGTGTTACATCGGACCAAAAGGGAAGAATACATCCACTGAACTTGAAATGAGAACATCCTGAAGTCGCATGAGTTTGGATTTGGGTGGTGACTTGTCAGGGCACATGTTCTATGCACTCCTCTCCTGCTTTTCCCTGACTGGTTTTCTCTCTCTCGCATCTCATACAGGCTATGCTGATGACTGTTTACATATCTATCTGACCACACAAACCCTAGGCAGTCCAGTTCATATTGTATGGACATAGAAACAGAGGCTAGGAGAAATTCTGTTTTGTGGAGAGGACTCATGGGAACCACATCTATGTTCCTGCTTTTGGTATACCACTGTTTATTCACATACATATATACACTACACACACATATATAATACATGCATATTTATATGACTAAATATACACATATACAAATGTACAGAGAAGTATATCTGTAAGCTATAGTGTCACATATATATGTGTATAAACAAGCATATATACACACATGTATTATGATCATGACCATTTATCCAATATGTATACACACGCACGCACGGGCACACACACACACATATAGATAGATAGATAGATTGATAGATAGATAGATGTAATGATGGTTGCCATGACACCTCCCCCCCCCTTCAATTATTGCCGTTGTTGTAGTTTTGGTGCAAGGCTTTGCTATGTAGAGCACTGCTAATAATGCACAGTAATCCTCTGACCGTGACCCCTGGAGTGGTAGCATCATAGGCATGTGGTTCCCCTCCTGGTATATCTTAATAAAATGTTTGCGAATAAAGATTTGCTGTAGCAAACATTTTGTTACAGATGTTCCTGACTGGCTTGATGTCGCCTGCCTGCCTGTCTTGTTCTAATTAGTTGCTTTATCAGAAAGCCTCTTTAATGGTGACTTGGGGGTCCGTGCACAGAAAACTTCTCTGATAGAGACTGAAAACATTAAGAATCAGGTGCTTACCAAGTGACACACTTTGATCAATAGATATGTGTGCTGGTTTGTTTTTGTCAACTTGTCACAAACCTAGACATGCCTGACAAGAGGAAATCTTAATTGGGGAAATAAATTTATTTTGGAGGGGAGGATTTTGAGACAGGGTTTTTCTGTGCAACCGTCTGTCCTGGAACTCTCTGTAGACCATGAGGCTGGCCTCGAACTCATGTACTACCACTGCCTGGTGGGAGAAAACAATCATAAAAGGAAAATGCCTCATCAGATTGGCTTGTGGACACGTCTATAGAGGCATTTCTTTGATTAATGATTGGTGGAAGGAGCTAGACCACCCCTGTGCAATTGGCCCTAGGGTATATAAAAAAGCAAGCTGAGCAAGCCATGGGGAGTAAGCAAGAAGCACTCCTTTATGGCTTCTGCTTCAGGTCCTGCCTCTAGGTTCCTGCCTTGACTTGCTGCAGTGATCTGTGACTTGGGATATAAAAACCAAATAAATTCCTTCCTCCTCCTCTGAAATTTGCTTAGGGTTGTGGAGTTTTTCACAGCACTAGACTCAGGGTGCACACTGACACTACCATCTAAACCTTTTTATTTATTTTTTTTAGATTGATTTGTTTGTTTTATGTATATGAGTACACTATAGCTGTCTGTCTTCAGACACACTAAAAGAGAGCATCAGATCACATGACAGATGATTGTGAGCCACCATGTGGTTCCTGGGAATTGAACTCAGTACCTCTGGAAGAGTAGTCAGTGTTCTTAACTGCTGGGCCATCCCTCTAGCCCCAGCTTTTTTTTTTTTTAAACCTTGAGCAAATAACTATTGGCTTTCCCTCATTGGTTAGATAAGAACAGCCACATGTTCTTTCTTGCATATTAAGAACTTACTGAGCTAAATGCTAGAACTCTAGGATATATGAGTCACCAACTCAGTAGTTTCCTTGTAGCTCATGCTGGTACTTCAGACTTGTGGAGATGAGAGAGTAGCATGCATATCCCATGATTTGACAACAGTTCCAAACATAGGCTCTTTACCTCATTTTCCAGGACATACTATGTGTCTATGCAAATGGTGTAGAGGTGACAGGATTCTGCATTCAAGAAGCCCACCCTAGTAAAACAAACATCATAAATAGCACAGATAGTAAATGATAGCCCAGCCAAGATTGGACGTCATGAGTGCCACCCAATGAAAACATGCAAAAATGACAGAAACCATGGAATTAGGGAAATGATCCCAGTGAGGTAAGGTGGGCCCTAGAGATGCTTTGGAGAAGGGCTGCACATGTGTGTCCTGTGCTTCACTGAGGTTGTAGAAGAAGGCAGAGGACAGAAGTCAGCCTTGGGTGTTGTCCTCAATCACTCCCCACTCAATTTTTTTTGTGACAGGGTTTCTCACTGAGCCCAGAGCTCAGGTTGGCTAAGCGGGGTTCATGTGTCTCTGCCATCCCTTCACCTACACCTTGTTACAGAGAAACATCACCAAGTCTAGTTTTTACTTGGGTGCTGGGGATTGAAACTCAAGTCCTTGTGCTTGCACCTAGTAGGCATCTTATTGACTGAGTTCTCTCTTCAGCCCAGAAGCTCAGTTCTTATTACTGAGTTCTTATAATCATAGAAAGAAACTGGAAGATATTACAATCAAGTAAAACAAACAGCAAATCTGGTCTGTTTTCCTGCGCCACCTCTGTTAGTTAACCTAAGCAAATCCTATAACCTGCTGTGTTTGTTACTTTTCTATTGCTGTGATAAGACATCATGACCAAGACGACTTATAAAATAAAATGTTTTATTTGGGGCTCTGTTTCAGGGAGTTAGAGTCCATGGCTTGCACAGTGGGGAACATGACAGGCAGGCCTGTTGCCAGGAGCAGTAGCTGAGAGGTCAAGTGTCCAGACACAATCCAGGGGCAGAGAGAGCTAATTGAGAATGGTTTTAAAACCTCAAAGCCCATCTCTAGTGGCACACTCCTCCAAAAAGATCACACCTCCTAATTGTTCATAAACAGTACCAAATTGGGGACCAAGTATTCAAACATATGAGCTTGGAGGGAGTATTCTCACCCCCCCCCATCTGCCTATCCATAGCTGTATGTAGTTTCTAGGACCCTAGAAGCTGCACATTCATAGTCTGTAGGAACGAGAATGAATGCTTTATACAGAAACACTTACACCCACGCTGCATCACACACAATGCCACCCACTTGTTTCTATATGGTGGTTCCCAGAGAGCCTGATCCAGGACTCAGGAGCTAACTGGAAAGTTAGCCCTGCCTACCCGTGCTTAGGAGAGCAGGTGGATGCTCCACTTCAGTTTTGTTTTCGTTTTTTATTTTTGCTTATAATGGAGTCAGATGGATTTACACACACACACACACACACACACACACGGGGGTGGGGAGGGAGGGAGGGGAGGGAGAGATAGAGAGAGAGAGAGAAAGAGAGAGAGAGAGAGAGAGAGAGAGAGAGAGAGAGAGAGAGAGAACTCCTAGTGGAAGGTCAGAGCAAAGGCCTGAAAGTAATACTTGCGCTTAAACTCTGGGTCAGTCGCTTATCCCTGTGTGACCTTCAACTATTTGTTTCAACTCTCTAAGGCTCTGTGTTTGTTACCTAAAAATTCGGGATCAAGATACAACCTCCTAGCCTCGTCCTGGGATTAAAGGATGAGTCACACACACTGAATGCAGACCTCAGAGTATTGTGCTGGCCACACGATATCTGATTACAAACCAAGTCCGCTGCGCCCACGAGGGCGAGCTATTGTTACTAATAACAGCGAGGAAAGGGAGTTGAGGCTCAAAAGGCAGTTGCTCCCTTCCTAGACCTCTGTCAGGCAAAAGGCCCGAGTTCTCGAACTTAAAAGGGACTTTGGGTGGTGGGTGGGTGGGTGGAACCTGTAACGCTTGGGACCCGAGATCTCCTGCACGGGCCGAGACAGGAGGAGGGGGTAAGGGGTCGCTTGGCCAGCCATGAGAAGGTCTCAATGGTCCCCTTCTCAGGCCAGAAGGGTCCTGTAGAAGCGAGGCTCCCCAGTGTCTCGGGCCCCCAGCGTCCCAGGGCGTCGCCCCGTGCAAGCGAGAGAGAGGAGGGGCGAGCGCCGGACTTTCCCCGCCTCCCTCCTCTTTCCATAAATCACCGCTGCAGCGGCGGCTGCCGAGCCGGGAAGTGGATGGAGCCGGAGCACAGCGTGGTGGCACCAGACACCTCCCTTTTCCCCGCCGCTTTCTTTCCTTTCTCTTCTCTCACTTAGGTCTTTTAAACCTCCCTCTCCCTCCTCGCGGGGAGACCGTCCGGGCCGCGCCGCCGCGCCTGCATTGGTGGCGCCGCCGCCGTCTCCCGACTGAGCCGGGACTCCGGGAAGGGAAGGCGGCGCCGCTCTGCCGGTGCTCTCAGCCGCCCGGCCTGCGGGCGCCGCGGTCTCGGAGCCGCTGCCGCCGGGCGATGGTGGCCGCCCGCGCGCCCGCGCTGCAGCCGGGCGCCCCCTAAGTTTGCCAGCTACCGCCGCGGAGCCGCGGAGCCGCGGAGCCGGGAGCGCAGGAGACCAGGAAAGTTTGGCGGGCTGCGCCTCCCGCGGCCAGCGCCCGAATCCCGACGGCGTGAGTGGCCGAAGGCGGCATGGCCCGCGAGCCGGAGGAAGAGGAGATCGTAAGGCCGGCCTCTCTGGTCCGCCGCTGTCCCCGCTGCCCTGGCTGCCCTGGGGCCCCGCAGCCGCCCCTCTGGCTGCTCTGCCTTGTGGCATGCTGGATTTTGGGCACCGTGGCCGACGCCGACTTCTCCATCCTGGACGAGGCTCAAGTGCTGGCAAGCCAGATGCGGAGGCTGGCTGCCGAGGAGCTAGGGGTGGTCACCATGCAGGTAAGTGACCCTCTTCTCGCCGCTCCCTTGCAGCGCTCTTCCGCTGCGCAGAGCCCCGGGACGCTGCATGGAGAGTCCTAGTAGGCTGCGGAACCTCTCGGCTCCTGCGGACTTCTCCACATCCAGTCCTCTCTGTCCCGTGTACTCATCTGCCGCTGCCCTCTTCTGCAGAGCCTCTGCCCCGCACCCACTTTCCCCCTCTCCTCGGCCTTGGTTCCTTTCTTGTTGGCTGGGGATTCTTTGCTCTATCCGCGCCTCCTTCCCCAGTTTGCACTCTCTTCCTTCGCAGATTTGTTTTCACTCGTCACTCTTGCAAACTCTTTCCCTCTTTGTGTCCCCATCCCTAGGCAGCGGGTCCCGCCCGGCTCGGGGCATTCTCCAAGGCTCCTCCACTCCGCCCTCTTGAAACCTCCCAGCGTCCTGGAGACCCCGGCGCACGGGTGGGCGAGGGAGGAAAGGTAGAGCGTCCTCCGGGGCCGCAGGACTGCTGGGGTCCGGGCGCCCCAGCAGCCGTAGCTCGCTCTCCTTGCCCTGCCGCTTTGGGGGAGGGGACGGGCTGGCCTGGCGGATCCCCCGCTCCAGTCCTTCTGAGGACTCTTTTAAAAAATTATTTATTTATTTCTGCTCTTTGCGGCCCTCGGTCGCCTGCTGTCCGCTGTGTAATTTCTGGTTTGTGTGTGCCTTTGCTGGGAAGGACAAGGTGAATAGGATTTCCATTTTTTTCCCTGCGTGTTTAGGCCTTCCCCAAGGTTGTAGATTAATTGCCTGTGGCTGATAAGGATTTCTGACAATGCTACTAATGACCCACAGTTGTAAAAACTGCTAGACAGCAACCACCTGGAGATCCTATCGCGCCGTTATTCTCATCTTCTTGGCGAAGGAGGCCCACTCAATTAGGAACTGATGAGATGACACTCCGAGTAAGAAACCAGCAAAACAGCCTGGTTCTCCAGACAACTAACTGTGCATTTCTGCAGTAATGGTGGCGGGATTGGCCTTCGAAAGACCGAAGTTTTCAGGAATGTAGTGTCAAAATAGGTTTCTGCTTTCGAACCTAGAGTGACCATTCCACCTCCCACGGGCGAGATGTTTTGCTTCCCTTTGGGATTCAGGTTTCAGACGGCTTTCTTTAAAAAGACCAGAAACCTACTTCCACCCGGACCCCCTAAGAGGTTGCATGCAGTTTGCTTAAACAAGTTCTATCTCAACGCTAGCTTTTCTAAGGTGGGGAGATTGTTTTGTTGGGAGGGTAAATTTACATTTATTTGCTGAAATCCTGCCCTGATCTGCCGCAGAGGGGGATTTTCTTTATTTCCATGCTAACAGCAACTCTTTTTAAATGTATCTTTCGATTGCTTCCTATGCCCTCTTTTAGATTTAGGTTCAGTTTTAATTTTTCTTCCATGTGCATTTTCTGGTTGCAGACTCCCTGACCACCTAGGGATAGAAGGGCTTTTGGAGGCAGTGAAAACCGTCTAGATTTGCTTTGCATTGGTGAATGCGTTAATTCAGAAACAAACACAACTGTGTTTTCCCACAGAAGATTTTTTTTCCCCCCAAAAGGGATTTCACGTGCTGCAACCTCAAGTTTTGCTTTCAGGATTAGGCGGCCTTTGCCACCTTCACCCGATCCCTAGGACTGGAGAAGGGATGGTACCTCCTCCCCTTCCCCCCCCCCTTCCTGTAAACTAAAGGCTTCCTATTTCTAAGATTCTGGCAACAGTTTTATGGTTTCTCACCCTGGCCCTTGACAAAAGGTGGTCCTGACACATTGTCATTCAGGTAGGGAGACACTTTAGACACTTTAGGAAAAGAAAAAAAAAAAAAAAAAGCTGGGGTTTGTGGGGTGGGTGTGTGCCCAAATGGCCCCCTTTATCTCTTCCCAACTGGCTTCTCTCTAACACCTTTGCAACCTCATTGTGAAAACGGACCTCCTGTGGACAGGGTTTTGTCTGGCAAAATGTAAAGTGGCTTCTCTCCTTTTTTCAAAGGAGAGGTGCTTACTGTATTTAAATTCCCCTTCTTGGGTTGTACATTGATCTGCCACTTGCTCCTATCTGGGAAATGGTCCGAAGAATCCTCTTTTAAGGCAGCTAGACTGCCAGCTTTGGGGAAAGTGCTTGTGCATAATAAATCCAGTGCTAGTTAGATTTCTGGCCTCTAACGTAGAGCTTACCAGCTTTGGGGTTTGTTCAGTGGATCTGAAATAAATGTGGGCCAGTTGCCTAAAATGAAGACGATGTGCCCTCTGTTCTGGAATGTGGATTCTGCAGATATAGACTCAGTCGGTGGTTCAGAGACAAATGTCCTTAAGTTGAGCTGGATTTTATTTTATTTTTTTTTTCTTTTTGTTCTTTGCAGGAAGAAAGTGTCTGCACACACTCCCTCTCCCTGAAGGTGTTGACTCCTTTTATTTAACCCTGGCATTTTATGAGATCTGTAGACCTGTTAATTTTCAAAGCCAATTTCCAGACCTTTAAGTTGTTTTGTTGCTGAAATTTTCCAAAAGCAACCCTTGACTTTGAGAAATTGCAAAGTAGCTTCCCAGTGAGGCCTGTTGTTCTGCTGAAGCTCTAGTGGCTGCACACCATGCTCACCGGAGGCTACACCATGCTCACCGGAGGCTGTACTGGGATATCTCACAAAGGCAAGAGAGCCTTTCAGCTCTACAGTTTCCCATGACAGAGTTCTTGTGCTTGCTCACAGAGAAGACAGTTGAAAAGCAGTCTGTCTTAAAATTTTCTTGGAAAAGTTTTCCAGCTGGGATTACCTACTCCTGTCTTTGTTTTTATGGTTTTTGTTGTTATTTTTAAATAATGGCCCTGAATTTTAACTGATGTGATTTACTCTAATCAGTTTTCCTGGGAAAGCTGCCACTGAACGCTGCCTCCCTGGCAGCAGACATCATAGATCATGGGGAAAAGTCAGTAACCTAATCATTGTCTCCTCAGGAATCTGGTGAACTGAAGCCATCAATGCTAGGGTCTGAGGAGTGGACAGGGATGGGGGTCTAGGAAGACTTGCTTCTGCTTATTCATTCATGCAGCAAGCTTTGGTTGAATGGTGTCACACAGTGGAAAAGAGTCTCCTGTTAGGTATCCAGAGACCTGGATTCCAGAGTAGTCACTTGCCAGTTGGGAAATTTTACTGGTGCTGATGACTCTTCTTAAGCTCTGGTCTATGGTTTGGATGGGACTCAACACATGAAGGCACCTATCAATGTGTCTGACAACTGTTCATGGATGAAGTATTTTTAAAAATATTTTAAATTACCCTTGATAGTGTCCTGAGCTGTGTACTAGGTGTTTAGAGAATTACACGAAGATAGTCCTGCATAGTCTCCTCTTAGGGGTTTTGCCTTAAACAGTGATTCTCAGCCTGAGCCTGTAGGTTGTGGCTCCTTTGGGGATTGAATGACCCTTTCACAGGGGGCACCTAAGACTATTGAAAGATATTTACATATTTACATTACAATTCGTGACAGTGGCAAAATTACAGTTATGAGGGAGCAATGAAAATAATTTTATGGTTGGGGTCACTATAACATGAGGAACTGTATTAATAGGTCACAGAATTAGGAAGGTTGAGAACCACTGGCCTGAAAGAAAGAGGTAAGATTGCACAGGAAAAATGCTTAATCCCCAATGCTTGCTTGTTAGAAGGCATATCTACCCTGGGAGCTATTTCACCAGGCATTTTATAAGCCCACTTAACATTATATGACAGTTGAGGCTTCCTATCAGCAAGAGTCTGGCTCAAGGCCAGTGTGTCCTCCTTGGTGTTTAGCTGGGCACATTTGCTGTGAACTTGGCAGACACACCATCAGGTTGGTCAGACAGCTGCTGTATGGAGCCTGGGAAGAGAAGGAGGTGGGGAATCCTTTCAGAAAAAATATCAGAAGTGCATGATGGAGCTTCATCTCAATTAAAGAGCAGCAGTCAGGGCAGGGCAACCTCAGGAGAAAGGCCTGTCTAGGAGACGTAAACAGTGAGTAGAGATCCCAGAGACAGGGAAGCCTTCCTATGGAGCAAGACAGTCTGCACAAGCCACACAAACTGTTGCTCCTTTTTGAACACCTCTAACAAATTTGGAGTAGAGGACTTTTTCTCTGAGCCGTCTTAGGTGAGACTTGGTTGGCCTTGGTTACAAGGTGACCAAGCCCAGACCGTCATTCCTCTTCCTTTTCTAGTCTCTCAGCTGGTGATCGAAACAGACACAAAAAGAAGCAGTGATTCGGACTGTTTGGCAAGGCCTAGAGGCCCTGGAAAGTAGTGGTGAGTGCTGTAGCACAGAGAGATGAAGAAGGTATCACAGGGCCACAGAACAGCCTTGCTCTGCTCCTGTGGTGATCAAGGAAGTTAGCTACTTTGGCCTTTTCAATAGAATGTCCATATACAGAGGAGGGCCCTGAGAGTGGAATCTGTGGCCTCAACTGTGGGCGAGATCAGCAGTCTTCAGATAGTTCTCATCTCATTGCTAGCTTTGGATGAGGAAGCTAGTGCATCTTGAACCTTCATGAGATGGCTGGCTCTGGCTCCATGCCTCCATATAGATCCTGTGTGGCATCTCATCTCTGGCCACCCTGGCACGTCGATGGTGACTGAGCATAAATGTTGCTGTACCTGCAGCTACAAGCTGATTTAGCTATATTTAGGTGAGGCTTATCGTTTTCTCTAATCCATATCCCATCCTAGGCATAACCTGGGTTCGAATGACTTAAATATATATTTATGTACTATACACTACATGCAAATAATGTGGATTCATTTGTATGTTTTGTGTATAAAGTTGGGGAAATTGTTATCTCTTCTTTATAGAATTAAATATTGGAGAAGATGAAAGCTGAACCATTATAGGTGACTCTGAGTTGAACTTGAATATAAGAATGAGCCGAAGGAAAAACATATTGAATGACTTTTGCTGACTGCTGTTGTCTCCGTGCTGGCTGGACTTCCTTCTCACTAATGCCTGCCTTTGCTGGCTCCGTTCCTTGTGCTCATTAGTTTCCTTGCCAGCCCTGCTCGGGTTCTACTTGAGCTTGGGAAGGGGAAGGCCACGGTTTCACACTTCATAACATGTTGGTGTTATTTCTGGTCGCTGCTTGCCAAGTTGATTCCTTTAGCCTAAGTGGGTGGGTTTAGGTAAGAGCCTTCCAAAGCTCCACTTTTGCCAGGAGGTAGCGTGAAATTCAACATGGATCCTCTTGGACTCTGTAGGAATCTATTAATCATCAGAACATCTTGGGGGCAACAGCGACAGCAATTTGGACTCAGCCAATTATCAGTTGTGTAACTTCCTGAGTGTTATTAAAAACCTGTCTAAAGTTCAGTGTCTTCTCATTTCATGTGGTTCATACGGGAAAATATATTTTAAAGAAAAAAAAAAGAAGACAAAACAAAAACAAGACAACAACAAAAAACCTCCAACAAAACTAAAACCAAAACCTAACCAGCACAGGGCTCAGCAGAAGAGCATTTAGTAAACAGAAATGTCGGTGTGTAAATGTGGGCATAGTCTGCTCGGTGTGAGGTTGCAAAACTGCAGCTCCGCCAGAGCCAAGCACCCATCTCATCCTCAGATATTGGGTTGTCAGTGTGGCCATGTTTCTGTTCCAGAGTTTCTTGGGTATCATGTACAGACCTCAAGCATGTGCTGCCAAACCACCCTCTGGGGTTTCTGAAGCAAGTACTAGATGTGCAATTTGTAGTTACTTATTTACTCTCAAGCTTGTTATTGAAAAGTTATCCATTTTCTTATATGTACAAAACCAAAGAAAATAGTCTAAGTGTGCACACATCTTTCCCCTCCAGTTTAAACAGCTGCTGACCACTGGTGTGGGTCAGGCTGGCTGGTGTGGGTCAGGCTGGTTTCCCTGCCATCTCCACCTGCTCCTCCTCTCCCCCAGGTGATAGGACGCTGCAGTTTTGTTTGTAACATTTCAAGCTGCATTAGAATTCGATTTATTATTTTTAATGTTTGATGACAGTATTTTCTTTCTTTGGGTCCCTGTTGTATAGAATTTTAAATAGCTAGTACTTTTGCCCAGAGACCAGCCCCAGCCTTCTGGATAGAATACCTCTGGTCTCCCCCTAGTAACCTATTATCCCACGAGACTGTGAGTTTTCTTGTTTTCTTAGTGGTTGGTATTTAGTGTAGGCACATGAGCTTTGATGTAGTGTGAGCCTCATCAGCTCACTTCTGTTCCCACCCCTTCTAGAAGAGGTGAGGATGATTAGGGATAAGACAAGCTGTAGGTGAGGACATGATTGAGTGTATACACACACACACACACACACACACACACACACACACAGGATGATGACACAGGACGGGGACCTTTGAGGACTAAAGATGCTGCATGTATCTTTGGTTCTCTGAGTAGCCTGTGACCGCAGGCCTCATCACAGAATTGAGGGCTGAGGGATGCAGGAGTAAGCAAAAAGTTGGGTAATCAGTGTGGCCTTTCCAGAAGGTTCCTGTTGAAGAACGGAGCCTAGCATCTAGCATCCTTCCCATGAGTTCCCCTGCTTGAACCCACTTCAGACAAAATGGAAAGAATTGCCATACTTGTGATTTATGGCACTTGTAGGTTACTATATCTCATGTTTCCCAAGGTCAGTTGGACAGAAGAAAGGAAGCAGGCTGGGGGTGTAGGTCAGTAGGGGAGGTGTGGGACACTGGAACGGTAAGGAATTGCCAGGGCTGCAGGAGGGCAGAGCTACTCTTCCCTATTGTGGTTGCCCAGAGGCAACATGGGGACACCGTCCAGGCTAATGTCATTCCATCGCTTTGTTTTTTTAGGAGATGTAGAAAGGCCTTGCTTCTTAAAAGGTTGGCAATTGGTTCAGATTAAAATAATAATAATAAAACAGTGTGTGCCAAGCCAAACACATCTGCAGGCAAGATGGAGCCAGAAGCCATGCTCTGGTCTGCAGTGTCTGGGGTAGAATTATAAGTGCGTTCTGGACAATAAAGGCAGCACTTGTGTACAGGTTATGGGGAGCGCCTCTCTCTCTCTCTCTCTCTCTCTCTCTCTCTCTCTCTCTCTTTGTCACATTTGCATGTGGGTACCACTGGAGGCTAGAGGGTGACATCGGATCCCTGTAGTGGGAGTACAGGCGGTTGTTGCATGGGTTCTGGGGACTGAACTTGAGTTATCTTGTAAAAGCAGCAAGTTCTCTTAGGCCCTGCTGGAAGAGAATTCCTGCGTCGTTATAAAGTAGAACTTTTGATGAAGAGTTCTAAAATGGATTACCTCCAGAGACGAGCTGCTTGTCATTATGAAGCCTTCAAAGATGTATTCAATGTTTCTTTTGTGCCAGGCACTCTGGTAGGCTTGAGCTGCTATCGTTAATTTACAAAGTAACCCAGTTCTAACAGGTGTTCCGGATGCTTGAAGAAAGTGTGTCAGGGACCTTTACGTGTCTGATGGGGAAAGGTTCTAGTCTGGAATGAATGGAAGTTGGGTGGTCAAAGAGTGGCCTTCCCAGAAGGCTCCTGTTGAAGAATGGGAGGATGGCTTAGGATTTGAAATTTAGTGCGTTGGGAAGAAAGGGCTAGGTGTTAGGTTAGTTGAGTAGGCAGAGATCAAGTTGTTGGACCCCTAGGATCTTTTTAGCAGTCAAGACTTCCTTTCTGACAGGTGCCAGCATCTCTAACTCCCATAAGCTTGAATGAGAAAGGAATCTACTGCCAGTACAGGTGAATTATCTGGGGGTAGATCTTCCAGGAGGGCTATATGACTACAGTATTTCTCTTAATGCTAATCTTCCTAAGTGGAGCAGCCTGCTCTTTGAACATAGCTGGCAGCCTCTTCCATGCTGGTTGGAAACCAGTTGCTTCATGTGCCTGAACCCTTTGGTTTGGAGATGGTGTGCCCTGGGGAGAGGAATCTAGAAACTGGAGCAAGCCCTAGAACGTAGGAAATTCAGCTAGGAGGTTTAAGATTCAAGCTGTGATAGCCAGCACCACCTGCCAGGTCCTGCTCCATTTCTGTTTCCTACAACCCCAGGTACAGTTCAAGGAGACCCTACAGAACCAGATGGAATAGCCTTCCCCTCCATTCTGGCCTGTTGCCTATGTCTGATCACTGATGAGATCATGGCTGAGACGGTCAAATATATTGCTCTCATTTATAAGTGACTTGTTACCTGGAAACTGCAGACCAGTGAGAGACTGGTCCACTGGCAATCCTAGTCATATGTTGCAGCTGTAGATTCTAATCCCAGTCTAGTCTGTTCCTTCTCACAACACGATCCTGTGGGAGTCCCATTTCATTATAATGGAAAAGGAAATTTTAGCACCAATCATTCCTCCTTTGAAAACAGTTTGCTTAGCTCCTTTATGAAGGTGATGGTTTAGTTTGGTGTTGATTGGATAATTTCAAGTTATCACTTAGTACTTAAAAAGTCATTGAGCCACCGAAGAAAGTCTCAGAGCAACTGAGACTTATAGAATGTTAGATACTGGGTTTTTTATGTTATTGGGCTTTTTTGTTTGTTTGGTTGGTTGTTTTGTTTCCATTTTATGAGACAGGGTTTCTCTGAGTAGCCCTGGGTGTCCTGGAACTCACTTGCTCTGTAGGCTGGCCTCCAACTCAAGAGATCCACCTGCCTCTGCCTCCCAAGTGCTGGGATTAAAGGCATTTGCCACCATGCCAGGGTATCAGATACTGTTTTAAAGGAGCAAAGGTAATTGATTACTTGTGAACCTCCAGTACTAAAAGTAACTCTTTTATTCAAAGTAGAACGTGGGTCCAGGGCTAGGGCTCAGTGGTAGAGCTGTTTCCTGACATGTATGAGGTCCGGAGTTCAGTCCTCACCACTACAAAAATAGTGAAAGAAATATGTAAATAAATAAATCAACAAAAGGTTAGTACAACAACAAAGGACAAAGCATTAGAGGAAGGGGTTGGTGAAGAACAGCTTTAGTCTTTTAGTGTTTGTTTATATAAAAGATTCAGAAGGGGATGCCACCTCTTGTTTCAGGGACAATTCTGTTCTGAAATTGAATTAAAGGACTTAAGTCTTTCCTCTGGAATATGAAGTCCTTGCATTTACTTTTAGCGGACATTGCAAGATTTCTCTGGAGGTGTTTCACTCGGTGATGCCACAATGTAATGACATTTGTTATTGGAATTTTTTTTTTTTTCTGAGTTCAGAGATAGATTCCTCCTTGAACCTTACACAGTCAGCTGAGTTGATTACAATTTGAAAGCTTCAACCTCCAAATACCAAGTGGGTGGACTGCCGAGTAGCTTATGATCCTTGTTTCCCTGGGTGTACTGTGCTTTATGGTCTTTGCAGAGTAGAAGAAGGCTGCCATGCTTAGCTCATCTACAGTGGTGTCTTGGTTCTCCTCCAATCAGAGCCATTTTTAGAAGACACAAAGCCTAAGACTGACTGACTTCAGCTCCCCCTTTTCTTGACTTCCTTTGTATTTTTAAAAATATAATTTATATTATTTTTGCATGGGATATCTTTAAAGATACTTCGAGGCTCTGTGGAAGAACAGTTTAAAAAAAAAGTTAGCAAGCCGGTGAGAATGAATCTGAATTTTTAATTAGGCTTTGAGTTGTTGCTTCAAAGTGTGGAGACATCATTAGGGATGTAAGTCTTGTTGCATTAGCAGAGGTTGACATGTTACTTCAAACACACAGAGTGCAGCTGTCCTGTGCAGATAAAAGTGGCCAAGTGCGGAATAGCAAGGTGGATTGGTAGATAATTAGCTGTCCCACATTACTGCAGTGTGGAAGAAGCCTGCCAGTCATAGGCAGGAAGGAGGAATTATTAGCAGGAGAAAATCCAAGAGTGGCATAAAGCAATTTGGAATCTTTTCAGCTGTGGCGGAGTTGATAAGGCCCATGCTAGCAAGCAGTGCAGACTCTCTCCTTCCTTCCTTCCTTCCTTCCTTCCTTCCTTCCTTCCTTCCTTCCAGAATGGTCAGAAGTAATGATATACAAATACATTCATTGATTCATGAGTCTACTCCAACTCCATTAGCTTAAATAGTCTTTATAGCTCCATGTCAACTATACTGAGGTAAAAGCATCACACAGAAGCCATAACGCCTTGGTAGTTACTGACTATGGATAACTGAGAAAGAAATGTCTGGCTATCTCGTCTCTTTGTTATAAATGTGCAGTATTTATAGTGTCTTGGGGTACTTGAATGTCAGAAGTGGAGTTGTGTTTTAAATATTTTCACCCCCCCCAAATCATTGGATATCAAAGGCATAGGAAGGCCTATGGGATCTTGCTGATGCTCAGTCCTCTCACTAACTCATCAGAGCTCCTTGGCCTGTCTGTCCACTTGGTGCCTCTGCAGGATGCTGACCTCCTGTGCTGCTGGCTTTTGCTGTCTCCCTGTGTCTCCCAGCAGCTTGACAGAGGAGGGTCTGGAGTAGGTCAGATGCCTTCAACAGCTTCTTCTCTGGGTGAGAGACTGTGGTTGCTGCTGGAGGGAGTGGCCATATGCTTTCTGTGGATTGTTCTCGTCCCTTCCCAGAAAAAAACCCTGGAAACCTGAGGTCTGTTTAGAGGGAGACAATAATAATAGCAATAATGACAAATAAACAAATTAAATAAATTAAAAACAGATGTGGAGTTTTTATTTGCACACCTGTATCTGAGACATTAAACCTAGATAAAACTGGTAAACAGTTACAGCCTTGAAGGGTTGCTGGAGAGCCAGCAAGCACCTGCGGGAGAGAGCCCACACTCACTGATCTGGGAGTCTTAGGGTGGTTAGCTCTGTCTGTGACCTACTTTGAGGACTGAAGAAATAAAGTCTAGACTGCAAGAATTGTCCATGGGCTGCGAGTGGTAGATTGTGTATCTTTCTAATAGTTCCTATTCCAGGCTGGAGAGATGGCTCAGCAGTTAGAACACTGACTGCTCTTCCAGAGGTCCTGAGTTCAATTCCCAGCAACCCATGGTGGCTCACAACCATCTGTAATGGGATCTGTTGCCCTCTTCTGGTGTATCTGAAGGCAGTGATGTACTCACATAAAATAGATAGATAGATAGATAGATATAGTTCCTATTCCAAATTAGCTATTCTCACTGTGTTTAGCAAGTACGGTTCCTTACCTATTCTAGACTGACTGGAAAATGTTTGTGGTCCTGCTAGAAAAAGATTGAAAATGTTTCGTTCAGCTACATCAATGATCCAGCCCAATGCCCAGTAGTATATGAACATTCTGAGTATTAATGGGATTGGATGTTTGGTTTATTGATGGTGGAGAAAGCTGGGCTATATTAGGAGTGGGGATAATGTGTATGCCCTTTAAATTAATGTCTATTTGGGACTCATTTCTCACAAGGTTAGAACTCATTGGGTAATTCATTTATGAAATATTTACTGAACATGTGCTATCACCTCTGTGTTTCTTGCCCTCGTTTACTGATGGTGCCTGGCAGAAAGCTGAAGGTATGTGTGGAGGTGTCAGATTCTTAAGTTAGGAGAAAATCCGGGCAGGCCACTTGTTTCTCTCTTCCAGTGTAAACAATCCCTGTGGTTTCCAGGAAACATAACACTAACGTGGTCACACTGTTCTTAGGCTAGAGTTAAAAAGGAAAAACAAACAGCCATTCCCTGTGTAATTCCTTTTCTTATTAAGATGAAAAGCTTCCAGGATCTACTTGACTGGTAATAGAATCCCAGCACAGTGACTTTGGTGAACTTCCACCCCATTGTCCCACCCACTCTTAGTTTTATTTAGACTTACATATATTGTGCTTTTTCCTGAGGGAGGTTGAGAATCCCCCTGCCTCAGCCTTCCAGGGAGGGGATTATCTGTGTTCTTATAGAAGATGACAGTTTTTTTATTTTTTTCCTGGAGCTTTGACAGTTTACAACAGAATCTTCGTGTAGACACCAAACGTTCAATTTAGTTTGATTTTTTTATAATTATAAATACAAACAATATAAAGATTTAACTTTATTTTTAAAAATATAATTTTAATTAAAATAAATTATTTTATTTTTATATTTAAAATAATTTTTTAATAATATATGCTTTTCTGTCATCGTTTACATTATGTTTTTACATTAGTTAGGACAGGGGTGGGACATTCCTGTCCATAGCATGAGTGTGATGGTTTATACTATTCTTTCCTCTCACCACCAAGTAGGCCCCAGGGATTGAACTCAGGTTGTCCAGCTTGATGGCAGTGCCTTACTCCCCGAGCCATCTCGCCAATCCAGGTGTCTATTTCTTTCTTTTCTCTTTAGAGCTTATGTGTATTCACTCAGATGTGCTTTTTACTTTCCACATATGTGCCGAATTCTACTGCAAGTGGGTTATCTTCAAGTGACATTGTTCTCACAGGAAGGAAACTTACTTCCATTATTTAATGACTATGATGACCTCCAGCATTAGGGAGAATAGATGGAATAGACGGCAAAAGGATACAGGGTACAGTCTTCATTAGAGAGCTGTGGATGTTGCCCACCTTATCCGATCAAGACAGCACTGTTTTGGACTAAAGGTTAGCAGAGCCTGTTGTAGGTCCTTAGGTTGTGGGAGTCAGCCAATCTGTTATGTCTGTGGTTCAGCTCCTGCGTGTATCCCCACAGTTCTAAAGAGCTCTAGGAGCCAGCCAAGACCAGAGGCCCTGTCTGGGAAGGGCCTATATTTCTGAAAGGGAAAAGTCATCATTTAAACATTCAGGGCTAAAGAAAGGTAATGAAGAATGGGACCGACTGCTCTGTGTGTAGATAGGGTAGGCTAAGGTAGCTTTCAAAAGCAGCCTCTTGGGGGAGTTGGTGAACAACGAGTGGACTCTGGGCAGTTGTGTGGTGTGAGGGAGGGCCTGGGGACCTCTCTAGGGAAGACTGTACCTGAACCTATTCGTTGAACTTGAATGGGAATAGGAGCCGATGGAAGACAACATAGGGCCTCTATGGCGGTCCCTTGACTGGACTTTATCATGGCAAGAATGGGAAGCCATGAAGGTTTGAGGCATAAGATTGTTGGCCCAACCAATCATCTGCCTGACTGGTTCATCTCCCCTTTCTATTTTGACTTCCACAACTTCTGGTTGTTGATGTAAGCTCAGGCTATAATAAAATGAATCCAGTAATGACAGGCCTCCAGAGGTTACACCCTTCTGAACAGGGTCCCTCTTCCCTGCTCGAGGCTGACAGATGCCCCAGGGAACTCTTGCTGGACTTACTCTGTTTAGGCGGCAGTCAACTACTCTGGGATGACTATTTACATAAACATATGCTGGTCATGGTGATGCACATCTTTACTCCCAGGGCTCAGGAGGCAAAGGCAGGAGGATCTCTGAGTTCAAGGCCAGCCAGGGCTACATAGTTGAGACCCTGTCTCAGAAAACAAAAAATGAACAACAAAAAGGTACCAACCCGGACCTCTTTAGAGCTGAGTGAATTCAACCTACATTTTGTGATCACTACATAATCCATTCATTTGGGCAAAGGTAGGAATCCAAGTGTCCACTCCAGTGGTCATTATCAACCTTCTAGGGGCAATAAAATAAGGAAAAGTTTTGATCGTTTTTTTGACTAGCATCTTAGTTATCGTAGATTTCCTACGCTCCACCCCCAGTTTTACTTTTTATTTTTATGAATGCTAAATATGGTAATATTACATACCTGTACCATCCCAGCACTGGGCAGGCTGAGTCAGGAGGATTGTGAGTTCCAGGCCAGCTTGGTCTACATTGTGACTTTTAGGTCGTCCTGGGCCACATAGATTCCATCTCCTGCAGCACCTCTCCAATTTTATTGATCAGAGCTGGCCTCTGACTTAAAGATTCAATTTCCATTGCAAGTGATGTGTGTTCAGTAGAAATCATAGTGTCTTTTAAACTTACGGTCCCTGTGCTCTTGATGTATGGAGAGATGCCATCCAGCAGTGCTGGGCAGCAGCTGTGAGCCACAACTCCATGTCAGAAGGGTGACCCACCCTGTGTGCTGGGGTTGTCCCATCCTTTTGACAAAACACCCTTACCCAGCTACATGAGCACATGACCTTGTTTGTCCACATGATCATAAAATGGGCTTTGTGTTGGCAGTTTTGCCTAATTGTGTGCTAAAAGTATTCTGAGCATTTTCCAGAAAATGAAGTACTTTTTTGATATTGTGGTTTTGATACTGACTTTTGATATTGTGTTTTCCACTAATGATAGGTTTATTGGAATGTAACTCATGTATAAGTTGATGAAGGTTCCTAATACTCAAGTACCTGTTGAGAAGTCTCAGGGAGACTATGGTGGAGTCTATGGGTGGTATTGAGTCTTTGGGAAGTTTAATGCCCTTAGCTATTGTAAGAACCCAGGTCAATTGGTAACAATGCTTCATATACTAGAATATGAGTTTAGCTTTTTTCTTGAAGTGATTGTGCTTTGGAATTGCTAAGGCATTTATGTTTTTAAAAATATTATAATAGATATAGTAACACTGTAATACATTTTTGTAGATGAAATCATGTCTTTAAACCTCAAGGGGCAGGTATTTTTTATAATTTGTGATTTGTAAGTTTCCACTTTTTGATCAGTCTCTTTCCCATCTCTAGTTTCTTATTTGGCTCTGTCTATGTCATGATTATATTAGAAGAGTTATAAATAAAATTGTGATTTTAAAGTGTGAGTTTCAAACAGCCCGCAGTAATTCATTGAGCTCTCAAAACCAAATCACAATATGTATTCAAGTGAAAATAAACACAAATGTAACAAACTATTTTTGAGATATTTACACAATCATTCATACCCGCTTCAAACACGCAGGGCTCACTGTATGAGGAATCTCATCCTGATGTAGTAAATTATTATCAAGGAAATGACATGTGAGAACTATTTTTTAAATTTATCCTCCACCTCCAGATGTGTCTTCTATGTGAGCCAAGACTAATTAGGACCATGGTGAATTTCTTGTTTAATTTTGTTTTGGTGTTTTGGTCATAAATTGTTGAAGTGAAGGTATTGCATTGCTATCTTCCAAGAGTCACAACATTGAGTGGCCATTTGGGAGGTCTGCTGGGAAGACTGTTGTTACTGAATCCCTCTTCCTTTCAGCACACCGCCAGAGTTCTTAAATTCAGCCACCGCTATGCCTCATTCAGTGAGCTGAGATATTCCTTCCTGGGTTATGTGCTCCAGGACCTGCAACCCAAGCCTGCTCAGTGTTACCTTAGCATTTATAGATGATCCCCCTCCCCAATCCTCCTGTAGACTTTAAATCATCTCCAGATTACTAATCATGCACGCTACAACGCTGTTTTACTGTACTGTTTAGGGACTAGAGATGAGAACAAGTTCTGCACATGTTCAATACAGATGCTAGTTTCCTCTGTATTTTCTGTCCTCATTTGGTTGAGCTGAAAGATGTGGAACCTGCAGAGAGGGCTAACCATATCTTCCGTTTTATTAGCATTTGATCTTTTAAAATGGACTCAGTTGTAACATTTAAAAATATAGATATCCTACTATTATCACATGAGAATTCTCTAAATGTTTTTCTCCGCAGAGCATTCACATTTTCTTGCAAAATCTTAAACTCTCATTTTGAATCAAATTAACCAGGAAAACCTAAGTTAATAATGAAGTAAGTAATGCTTCATTTAATATGTATTTAATGTCTGCTTCAAGGCACGCAGTAGTTGGGAATGCTGAAATGGTTGATCAAATACAGCTTTCCACTTGGGCTGGGGCACACATTCTTCTGAGGTTAGTTGGTAAGCAGGCTGGGAACAGCAGGGAGCAAAGGTCAGTGCAGGGAAATTATTTGTATGCAAAGCTTAAGACTCTGGCTTCATGGATGCAAATGGGTCATGTGCCTTGGAGGACCAATTCTGAGGGATTAACTCTTTCATGCTAGTCTGCTTTAAGTTGTATTTCTTAGTTCTGACATCTTTAGATGACTCACAAGTGGCCTGTAAACAATTACTGTGCTCTCTTCTTCCTCTGTGCTTCTTGGAAACCTGTAACTTGGTTTCTTATTTATTTTATAGCAGGGCTGCCATTTTCTTGACTCCCTCTGCTCTGCCCCCACCAATGCCTTCCAAGAAGGCTAACCTGGTAGCTTTGTGGATGTGCTTTTGAAGGCCAGAATTCTATAAGCTAAAAGCCACATTTTAGTAATGCAGAGGGTTTCCCTGGTGAAGTGAGCCCAGTTTGAAGCACTCTGGCTTGCAGAGCTCATTCTGAAGTCAACTTTCGAGAACATTCAGAAACAGTGAAAGCAGACCTTGTTCTCAGAACAATCACAAAAACCAGGATAGAGAACCTTGGATTTTAGCCAAAGATCTCTTATTGTCCTTATTCTAAAAACTGGGCAAGCCCAGATGTGGTAGCATATTTATAATTCCAGCACTCTAGAGGCGGAGCAAGCCCAGATGTGGTAGCATATCTATAATTCCAGCACTCTAGAGGCGGAGGCGGGAGAATCTGAAGCTGTACGGGGTTGGGGTGGGACTGGAGAGATGGCTCAGCAGTTAAGAGAAAATACTATTCTCCTAAAAGACCTGAGTACTGTTCCTAGAACTCACAGTGCGCATCTCATAACCACCTATTACCCTACTGTCATCAGGAGGCCTCTGAGGGTACCTGCATTCTCATGTGCGTGCGCATGATCTAAATTGGATTAATTAAGGTAGGAAGATGCACATTAAATGTGTGTGCCACATCCTGTGTAGGATGAGCATCAGAAACCATTGCCAGCTACTTTTCTAATTACGGATGTGTGTAACCAGCTGACTCACCTTCCTGCTGTCTGCCATGATGGACTGTACCATTAAATGAGTCACAATAAACCATCCTTTGTTACATTGCTTTTGACATGTATTTTGTTATCACAATGTAAAAAGTAACTAATAAAGAAAAGTTGGTTCCAGGAGCAGGGTTGTTGCTACAGTAAACCTGCCCATGTGGTTCTTAGGACTTTGGAATTGGTCTCTGGGAGGATTGTGGAAGAATTTGGAACGATGGGCCTAAAACTCTGTAAAAGGGCTTATTGAGCCATTCTGGTGGGAATTTGGAAAAACAGATAATCATATCTGGGGAAGCTGTACTCACGAGGCTTCAGAAGACAAGTTCAGGAGCTGGGCTGGAGGCCATTCATGTCACATTCTGGCAAAGAATCTGGTCACATTTTACCTGTTTCCCATGAGCTTGATTAAGGCTGAAATTAATAATAATGGGCTAATTTGTTTGGAGAAAATCTCAAGACAGGATCGAACTCAGGCCAGGCCATGTCATGATGACTATTCACAGCTCTGATCCAGACCAACAAGCAACAAGCAGAGAAAAGGGATATGAAAAGTGTACAACTTGGAGAGGGAAATATCTTGAGTGAATTTAAAGATACAGACAAGGCAAATGGGAAAAGCAGCTGTAATTGTTGAAGGGATTAGCCTTATTCAAGAGAAACCTAGTGTTCTGCACTGGGACAATAGAAAAGATTCCATAAGGCCAAGTCCCCACCCATCCAAGACTCTATCTAGCTCATAAAAATGCAAGTTCATTTGAAAGGAAAGATTCTGAACTGGATTCCCTGCTTGAAAACAACTACAAAAAAACTTGGGCATATTCAACCACTAAGGCATACAGAAGCCAGTGCAACTGTGGTGGTGGGGGTTACTATATCTCAAAATGACAGCAGAACTTAGTGTGATCCATGTGGCATCACATTATAGACATGAAGGACACAAGAGTGAGGGTGGTCATAGAAACTTATACAAAGAGTCCAGAGAGCCAGGAGATAAGGGTCAGGATCAGAGTCTCTAGCAGGAGGCCCTGAGTGGCCATTGTGTATCTCTGTGAAGGTACAGTCTAAGTTGTAGTAGAGACTCCAGTCATCTTAGACATTCTAGGACCATGGGACATGCACCGAGGTCAGTTGCAGACATGAAGACTCCAGCATGTTGGACATGCGCATCAAGAACACTTGCAGAGATGATGATCCCATGCTGGGACCATGAACATGCATCAAGGACAGTTGTAGACATGAGGACCCCAGCATGTTGGACATGCCAGGGCACATGCACTGAGGACAGTTGCAGGCCCAAGTGGAGCCTGACCAAGAGAAAACCTAAGTGTGCTACAGTCGGTATAGCTTGAAGAATGATGCCATTCAAACTCGTTAGAGCCCAGATGAGTCCATCGTGAGCCCAAAATGCCAGACACAGAACTAACTACAGGGCTTGGTGTTTGTCCTTTTTGCTTTGGTCCCATTTTACTTGCCATGCCTATTCCTTTTATTAGAATGAGATTATTGACTTTTCTGATATTTTCTCTATACATGTAGCTTGTTTTTGTTTTACATGGACAGTTAAAAGCTTGCCATGTGTCTTAAAAGAGAGTTTTGTCTTTGGACTTTTAAATAATGTTGGGTCTGTTGAAGATTGTGAGGATTTTTAGACATGGACTAGACATTTTAGAGATGAAAACTTTAAAAGGTAAGGCAGACTATTTAAGAAAACTTCTTAAACATTTATTTTGTGTGTTTGCACCTGTGAGCTCAAGTGCATGCTACAGCACATGTATGAAGGGAGGAAGACACTAGGTTTTCAGAAATTCAGTGCTCTGCTCCAAATTCAATGCTCTACGCTTTGCTTGCTGGTCTTAAGGGGCTGGAAGTATCCTGGGTGTATTGATAATAAGCAGGAGACCACCCTGGTATTGAGGGGCTAGGGAAGGGATTGTAATAACCCAGCAGCTCCTTGCATCTTCTGTTTCACACTAAGTTCTAGGTAGTAGTTACATAGTTAGTTGTTACATAGTTGTTACATAGATAGTTGTTACATGACTCAGTGGACCATGCTGGCTGCCAAATGTCACTTCCCTATCGCCTTGTTCTTAGACACAGACCACCCTACCTCGCCTCTGCTCACTATAATAACTATGAGGCGACATTTTTTTCTGGCATGCAGCAATTTCAGAGGGGATAAAGGTATGTTTCAAACACTTGAAGGATCAAACCAGCCTTCTCCCTGGCCCCACAGGTCTGACTGGGCCTGGCTTCCTCTTGAAATGTCTCCCTGTGATGTTATGACTTAAACCATGGAAGGCCCTTTGATCCAAGCCCAGAATTTGTTGGCCACAGGGTTTTTGTTAATAGAAAACACTCATGCACCTCTAGGGGGAAGGAATTAAAGCACATACTTCCTCCTGTCTGACCTCTGAACTCTTGCCATTTACATCAAACGCTGTCTAGGAGAGAAGGCTAAATCAGTGACCAGTGTTAGCATCCTCTCTAGCCAGTCTGCTTTCAGCTTGTTTTCTCTTCCAGCTGATGAGTCTCCACTTCAGAAGGTGTGCACATCCTCAGGAGTCTGAGGAGAGCCAACCTTCTTGGTGGAAGGTACAGTGTTCCATGCAGTGAGATTCAACCTTCTTTGTCCTTTAGGATCTGTTACGAAGCAGTTGAGACTTGCCAAGTATGTGGCTTGGCTTTTTCTTACTTTTTTTATCTGTGAAATGGAGATTTAGCCCACCTCAAAGGGTAGATGTGAAAACCACAGGAAAGAATGTGTATTAAAGTTCTTTGTGGGGCCCGAGAGGTAGCAACATGAGTAAAAACATTTGCCATGCATGCCTGATGATGAAAAACTACACATAACTGCATATGTCTGCAAGCCCAGCACTCCAAGGGCAAGCAGTGAGTGGAGGCAGGACAATTGGCTGGAGATTCGGGACTTAGGTGGAGGATGCTCTCATAGATCCAGACTAAATGATCTCATGTGAATGAACACCATGATCCTTCTATCTAGTGAACCATTGAGGTGCTTCCACCTTTTTTTTCATGGTCTTATCAACGACTGTCATTTCATTAGCAAAAACTAAGGGACTGGAGAGATGGCTCAGCCATCACTGCTCTTTCAGAGGTCCTAGTGGCTCACAGTCATTTATAACCCTATACCCTCTTCTGGCCTCTGATGGCACTAGGCATGCATGTGATGCACAAACATACATACAGGCAAACTACCCACGCACATAAGGTAAATAATTGTTTTATTTTTATTTAACATCGTGACATCTTTTGTTTGTTGGGATTATAGCCTGTGTACTGCACTTGCTTTCTCTGAAAAACTTCAATTTGAAGCTCTACTAACTCCTTTGTAAGTTAAAAAGCTTCTGTGCATAGGGGACGTGGACATTTGAAACAAACGGTGAAGAAAATGATTTCTTTTGGTTTTGTTTTTCCATCTCGGTAGCATCATGCACTTGTGCATGTGGGTTGGGTGAAGAATGCGTTTTATCAATACTTTGGGAATATATTTTTAGTGAAAGCCTACTAGCACTCTTGGTTGCTTAAGAGCAAGAGTTCGTTTGTTTTAATAACGTCAGCACACTATGAAGAAGGAAGATTTGTGTTCAGCTACCGTGGTCCTGGCCATTGCAGGACAAATCTTTAGCCTCAAGTGCATCTTCCCCCTCCCAGCTTTGGTCTATATATGTGTCCATTAATGGGAAAGGGTAAGTTCTACAGTCAACTTGACCACATTCATCACACCTTCCCAGAGGTACCCAGGCTGCTCTGCAGATCTTCATCCTGCTGCTAAGCAACAGTGAGCAGCTGCTTGAGACCTAGTGCCATGGGGCTGGTCTCCATATCTCTAGAGTAACTGCACATGTAAAGGCGACCCCTTTTATCCCTAGCAGAAATGCCATTATCTTGCACATTTTCCTTTAGCCTGGCTTGGTGCTGGGGAAGTCATGGGAGGCTAGGTAAGGAGAAGGAAGCACTGGGTTTGTCCTTGGCTTCAGCAGGACATTGCCTTCTCCAGACAGCTGCTTCTGCCTTTCCACTCCCATTCATCTTGGGTACTGTTCATTTGTGACCATTTGGGAACCCTCAACTTGCCCCTGTAAGATCCTTTGTAATTGAGACAGTCCACTTTCCACGAATCCTCAACACTGCAGTGGTGCCCAGGACAAAAGTATGTGCCTCATGAATGGGTGAGGGAATTTGGAAGCAAAGCCCTGGGTCTCTCCACCTGATTCCTTACCAATAACACAGAGATAAATAATGCTTTCTTTGCAGTGTTGTTAAATGAAAGGGCTCTAAAACCCTTTTGTGAATTGCACAATAATCTCTTTGTGGACTATGAAACAATTTACCCATCCCATAAAAGCTTGAAATTCATGCTTCTTGAATGACAGTAAAACTTTTTGTTCTATTTCCTATCTGTGGCAAATAAGAGGATCTATTACTCTGAGTCTACTTCCACCTGTATAACTTCAGGAGGAAATAACCAACAGTTTAACCGTTCATTAACCAGTGACAACCTATGAGTGGCTTAATAATTTAAGTAGCTAGCTTATTACCTCACAGATTTATGTATCCAGGGAGGATGTATCATCCATTTTATTAGACTATGACCATCCAAGTGAGGATACCACAGTGTTTTACACTGTGAGGCAGTGTAAAATGAACGATTATGCCTATCACCTAACATACATGGAATATGAGAATCCTGGACCCCAGATGGCAACAGTCCATTCCCTGAGCATTCTGTCCACACACACCCCCTCCCTGAGAATTTCCAAAGAACCGAGGGTCACCTGTTGCTAATTTTAAATCCACGCTTCCATCCCCCACCCCAGCTGCTTACCTTTTCTTTCCTGCAATAGCCTTTAACATGTTAAGTGGAGTGGCTCTGAGTTTGTGTTTCTCATAATCACCTTAGAGAAGTGGAGGCATATTAGGGGTGGTATTTAGTAGACCAGGCCCCTCTGTGAAAGAATGCTTTGTGGAAGGAGTCTTTGTGTATCTCCCCACATCACAGCAGTCCCTGGGCACTTCCTGAGTCTCCCTGACACTGAATGGCAGAGCTGGGAAGGAGCCTGCTCCTGAAGAATGGGAGGAAGCTGCTGGGGTGAGGGTTAGGGGGTCAGAGAGGAGGGTCTCTGCACTGGAACTGCAGACTGGGACACTGGCTCTCCAGAGCTGAACATCTTAATGTTTTCACTTCTTCTTACCCCAGCCTGGGACTTTGCATTTTCAATGAGGGCCCCACTACCCTGGACTGCAGTGAAAGTGGAATCACTTTAAGCCCTTAACAATAGTGGGTTCTGATCCTCTTAGTTCACGCTTTGGATAGCTTTCTTTTAGACCAGGTAGAGAGGCTTGTAACATGGGACTGTCGCTCTGGCTTTGCTGCGTAAGACACAAGACTTTTTTTGGTTGTTGTTTCATCTCTTCTAACTGACCATCAGTCTCCTCCATTCCCCACCCCCAACCCCATTTGAAAGAAATCTTCTCATTCAAATAATACGTGGAAAGATGGGCTACTTTAGGGGCGTATCACAAACCGTCAGAGAGGGGAGGAATTCTCACTTCCTTAGCAGTTCCCCCAAACTCTGTTAAGCAGAAAGAGTGACACTTTCTCTTTCTTGAGATGTTATTTCAAAGCTCCAGTGTACAATTTACCCAACTAGAACGTGCTTTTTACCTATCTACCAGTGAAACCACACAGATTATGTTTAATGGGGCTCTTAGTGTTTTACTGGCAGACAACAACAGTGCTCATATTTTTGGACACTTGTTGTGTACCAGATATCGGGCTATGATATCTGGGTTTTGAGTTCTATTTTAAATGCAGGCAGAGGAAGGAATACATGCTTTATCCAAGATCTGAAAGTCACAAAGTGGGTTGAGGTGGGAGTCACACACATCCATGTCAACAAGAAGTTCCTACAGATAAGGGGGATGAAGCCACATATTTTTATTTTTAGCTCATTTCCCAAGTAGGCATGTTTGAGACCACCACCACCACCACCATCACCACCTCCACCATCATCACCACCACCACCATCATCACCACCATCACCACCATCACCACACATCCTCTCAACTCAGGGAAAAGAACAGCAGCCAGAGTAATTTAGAAGCTGGAAAGGAATACACGTGTAAAGTGACATCATCATTATTAGGAAAGTAAAAAACCCAAAGAACAGACAGTGTTTTAGTCTCTGGTTATTTTTATTATCAACAGTGCCGCCTTGTATTTGGGAAAGCTCTCCTATCCAAGCTTAGTTCATTATTTGATCATCTCTGTTGAAGCACATGGAGCGGCTACTGTTGTTCACAAAACCTCTCTCTCCATGCCTATGTAGACGTTACTTGTCTCTTATCTTCCAAGTAAATGCAATGCAAAAGAATATATCCCAGTACATTTGCTCTATCTACCTGACATGAGGTTGGTGGATGGACTTTGTCCTCTAATTAGGAGAAAGATAGAGAGACAGGCTTGAGCAGAAAAAGAAACCAGAAATTCTGCTTTTTATCTGATAAGAGATAAGAAAATTACTTTTTTAAAAGCCCCTTTGAACCTGAATTAATAAGTTTTCAAAGGGCGCCTAGTGCTAAAGTCCTGAGACAAGCCTGCTTGTTTTTCAAAAACATTAAACATTACATGTATTTTTGGTTGTCTGTGTATGTATGTTTGTGCACATGAGTGAGTGTAAGTGCTTTCAGAAGCTAAAAGAGGGTACCGGATCCCCTGGAGCTGGAGTTATAGGCAGTTGTGAGCCACCTGATGTGGATGCTGAAAACTGAACTCCTGTCCTACAAGAGCAGTATGCATGCTGAACTGCCAAGCCATTCTCCAGCCCCAGTGTGTGTTTGTGTGTGTGTGTGTGTGTGTGTGTGCGCGTGTGTGTGCGCGCACACACGCAAGTGCCAAGGGGGCCAGAGTAGGGTGTTGGATCCCCTGGGGCAGGAGTTACAGGTTGTTGTAAGCCAGCTGATGTGGGTACTAGAGGCAAAGATGGGTATTCTGCAAGAGCAGAGCAACTCTTAACCAGTGGTCATTTCTCCAGCCACCACCTTTTTCCCCTTTCCGCTCCCCCTTTACACTTACAATTCTATTTCACTCATTGTTCATCCCCTCTGCACCCCTCCCCCATGTCTGTTGTTGTGGTCATTCCCATGGAAATCAAATAAAAGTTGGAAAAGCTAATTCAGGCAGGCCCTTAAAAAGAAAGTTTGGATTTCTCACCCTCTTTGTCTGCTGGGTCTTGGTGGCTGTATTTCAGTTTTCCTATAACGTATTTGAACAGCTTTGAGCACGCTGCCAAAGGCAAGAGGGTACTTAAAACCTCTGCGTTTTATAATTTGTTTGCCAACCTGGCTGGTGTCCCAGGCGGTGCCTCCTAGAACACGGGTGGTGAAGAAAGCAACTTGGTGTTTTATACTTGTTTGAACTGCCTCGAAACCTTTGAAATGCGTGGGATAGCTCCCTTTTGCTACTCAGTTCAAGGGTAAAATTGTCCCACTTTAGTCCCATTGAAAATGCCTGGATTGCATTTTTAAAAGCTACTGAGTTACCCCCATGAGACCTGCACCACTATGGTCCTGGTGGACACATCTCTGCACGCTTGTCATTACTGCCACTCACAGGTTCACAGTAGGACAGGACTGTTGGTGGCTTTTACCCAAGCAGCCTTCCAGTCCCATGAAAGTCCCCCAGCAGGGAGTAATGTTTACAGTCAACTCCAGTGTGATTTCTCTGTCTCCTGGGATGAAAGATGTGGTGTGTCTCTGTTTTAGCATCAAGTTCTGGTGGACAAGCAAGGGCACTGGCATAACCTGTATGGTTTGGGGGTCTTCGGGATGCTCACTGTGCTTTTTATTTGGCGTCCTATGGCATCTGCGAGCAACAGCACCTGCTCCGATTGAACTCTGATATGTGCGTGTGTAACATAGGACTGTGGCTTATAATATATGGCTTTTAAAATGTGGGCTTCCCTATGGCTTTCCCAAACATTCCTAGTGTTAGTTATCCCTCCCCCAAGTCCCTCTCCTCCCCTCCCCTCTTATCTCTCTCTTCTCCAGAACCCCTCCTCATTACTCCTCCTTTCCCCTTCAAAGGACACCTGTGTTCAACCATCATCCTTTCCTTGAGATCTTCCCCACCAACAGTCCTTCTCTATTTTCCTGGATTCTACAGTTACTGTTAAACACACAAATCTAAAAGTTCAATACTAAGGTCCACATGAGTGAGAACATGGAATGCCCATTCTTCTGGGTCTGGGTTACCTCATTCACTATCTTCAGCTCCAACTGTTTCCCTGTAAGCTTCACTTTCATTGTAACTGAATAAATTGTGTATCTGAACGACATTTTCATGACGTTCAGTTGATGAGCATCCAGGCTGCTTCCCTGTTCTAACAATTTAGAATGAAACAGCAATGAGCTTGGATGAGCATGTGTCTCTACGGCAGGCGGGAAAGCCAAGCACGGAGTGTGTGCCCGGGAGTGGTATGCTTGGGTCACATGGGAGATCTATTTCTGGTTTTCTGAGGAACAGCCACACTGAGTTCCATTGTTGCTGTGTTAATTTGGTTCTGCCAACAGTGCACCAACAGTGCACGAGGGCTCCCCTTTCTTTCCCCACACTTTCAAAAGCATTTGTTGTCTTTTGTTTCCTTAATCTCGTAGCCATTCTGACTAGAGTAAGATGAAATCTAAGAGTAGTGCCTGCTGGTGTAAATCTGACCAAGAACCGGTGGTTGAGGAGTCCTATAGGCCCCAGTCGGTAACCTACTACGATTCTTTTGCTAAATGAACATTTAGCAAACTGCTCTCTAACTGCATATCTCCGTGGAAGAAAAGATGGCTCAGTGGTTCAGAGCACTTCTGCTCTTGCCAGAGGATCTGAGTTTGATTGCCAGTGCCCGTATGACAGCTCACAATTGTCTGTATCTCCCATTCCATGGGATCTGAAGTCTTCTTCTGGCCTCCAAAGGCAACAGGAATGCAAATGGTGTGCATCTATATAACTGAAATACAAGATTTTTTTATAAATTGTAACTCTATGTTCATAGGTTAGTACAGTCCTCAGTCCTCATCAGAGTCGTTTAGCTGCGTAGTGGCTGACAGTTAGCACAGAGACATATAACAGCTCTTAACACTGTAGAGAGTCAGTGGAACACTCGCCACAAGCAGAACTTCTGTACTACGCACTTCAGCCAGAGGCTGCAGGGCCATCATGGAAGTGCAGGTGGGAAGATTGTTAAGAGGCAGAGGTCTGGGAAGGATGGAGTGAAGCAAAGTGTTTTGGACATGACAAGACAGATGCATACATGAACTCCTAGCAGCTTAGTTACCTGCCCAAGGTCAAACCAATTAACATTCGGAGGGGCACTGCTCCCTTTATCTGAGGAGCTATTGACAGTTGATGGCTTCTGGGAGGAGGTTTGTCAGATTTTTAAGGACGTTGCTCTTGGTAGGCCCATCAAGCCTCGGTGGATGTCTCACACTCATGAGTATGTGTGCAGCCCAAAAAGGTCTCAGTGGTCTACTGAGAGAGAAGGAAGGGAGATGGAGATGGGGAGGGAGAGGGAGGAGGATGGCTAGAGAGATGGCTCAGCATTAAGAGGACTTATTGCTGTTGCAGAAGACCCAGTTCTCAGTTCTCAGCACCCACGTGGCAACTCACAACCATCTGTGGTCTCAGTTCCTGGGACATGATACCCTCTTCTGCCTTCCATGGCTACTACATGTATATGATACACATACTTCTAGAACAAAATTTTCATACACACACAAAGTTAAAAATAAATTATTAGATCTTTGTTCCATTAAAAACAAAGGACTGGACTTGGGAGGGGTAAGGAGGTAGGAGGAACCCGAGATGAGTTAGGGGAGGAATGGGGGAAGGATGTGATGGAAATATGTTGTATGCAATTCCCAAAAAATAATAAAAAAATGTATGTGGAAAGAAAGCTGCTGCATAGCCCCCTTTAAGTTTAATCAGGATGCTTCCCTGACTGGAGGTCGGGGAAGAGAACAGGCAAAGCCGGGCATCTTTACAAGGACACACAACTGCCCCACTAGCATTACTTCTCAGTTATAATCTTCTAGAAACACTAATTCTATAGAATCAGAGGGTGTCTCATCCTTTGTAGCCAAAGGCAGCATCCCCATTAGGATGCTCATTGCACAGAAAAGTTGCTGTATCCAAAGTTCATTGACATGGAGTGGAAATAAAGTGGTCCTTGGAGAAGACTCCTAGTCTACCCAGAACCTCAATGAAAGATGCCGTGGCTCCGGGCACTGGTGGCGCATGCCTTTAATCCCAGCACTCGGGAGGCAGAGGCAGGTGGATTTCTGAGTTCGAGGCCAGCCTGGTCTACAGAGTGAGTTCCAGGACAGCCAGGGCTGCACAGAGAAACCCTGTCTTGAAAAAAATGCCGTGGGTCCTTGGGACCTGAACCTGTTGGGAAATGAGAGTCAGAGCCAGGTCCTGCTGAGCATGACAGGGAAACTATTCAGGGTTAATTTATGAGTCAGTGAAAGGTATCACAGACTACTATCCTACAGGACAGTCATGTGCGGAAACGCGACTTCTCCCAAACATAGATTTTCTTTATAAGTTGCCTTTAGAAAAATGTTTAGTGGTTTTCTGTTTTTAAGGTTTCTGTAGAGAGCATTTTCAAGATTAAAGGACAGACACTAGCAGTCATTTTTAACCTGAAAAGGGGGAGGGGTCTTAAGATTTATTTGTCAAAATAGAGATTTGGTTCATGTATTTATTTTAAATCTCATGTGTTTGGCAGAATTATTTTTTCTTCTAAAAACTGCTGAGTGTTGAGTAGTAGTCAGCCCATCGTTGTGTATTGATTAGCTTTGTTGTAAAGATGGTGCAAAGAGAAATAGTCAGGCAGCTTGATCGTGCCTCCTTTCCTAAATAAAGGTAGAACAGTTTCCTTTCTTGGCTGCTGATGCTGCTGACTTGAGTTGGCAATGGTTCTTTGGTGGTGATGATTCTTTGGTCAGCATCTTTTTCTAGTATGTGCTCCACAGTACTTTAGAAAGACCTTGGGTAGATGAAAAACAAGTCAATCAAAGCCACAGGCCCTGTATCCGATCCCTGTCCCAGAGGGTTTGGAGGGGAATGTTTTAAGAGTCATTCCTACTTTTGAAATTTCACTTCCAATTAATTATATAGCCAGGTATTGTTGGCAAAGAAACCAAGAAACAGCAGTGAAGGTGACTGTCAGTTAAGAAGAATACAGAGGTTTCAAAGCCCGGTGAGGATTGTGTACACCCAGGCTGAGTAGAGTCTACAGTTTAGGAAAGAGCGCCTAGGATCGGAAGGCACTAACTAACCCTGAACTTGTTCTTTGCTGATTTGTACAGCCTCTTTTCTTAGTCATGATTGTGAATGTCCTTCCTCCTCAGCTTGTAGTGTGCACACTCCAGTGGGGGCTCTCCAGTTGGAGGTCTTGGAGTCTATAGGAGATAAGAGTCTAGCTTCAGGAAGTGGTTGGCTGTGGAGTGGACTCTGAGAGCTCTCTGCTTCCTGACCCTGGAGATGTGAGAAAGCAACTATGTGCCCCTGCTGCCTCTGCAGGAGCTGTCCATGCCTTGACCTTCCCAGTCAAAATAGATTCAAACCTGACTCAAAATGATCCCTTCCTCCCTCATGTCTGTCGGGTATTCTGCCAGAGTACCAAAGAAAGTAACTAATGCATAGAAAAGAATAATCACAACAGTGGGCTCACGAGCTTACAAAGAGGCCCAGGCAATAACTGTAATAGTGCCTAAGTGAAAATGTCCCTCTGTTCTGTCCCAGGTGGCAGGATTTGACTCCAGACCATGAATGCTTGGATCTCAAGCCTGGCCTACAGCCTATCACTTCCTTTCACTTGCTCTCTTGATCCCCTGCTTTCTTGTCTGCTTGCTAAGGCTATTCGTATGTTTTCTGTGTCTTGGATCCTTGAGGATGATGTTGATTGTCATGCTGGGCTGACTGGACTATTACACCTGGTGAGAGAGCAGAAGGGAAAGGACGGACGTAATGATTTGTATTAATTTTCCTCCTTTTACAACTTGTGCTGTGGAGGAATGCCAGAGATGCCTGCCTGCCTGCCTGCCTGCCTGCCTGCCTATCTGCTGCCTGCCTACCTACATCTGTCTGCCTGCCTGCCTGCCTATCTGCCATCTGCCTGCCTGCTGCCTGCCTGCCTACCTGTCTATCTGCCATCTGTCTGCCTGTCTATCTGCCATCTGTCTGCCTGCCTGCTGCCTGCCTGCCTACCTACATCTGTCTACTATCTATCTATCCAACTATCTATCTATCTACTCATCTATCTACCTATCTATTCACCTGTCTATCTTTGCTGTTGTATCAGCCCCCTTTTCTTCTTTTTTTACTCCCACTTTTGCTTGCTTGTTTGTTTTTGTTTGTTTGTTTGTTTTTTGAGACAGGGTTTCTCTGTAAAGCCCTGGCTGTCCTGGAACTCACTCTGTAGACCAAGCTGGCCTTGAACTCAGAAATCCACCTGCCTCTGCCTCCCAAGTGCTGGGATTAAAGGTGTGCGCCACCACTGCCCTGCGCTTGTTTGTTTTTGTTACAGGGTTTTTCGATGTCTCCCCAGTTGGCTTGGAAACTCACTCTTTAGCCCAGGCTGACATAGACTTTGAGTCTCCCGACTCAACCTCCTGAGTTCGTAGCTACTACTATATCCAAGCCGCAGCCCTGTTTATCACCCAGCCTTTATAAGCAGAACAAATTGATCTGTGCTCTTGGTTTGGGGCACATGCTCCTGGAAGCGGTGCTGAGGACTAGACAAACTCCCTCATTGGCCATCTTTGGGTGGTTTCAGATGTTAGAAGATTGGTTTTTGTTTTTGTGTGTGTGTGTCTGTGTCTATCTGTGTGAGTATATGTCATATGTGTGAAATGCCTGCAGAATCCAGAAAAGGACATAAGATCCCCTGCAGGTGGAGTTGTAGGCTGGTGTGAACCTCTTGGTGTGGGTGCTCGGAACTGAGCTGAGGTCTTCTGGGAGAGCAACAAGTGCTCTTCACAAGCCAGCCATCTCTGCAGCCTCCCTGGCTTCATGTTTTATATAAAGTATTGAGAAGACAGTAGACTCTAGTGTTTTTCTAGCTGTTTCTTTACAAACTGTTGTGATGTCAAAGGACATGACTAGTGCTGCATGTAAATTTTGTAACCATTGCCTTGAAAGTGACTAACGTTTCATAAAATTACTTACTGACAACCTAGATGATACTCTTCACTGGTCACTTGCTATCTTGCTCAAAACTACTGGTGAGTACATTACAATTAAAGACAGAAATCAGTGGCAGAAGCGAGCATGCCACACTGAAAGAGCCCTCTACTCACTGAGTTCAGGAGGTTGAGGAGCCTGAGAGTTTGCAAAATGTTTGTATAGCAGAGGGTTAAAAACTTGGGAGTATTTGTTATAAAATATAAAAGTAACTTTTATCCACCTGGTATAATTGTCATCTGGCAGGCTTATTGCCTCTGTCTGCAAACCTAGTCCTAGTCTATCCTCCGTTCAGTCTTATCTAGGCCTAGAATGGTTTCAGCCTCTGTGATTTACTACTGAAAAAGCTCATCCTTTCTAGATCTTTCAGAATTCCAGCTGGCTGGTTCAACTCAGCTGTTCTGGCTCAAATGCTTCTCTAAAATGACTGATTCAGTCTGACTTCTCTCTCCACCTCTGACTTTTTGCTCTGCTTGACCCCCTACTAACTTAGGCAATCTGTCCTAATCTGGCTCCTTCTCTCTCATTCTCTGGCTCCTTCTGTCTTCACCTGTGTCTGGCTTGCTGTTTTTCTTACTACCCCAGCAAAACTGCCTCTTCCTCTTTTTTACTCTCTTTCTCTGTTGGGCAGATCCTATTCTATCAAATCTTTCTCTGATTCATCACTTTTTCTGCCACTCAATTAGGCATCACTTTCAAACATCACTTCTACAAACTAACTTTACCTTCATTGTTTTGGATTAAAGGTGTGTTCTAAGGGCTGAGCCACACCACTAGAAATAGGGTTTTTTCAATAAATACCACAATCTTGGGGTTCACAATATGGTCAAATAGCCCTCAACAATATAGACTTCACAAAAATTCAGGGAATCAGCTTGCTGAGGAAACATAACACAAGTGGCACTGGAGAGATGGCTCAGCAGTTGAGAGCATGGCTGCTCTTCCAGAGGACTTAAGTTTTAAGCCCAGCACCTACAACTGGTGGTTAACAACTGTCTGTAATTCCATTGCTAGAGGTCTTCCACCCTCTTCTGACCTCACCAGGCACCAGACACACACTTATGTGGAGCATAGATAACTCATGCAGTCTAAACACTTACTTGTATGCAGAAAATAAAAAGTTTTAATAAACGTATAATGCAGATCTCTAGAAGACTTCCCAGATCTTTTTCATTATGATGGAATATCATTATATTGGCAGAGTCTAGAATTTTGTCACCGAAACAAATATTTCATATCTTATTGTGTATCTCAGATAACTTGAAGACCAATCAGTACTGCTTTGAAATGACAGCAGTTGTTAAGCCCATTGCTGAATCTTATTTTTTATAAGCTTTCTTCTTTACTTATGCATATGCCTTGTGTCTGGAGGCATGTATGCATAAGTACACGTGGGGGTGCCCACAGAGGCCAGAAGAAGGTTTCAGATTCTCAAGAACTGGAGTTAAGGCAGTTGTGAACAGCCAGATGTCGGTGCTGGAAACCGAATTCTGGTTCTCTCTCCGTAAGAGCAGCAAATGCTCTTAGCTGTTAGAGTCATCTCTTTAGCTTCTGCTATATTATTAATGAATATATTAATAAAGAAGCACACATAATGATATTGGAATTTTAAAATATTTTGTCGTTGGTACTCCTTGTTTTTGTTTTTGTGACAAGATCTCATGCCCAGGCTGGCCTCTGACTTATTATGTATGTAGCTGATCACCTTGATCACTTTTGTGTCTTCCTACTTCTATCTCCCAAGTGCTGGGCTCTTGGTGTGCCTTGTCTCCACACCTGGTTTGTGCTTTATATAGTGCTGGGAACCCAAGGCCTTGTGGTAGGTAAGTAAACTACTAACTTGAACACCACCCCTCACCCCCGCCTGTACACACCATTTTGTGCATGTAAACACACACGATTCTGGAAGGTTTGTTTTTGTTTTTTAATTTCCTTCACATCTACAAGTCTGTGGGATGCAAAACTCAGTAACTCCTTCCCAGGATAGGCTGCAGGCACAGCACAACCCCTATGGTGCAGGCAGAGCTTCTACACCTGTTTCTTGGTTAGTTAATGCCTTCTAGGGAATCTATGTGTCAAGACAGTATTAGCGTCTCATACTATGACTTAGAAAGACTTGAGGAAATGACCCATTTCCTTGTAAGCTTTGGTTTGATGATGACATGGAGACTCCAGTCACACAGCCCTACTTGGAGCAATGAAGTATATGGCTGAAGAATATGGTAGAGCACCAGTATTAACATCGGTATATGTTCACCTTGGTAATGGTGCTCATTGGTCAAAAATGTTCAGCCTTTGCCTTCAGCATTGCAGCACCTGATAAATATCTGTGTTCTAATTAGTACCTTCCATTAGACTTGTAAGAGAAACAAACCTCAAGGGAAATTTCACAAAATCTAATAATAGATTTGGAGAGATGGCTTAGCAGTTAAGAACACTGGTTGCTCTCCCAGAGGATCTACGTTCCAATTCCCAGCACCCACAGGGCAGCTCACAACCATCTGTAACTCCAGTTCCAGGAGAATCAACACCCTCTTCTGGCTTCTATGGGTACCAAGAATGCACATGTATATATCTCTGTATATACACGCAGGCAAGCAATCATACCCAGAAATCTTTTTCAAAAGTCTAATATTACGGTTCGTGGTTAATTGTATGAATAGTCTAATGCTGTGCAGAGTTTTACAAGGAGATTTTTTTTCCTGTAATGAAATTATGCAAGTGAGGACTCTCTGTTTTCCCCTACTTTCATCTTCCTAACCGAGGAGGACAGCACATTGAGCACACTGCTCTTGCATTTTCTGGGGATAGAAATGAAAAGTAGCAAGTTGCAGCCAGAATATGAATTTGTCATGCCACTCTGCTATCCTTCTGGCCCCTCTTCTGTTTGCAGCTTCTCCTCCCAGCAGCTCCATCTTTGTTCTTGTATTGTCTTTCTCAGGGGAAAACCCAACTTCACTGCTCATGGCCAGAGGCCTGGTGTCTGGGTGGTGGCTGATCTCTTGGATTTAGTTTGGGTTCACTGTGCTATTTGATCAGACACACAGACACACATAGACACACACAGACACACACACACACACACACACACACACACATGCGCGTGTGCGTTGTGTGTTTTGATGCCTTTAGCAGTTAATTCCACATTTTACCTACTTTTTCTCTAAGAAAATAGTGTCTGACTAGCGCTTATAAACTGCTTCAACTTCTCATGTTTTGTACATATAAAGAAAAGATCCTGCCTACCTACATCTTTTTATAAACTGGGGACACTCACTCCCCTGGAAGACGTCTTTGGAGGACAGTGAAAAAGCACTAATGGAGGTTTCCAGCTAGAGAACTCCATCCAGTCCACCTTACTTTTAATAACAATAGAGCAGGATACCATGTAAAATAGAAATTGTGGGCACGCTTGCCCCCAGTGCCCATTGGTTGGGGATGGAGTTCTGTCGGTAGAGAGAGGGCTTGCCTAGCACACAGAGGCCCTGGGTTCAGTACATTTCAGGGGTGCCTAACTAGAGCAGATCCTCCTGTGACATAAAATTGATTTGATGTTTTGCTTCCACATTTTTTTCCCAAGCCCTTATGTGGCCTGGGGGTATGTGAGCTACAATAATAGATTAGTTCTCCATTATCCTGCCTGGTGCTGTTTCCGTCCTTCACATATGCTGGTGTATTTTAGATCACTTGGGCCATTATTACTAAATTCTAGGCAGGACTTTGTTTTCTATGCTTTCCCATCTGCACCTAGGTGTATGGTATGTTTTGCTTGCTGGGAAGCAGATATAGCACAGGCTCTCTTCCGACTGTATTTTTTCTTATGTTGACAGTAGTTCAGGTTGAAAAGGAAAATGCCAGCTCTGTCATGTTAATGGCCAAATTGGAAGCAGAATTATATTAGGGGTGCTTGAGAATTTGTTGGAAGTGGAGGAGCATGAATCAAGAGAACCACAATTAAAACCATTTACCCCGTAGCCGTATTTCCCCAACACAATGACAGCCTTCAAACTGATCCTGGGATTACAGAAATTGAGTGGAATAAAACCTCATTCATTGCATCAGTCCATGTTTTGCTATTTTGGGTGCACCATCCTCTCTGAACTTCCTAATATTGGTGGGAAAATTTGGTCCAAAAAGCGCTCCCTCGCTCTCTCTCTCTCTCATATTTAGTTGCATGATCTTCAGAAGCAACAGCAAGTAGTCATTAATTTCCATCTGAGAGGGCAGAACTTTTTTTTTTTTTTTTTTTTTTTGGTGGCTAAACAATTGAAACAGGAAATGACCCAAGATACAGTTTCCATGACACCCTGTCGCTTGAATCCAGTTTTTCCTGAAGATGAAAGACCAAAGCCGCCTTTTGATACTGAGTAACTAATTGGACCGGCTGATAGTGTTTCTTTTTTTTTTTTTTTTTTAAATAATGTGAAAAATAAAGGAGAAAAACCTAGAACAGCTGTGTTTTGGTACAGTTGTCTAATCCCCAGATAAAACACTCCAAGGACATTGGAATTGAATAGTGCCTTTGGGGGGTGGGGCTTACTTTCTAAAATCTGTCAAAGCACTGAATGTATTTATGTTAAAGAGCAAAAAGAATAAAGGGGGGAAAATCCGAGCTATGATAACCAGGTGATACCTTTTTAAGAATGATCTTTGTTTATGCAACGTATGATGTCCTGTTTGAAGATTCTCTCTTGAAGGTGCTAAGAGACCCGGCTAGGTTGTTGTTGTCTAGTGTGTTTGTTTATATTTCTGCTGGCGGGAGCTGAGCCTCTGTTCCTGTGTTTCCCTTTCTCTTGTAAATGAAGCGCTGGTTGTAGAGCTTACAGCCCTACTTACTGCTCTTCCACTTCAGAAATTCCCCCTCCTACTGAAATGCTGGCTCCACTGATCACAAAAGCACGCATATGAAAAGCTTCAAATACGTTTAAATGGAGAAAACATCTCTTTTCCTTGAAAGGGAGGCAATGTCTTCTCCATGTCCACTGATGGCGCAATAAGAACCATCTTATCTTACATTGGAACCCTGAAGAAGACAGTCTTTGTTTGACCTCATGAATTTTCTATGTGCTGGGGCTCAGTGGTGGAGTGCTTGTCTAGCATGCACAGGCCATTGAGTTCAGCCGCAATACTGCAAAATAAATAACTAAAGAGACATGAATTTTCTTGTAATTCCTCACTCCTCTTGTGAATGGACCAGAACCCTGCCTCTGTCAGTTCTCCATCAGTTAAATTTATTTGGTGGGTTTAATTCTTACATTTTGTATCAAAGTGCCTGTCTCGTTTCATTTTCTTTTGCCAATCAGAGGAGTAGAAACAGATGTTCACACTGAAACCCTACTATATTTAGGTGGCGTCACAGTAAAAATGTAGACTGACCAAGGTGTAACCATGGGCCAATTACCTGCTTCTAATTTCTTTCTTTCAAATCATACCCTCCTTTCCAATTGTGTCCACCTTTGGGCAGACTGCAAGTTGCATGAGACTTGGGGCCTCCTCATGCTGTGTCTGCCCTGGGGGTGCCATGAATGAGATGTTTAAAGGGGCGGATGATGACAGTGGGGTGCTGTACACGGCCTAGAGCTTGTTGAGTCGGCAGCTCTTCCGCATGCTTTGGTGTTTTAAAGTGGCTCATGAGATCACAACTTAAAGTTTTCCTCTGAACCTCCCCTCTCCCATCTGCAAGAACATTTTTGGTAGAAAAAAAACCTTAAGAATTTGAGACAGGGTCTCACTATATAGCTCTGTCTTGCTTTGGTTCTCGATTGTCTATACCAAGCTGACTTCTAAGTTAAAGAGATCCTCCTGCCTCTGTCTCCTGAGTGCTGGATCTTGCCACCATGCCCAGCCCAAGGATTTTCTTTTTGATTTGCATCCTTTGGAGATTCCTTCTTCATTTTTTTCTTTTAAAAATTACTTACATCCCAAATGTTGTCTCCCTTCCCAGTCTCCCCTCCCAGAGCTCTTCACCCCCTCTCCTTCACCTCTGAGAGCCCTTTATCCGACCCCCCTTCCCCTCTGCATCCCCTGTCTCTGGGGCATTAAGTCTCTACAGGGATAGATGCATCTTCTCCCACTGGGCCAGATGGGATAGTCAGTCCTCTGCTACATGTGCGCTGGGGGCCTTTGACCAGCCAGTGTATGGTTGGTGGCTTAGTCTCTAGGAGCTCCCCAGGGTCCAGGTTAGTTGGTGCTGTTGTTCTTCTTAGGGGGTTGCCATTCCCTTCAGCTCCTTCAGTCCTTCCCCTAACTCTTCCATAGGGGTCCCCAACCTCACAATGGTTGGCTGTGAGTATCTGCATCTGTCTCAGTCAGTTTCTGGTAGAGCCTCTCAGAGGACAGCCATGCTAGACATCTGCCTGCAAGCACAACGTAGCATCAGTAACAGTGTCAGGGTTTGGTGCCTACCCATGGGATGGATCCTGAGTTGCCCGTGTGGGAGATCCCTTTTTCTTATAGCAACACCCAGTTTTAAGTCACCATCATTCGCTGAGGAAGACAGTCAAGGAGTGTGAGAGCCATGAACGTTACTCTATGGAAATTGTTGGAAGTCTGTATGGAAGAGGTAGATCCCCCTCCCCCCACCACCCCCTACCCCCCGGCTCCCTGTAGCTGTCCTAGCTACAGTAGTGGCTCCTGGAGGCTGAGTACCCTGACTAGGTACTCAAGATCCATGTCTGAGCTAAACCCGAATCTTTATACCCCATGACAGGTCCCTACTGCCTCTGCTTCCCTTAGCTGTGCCTCTGTTTAGACACCTAGGATCCCCTGCCTGAGGCTGTGCCCTGTCTACTAGAGCTGTACACAGCCATTGGTCCATCTCCTTGCTTGCTTGTGCCTCATGTGGGTCCTCTCCTACTTAGTTGCTCTAGGTCTAGGCTACCAGCTGTGTCCCCTTGATGCTCAGTCATGTATTCTCCTTACAGGTACCTTATCTGCCCAACAAACTGAGAGGGGCTGGCCAGGGGCACTGGTGAGCCAGCTGCATCCCTTACACTCCTGTTCACTTTGGCCTATGAAAGATCATATATACTAGTTCGTTAAAAGGCTATCAAACATAGGCTTTTCATTATTTTAAAAGTTTTCTTTGTGTGTGTGTGTGTGTGTGTGTGTGTGTGTGTGTGTAACTGTGGAGGCCATAAATGGACTTTGGATCCCATGGAGTTGGAGATATAAGGGGTTGTGAGTCACCTGACCTAGGAGCTAGAAAGGAAACATGGGTCCTGTGGAAGGAGCAATGCTCTTAATCCCTGAGTTATCTCTGTAGTCCCAGTGGGCCCCCTCCCTTTTTTAAAACTGGGGAGGAAATCCTGTGCAAAACATAAACTGAGGCTCTGCCTGGTTCCTGTGTTCCTTCCGATGCATTTCCTGCATTCCTATAAAGCCGAAGGTGTGGTGCCCTCCCTAGCAGCCTGGCTAGCCTGTGGCCTGCCTACCACTCAGCCTGGTAAATTACTAAGAGATGGGTGCACTCAGCATTTCATTAGACTATGGACTTTAGGAGAAAAATATGAGTGCAACCAAAATTTGTGATGGTTGCAGACCACACACTATGTTGGGCTTCACCGAGTGCTTACTAAGTGCTGCCTGCTTTTGTCTGAATTGTCTTTTGAAATCCTGACAACGTGGTTGTCAAAGCCGTGAGCATTACCGTTTGGGTGTTTGACTCACTGTATAGCATGGAAATTGTTGTAAGTCTGTAGTGAAAATGTGTAGTGTAGATCCCCCTCCTGTAGCTGTCCTAGCTACAGACAGTATGATTGACTCGGTAGTTACAGTTAGTGATTAGAAGGGCCAGCATTTACCCTCCTGGACTCTGAAACACTGCACACAAGAAAAGCAGATAGGTATCACAACAGGGCAAGTCTTTTCCATGAACTGGGAGGCTTCAAATGGTGTATACAAACTGATTTGCTTAAGTTTCTCAGTTATCAGTGATATAAGTCCTGCTAAGAGTACTTAATGGGGCTGGAGAGGTGGCTCAGTGGTTGAGGACCCGGGTTCATTTCCTAGCACCCACATGGCAGCTCACACCTGTCTATAATTCCAGTTCCAGGGTTTCTGACACCTTCATACAGACATGCATGCAGGCAAAACACCAATGAGCATAAAATAAAAATAAATTATATATATTTTTAAAAGGATTATTGTGACATAGGAGGCCACGGAAGGACACAGTTGGGATGACTGGAGCTGGGGAGAGACTTTGGCTTGTAAAGCACTTGCTCATAAGTGTGAGGATTTGGGGTTAATCTCAGCTCTGGGGAGGTAGAGACAAATAGGTCCTTAGGGCTCAGTGACCAGCCAGTCTAACTTCCATGACAAGTTTCAAGTTAGTGAGAGACCCTGACTCAAAAAATGTTGTCCCCCACCTTCCACATGAAAGAACCTGCACACCCACACAGACGGGTTTATACCCATCAACAAGACAGAATGACAGGGCTGGAGAGATGGCTCAGTGGTTAAGAACACTGACTGCTCTTCCAGAGGTCCTGAGTTCAATTCCCAGCAACCACATGGTGGCTCACATCCATCTGGCATGGGATCCCATGCCCTCTTCTGGTGTCTGAAGACAGCAACAGTGTACTCACAGATATAAAAATAAGGGAATCTTAAAAAGAAAAAAGACAGAATGACTCCAGTCAGCGCTACTTGCTAGCCACAGCAGAGTGAACGGCTGTAACTCCGAGGAAAGAAGAGAATTTTCTTGTTGGGGGTGTATGGGTGCATTAGAGGCTCAGGGAGGAGGTGACTCCCTTACTGATCAGAATGGCAGCTTTCCAAAGGGTAACTATGAAGTTGTTTTAAATGATGCAGTGGTTGGGGGGGAGGGGCGGCGGCACAGTATTTAGTATTTATTGTGATTCTTGGAGTCTGAACTGGCTGCTCTCTTTTCAGTGAGCTCCCCTTGTGACACCATTTTTGAGGAAAGTGATCATTATAAACTGCCTGAAGTCCGTTGGTAGATAGGGACCAAACTTGGTTGTCCTTTCCGTGGCAAGTTGCTAGGCGAGGATTTTGATGTAGCCACCTGCAAAGATACTATTGATAAGAACTGCTCTGTCCCGTGAGGTGGTCTCTAAGAGCAGAAGATACTGGAAGGGTATGACATACAGATAGTATGCATTCCATGCATATTGCTTGGGAAGGTTTTGATGTTCAAGGACTAGGCTAAGGCAAAGACTAGAGCTATAGCCACTTCTATAGGCATCTGCCGTCTTTTGCTCCAAATGCAAATGCTTCATGCCAGAGTCTTGCATTAGGGTTGTATCCATATCTGCCTGCCCTGCCCCACTGAACCAGCTGGATCATCTTTGGTTTGGTTGAGGACATAGTTGAGAATTCATTAGACTTCAGTGGAATTGAACCAGTGGGCTAGCTGGCTAATGCTAGGCTGGAAGGCAGTTGTGGTGGTCAGCTTTCCATGGCTGTAACAAAATGCCTACAATAAACAGGTTATAGGGCAAAAAGTGTGGCCCAATAGAGGTTTCCGTTCATGGTCACTTAGCCTGGCTACTCTTGCCCTGCAGTGATGCAGAACATCATTGAGGAAACTGCTCACCTCATAATGGCCAGGAAGCAAACAAAAAAGGAAGAGGCCAGGGTCCCAATTGGCTCTTTAAGGGGGGATGCCCTAAGAAACCTACCTCCTTCAACTTCCTCCGTATCCTAAAGTTTCTGCCTCTTTCTATCCTCCTGGTCTAGGTCAAGACTTCAACACCAGAGCCTTTTGAGGGTCATTTCAGGTCTAAACCATGGCACTGGTGATTTATCAATTTTTGAAAAAAAAAAAAAGATTTATTTATGTATGCCCATGTGCCCTGTGTGCACTTAGCGTCTGTGGAGGCCAGAAGAAAGTGTCAGATCTTGTGAATTTCCATGTGGTTGCTGGGAATTGAACTCAGGTTTTTCTGGAAGAGCAGCCATCTCTCTAGCCCCGGATGGTTTATTCTTTGCAGCTCTACTCTTATTCTTTGGGCCAAAAGGGACTTCCTTAGGTGAGCTGGAGCACAGCCTTTAAGTCTACAGGAGAAAGTGGGCGCAGGATGGTTTCAATCTGGAGGAAGAGTCAGCTGACTCCCCAGGGCCAGGGAAGGTGGAACCAGGCAGAATTGGGAAGTGAAGCCAAAGTTAGAAATAGTGAACCTTTAAGAGATGAAGAGTGAAAATTTGAACTCCTAAGAGGAAAGGGTTTATTTCTGACATGTTAAATACACAGTACTTACAGGAAAGGGCACACCTTTAGGAGTTGAGAGACTGGTCTTGTATGTGCCTGGGCAAGTCGTTTATGCTTGAGACCTCCATACCTCTAAGGTGGGACAATAATAGAATATACCAATTTCTTCCGGGCTTATTTTTTTTATAAAAGATTTATTTATTTTTACTTTATGAGCATTGGTATTTTGCCTGCATGTATGTCTGTTCAAAAGTGTCAGAAGCTCTGAAACTCTTAGTTTCTGCAGTGTGAGTGCTAGGGTTGAACCCCCCCTCCATGCAGGACCCCCCCCCCCACGCTCATTTTTAAAGGACTTATGTAAGTATGCCCACAGATGCAGTCCTGTGTTAAATGTAAATCATAATACAAGCCGTAATGAAATGGATGAGAGAGAACTCTCTCCAGAAAGTGAGGGGGAGGTGGCCCCAGAATTGAGAGGATCGGGAGCATTGTATCTCTCTGGTGGCCTCAGACTGGCAAATGAATCTCTGTAGACCTGCTTCCTCTTGTGTAAGATGGGCATAATAACTCTTACATACGTTCAATGGGTCACCAAGCATAGAGCGTAGGACTTTATGCTGCCCTCAGTTCAGTGATTGGCAGTAAACACCCGAGGCTCCTAATTGGGCATGCTCCTTATCCAGGCTGTGTCACTGAGAATGGCCAGCCTCAGTATGTCAGGTCATCTTGTTTGTCACCAAGACATGCCTGGTTTTCTGTGGGCTGTTTAAGCCCAGGGCAATTTTTCCAGTCTGAGTATGTGGCTTCCCTTTTTAACTCCACACAAACTGCCCTGGGTTCCTAGGCATTTACTTTCCTTTGGAGTCCTTCCCACACTCTATCCCTCAAACCTTTTCAATATTAATGTGTGTGCGTGTGCGCACGTGTGTGTGCACAAATGTGCACATACCTGTTACATGTTACATGTGTGTGCACAGGGAAGCCAGAGGATTATGTCTGGTGTTCTCTCTATCATTCTCCACCCTATTCCTTTGAGGCAAAGCCTGCCTGTTGGACTTATGTTTTCCTGAGTGCTGGGACTATCCGCATGTGTGGATAAGCTCTGCTTTAACTTGCCTGCTGAGGATTCGAACTTAGGTCCTGAGGCTTGCATGGCAAGTGTTTTTACCCACATAAGCCCCGCTCGGCTCCTGTTCCTTCTCCCCACCCTTCCCACCTTCTTTTTTTTTCTCTTTGCTTCTTACTTGTTCCCCTCCATGATGACTGGTGACTGTTCCCCTCAACCGTGCTGCTCAGAACACAGGCACAGGGGAAAAAGAAAGACTTTTTTTTTCCTTTTAGGATTTTTATTCCTAATTATAAGTGGAAAAAGCAATAGGACCTTGCAGAAAGGTGATGCTGAGATGCACATAGAGTTCAAATTTTAATGAACTTTAAGTTCCTAACCGTAAGTGGGAGAGAGACTGGCTCCCTGCTTTCATCTTTAAGAGTTGAGGCTCAGAATCTCTTTGAGCTGTCTCTTATTTTCACAGGTTCTGCAACTTGCTCCATCTTTATGCCTGTGGTACCCCCCCTACTCATAGTAGGTGTGCAGTTTTCATATTTTAGAAATCTCTAGACTGTGTAATAGCAGGTTCTCTAGGCTTTGGCTCTGCCCAGGAGGGAATAATTGCTAAGCCAATCCCAGGCTGTAATAAGGAGTGGTTGACAGGACACCATCTTTAATCCTTTCTTTGGCTTAGCCACTTGATATTAAAAAGGCAGATTTGAATCAACTAAAGGTGAGGAGTTTTCGTTCTTTTTTTTTTGCTTTAAAAAAGGACAGGAAGGAAAGGGGGCTTAGGATAAAATACTGAAGTTACTCAGATATTTTTTTAAGGCTTTATTTTTGTTTGACCATGAAATCTGCCCTAGGGTTCCAAAGTAAAGAGCTTTTGTTACATCCCCAAGCATAGAGGGAAAACAGTGTAACATTCCATATAAATTCAAGTTGAAACTATAGGTGAATTTTTATGACACATTTTTTTTTTTTTTTTTT
>JADRCH010000098.1:5523422-5630585 GCA_019843965.1 Rhynchomys soricoides | reverse complement strand
TTCCTCCCTTCTGCCTGCTCCACCTTCCTCCCTTCTGCCTGCTCCACCTTCCTCCCTTCTTTATCCTAGTGAGCACTTTCCTCTTGAAACTCCGCTAATGGATGAGATGTCGTTTTGCATACCTGTTGTATAAATATCTTACGTAAGTGGTCTTTTCGGGAGAAGGAGGAGACCATCTTTTCCAGTAAAGGCGTATGGTAACTTTGGCATGAGACAGTGTCTGTCCTCCTCCTCCCCAACCATCAACACCACCATGTAAGCAGCTTTCCTGATTGGGCCAACCTCCAAGTACAACTTTATTTAGATGTCAAATGAAGTTGCAGTATCAGTAGTAGTTTGGGTCACGTTTTTAGGGGAGACCTCTCTTATCTGTTCTCCTTACGATCTTCCAGAGCCTAAGTGCAGTCTCTGTGTCCCGACTCTGTGTTGCACATTTCCACTCCTGCTGGCCTTTCTTCACTGCAACGTTGGCTATCAAGATAAAGTTTGGATCGGAGTGTTGGCCGACCGTATATAAAACAGCACTTTTGGAGAACATGAACATCTCTCACTTAAGAATTCTCCGGGGTCTTCCAGCAAAAAGTGAAAGCTGGAATGGCTGCCAGGAAATGCCTTTTGTAGTGTTGGAAATTCTAAGTGATTTATCACTCAGTGGTAATAACTTCTATATACAAGAAATGAGTTCAAGGTAGAAAGGCCAAAAATAACAACCATAACCATATGGCTTTTTTCAAGACGTGTCCATGTGACTATCTAGCTGAAAAGACTCTCGCTAGCTTGACTGTAAGTTTTCTTTTTTGTGGCTCCACATAAGAACCTTTTAGCTCTCATTTCTGCTGCTTTTGCTCTTGGGGTTTAAAAAATGAAACAGAAAATGGGGAGGTAGTAGAGCCGATTCAGGGGTGGCCCCAGGGTTGATGCTATTGGCTTTAGTGGTGAAATGTTGTGATAACCCTGGTTTATATTCTTCCTAGCCTACAGAAGTTGCTGAGCATTTTTGTAATGGTATCAAAGTTTGGGGGTGGGGCAGGGGGTTATGGGTGCACACTGTCTTCTCAGTGGTCAAGAAGAAAATGCACAGCCAACATCCCAATGAAATCGATGCCTATGTTTGTCTTCAGGGTTGTCTGAATGAAAGGGGTAGCAGAGTTGGGCATGATTTGCTTTTACAGAGTCCCTGTTTACCCTTAGTACTTATAATTGAGTAATCTGATTACCTGAGGGAATCAAACAGGTCAGAGGTTCCTAAAGCACCCGCTTTCTTCCATGGTCGAATGAAGAGAAGTTCCCACACCCAAGCTCTCTAGAACTCATGACTATATTGATATCTGTGTGATTTGGGCGTATTAATAGTATTGGATCATTTGAAAGGAAAATGAAATACTCACGAAAGTGAACATACATATCTAATTATTTGTATAATTTTATGTATGACACATCTACGTACACAAGGTGTGCATGAACATACATATAGAATAGATGCCATAGAAAAGTATACTTTAGGTTTCTATAGTAACTGAAATGTTATTTTCTTAGATTTACCCCCTAGTGAAACCTGAATTCCTGCTAATGCAAAGCACTAAATAATTGAGCTATTTCTACTTATCTTAACCAAACTAGATGTTCTAAAAAGTAATTTCTTTAGGTTACCTTGGAAAATAGAATTGGGGGGCTGGGAACCTTTCAGGCTTTCAGATCATAATGAAAACAGGTAGCGCCATAAACCCTATCACTTTGGGTGAAAGATTAAATTTAACAATCTCTCAACCAAGCCATGTTTCCTGCCTGATTGGGCTGACATTTATATAGGACCTTTGGAATAGAAGCTCATGCAATTAAAGAGGAAAATGGGTTTTTAGCCTTGCAAGCCTGAACTCTCTCGAGCATTTCCCCTGCTTAAATCATCATGACTGTTTGTATGTGGGTGATATGGCTTCCTCGTGTGAAAAATGCTATTAAGCACCAGCTGTAGTTGCACCGCCTGAGATACATGCCTGCTCTGTTCTGAGTGAGCCACGGGGACTGCTATTAGCTCCATAGTTGCCTGGGGGAGAGGGTGATGAGAAATTGAAGTATGAAAAAAGGCCTGTGGTCTGACACTGTTTGGGCATGCAGCTGAGCTGATGTGGTGTGCTGAGAACCGGCATGTCTATCTGTTTCATGCTAAGTGTATGGGATTCAGGCTCCAGCTCTTTCCTGTTAAAATGGGGAAGGACCCCAGGTGTGGTGGTTCATGTCTTTAATCCCTGGAAGCAAAGGCAGGCAGATCTCTTGAGTTCGAAGCCAGCCTTGTCTACATAGTGAGTTTTAAGACTGCCAGGGCTGCCAGGCAGTGGTGGCACACGCCTTTAATCCCAGCACTTGGGAGGCAGAGGCAGGTGGATTTCTGAGTTTGAGGGCAGCCTGGTCTACAGAGGGAGTTCCAGGACAGCCAGGGCTACATACACAGAGAAACCCTGTCTCGAAACCACCCCCCCCTCCCCCAAGGGGGAAAAAAAAAAGACTGCCAGGGCTACATAGAGACCCTGTCTCAAAGCGGGGTGGGGCACACAACTTTGTTGTTTCTCTCGACTACTCTATCAACTTCCTAAATTTGAATGAATGTGGCTTTAGGTTTTGACATGTTCTTTGTAGAATTGGGAGCGGTGATTGGAGAGGTGATTAACAAGACTCTCAGGTGTAGCCTCCAAGTGTCCGAAGAAGTGTTCCTTAGGTGCTTTGCTTCTTGGCAAGTAGCCTGAAACTGCAGCCAACACAAGAATGACCCCATCTTCAGCGGTGTAGTCCTAATTGCTAATATGCCTAAGCGTTTTGACACTCCTCCCATTCCATGTTCATGTTAGAACAGTTACCATTAGCATTAAGTATCCGTGAGGGTCATTACATAACTGCAGATTGCAATGTCATTTCCTCCTTTTAAAGATCTGAGAACACACATCCCAGTTTTGCTTTACTTTCCCTTTAATTGTTTTGAATTTATTTGTATGTGTCTGCCTGGGTGTCTGCATGTATATATGTGCACCATGTGCACTCCTGGTACCCAGGGAGGCCGGAAGAGGGTGTTAGAACCCTAAGACTGGAGCTACCAGTTACTCTGAGCTGCCATGTGGGTTCTGGGAATTGAACCTGGGCCCTCTGCAAAAAGCAGGAAGCTCTCTTAACCACTGAGCTGGCTCTCTAGCCCCACTGTTTCTTCTTTTTTAAAGATTTATTTTATGTATATGAGTACATTGTAGCTGACTTCATACACACCCAGAAAAAGGTATCCAATCCCATTACAGATGGTTTTGAGCCACCATGTTGGGAATTGAACTCAGGACTTCTGGAAGAGCAGTCAGTGCTCAGAACCAGTGAGCCATCGCTCCAGCCCCTGCACTGTCATTCCTTAACGTTGTACTGGAATTCGCTGCTTTGCTGACAGTCTTGCCTCTGGACTAGGGACCTCTGTGATCGACTGCATAGTGGACCATCTTCCTGTGTCTAATAGTGCTGGGCCTGGTGTCTGGTGCATATATCAGTGCTAGGAAATGTTTGCTTGTTCCTTCATAGAGGTTGTCACATAGGACCAATCAACAAGGAGGGCTATGTTATGCTCTTTCACAAACATAGTCTCACGTGACCCTTAAAGTAATCCTGCATGGGGAGCATTATTTACCTATTGTTTTCAGGGGTACTGTCCTCATGTCCAGTCAGAGTTTAGGGGGGAGGAGTATGGGTTTGAACCCAATATTCATCCTCTGATTTCCCATAAGGGGTTATTCTACTATGTAGAAATATTTCTAGGTTTTTTTTTTTTTTTTTTAAATGGAGTGTTTTCTCTGGCTGGATTTATTTATGGGGCAATTTTCCCCATATCTAAGATCCTTCCTTCCCAGTAAACAAAAACCCCACACCTGGCTAACAGAAGCTGTAATGGAGATCAGAGAATTGGCATTAAGAGGTCACATGAACCCATTTCCATCCTGACTTCTGTGCTCAGCAAGTGATGTGATTTGAGACCAAGTAATTTAAGACCCAATTTTGTCATGCAAATTTGGCATACTAGTTCAGGTTGAGCTAATCTGAAAACCCAAAATAATACAACCCAAAATGTTCTAAAACCCAAAACATTTTGAACCTGACATACATGATACCACATGTAGAAAATTCCACACCTAGATTCCTGTGATGGGTTACTGTAATGATACAGGTACACTAAAAATATTTTATAAAACTACCTCAGGCTGTGTGTGTGTTTGTGTGTGTGTGTGTGTGTGTGTGTGTGAGAGAGAGAGAGAGAGAGAGAGAGAGAGAGAGAGAGAAACAGAGAGACAGAGAATGAGTTCTGTGTTTAGACTTGGATTCCAGCCCAAAATGTATGTACATATAAATATTTCCATATCTCAAAACACAAAACACTTATTGTCTGAGGGGTTTTTATTGCTGTAAAGAGACACCATGACCAAAGCAACTCTTATAAAGGAAAACATTTAGCTGGGGCTAGCTTACAGTTTCAGAGGCTTAGTTCATTATCCATCATGACAGAAAGCATGGCAGCTTGCAGGCAGACATGGCTCCACTTCTTGATCCAAAAGCAGCAGCAGGAGACTGTTTTCCACAAGCAGCCAGGAGGAGGCTCTCAAAGTGCACGCCCAGTGACACACTTCCTTCAACAAGGCCACACCTATTCTAACAGGGCTACCCTACCTAACAGTGCCACTTCCCATAGGCCAAGCATATTCAAACCACCATACTTACCATCCTAAGAACTTTACACCACCTTGTGGTACCTAGATTTTTGAGGACCACAGGCTGTAATGCAATAAAGATCATGCTGGGCCTGAGACTCAGGAGTGCTTACCAAATGCTAGCTGCTGTCATTGTTAGCAAAGAGGTGACATCTGATCCATCTGGTCGGTCATTATTTATTGCACTTTAGCTTATCTAAAAGGCTGACAAATGATCTTTTCTGTTATTTTTGAAGGAGAGAGGTGGCTAGGGATCACACCCAGGGCTTCGCACATGCTGGTCTCAGCCCCAGCAATCTTTTTTTTTTTTTTTTTTTAAGTGTGTACTATATGATAAGCACTTTTCAGTCCTATTAATTCATCACATCAAATTATGTAGAAATTCCTTTCCCCAGGGACCTACATTCCAGTTACATTCCATCTGGGAGAGCTAGGCAATATGCAGCACAAACACAGAGAAGCAAATCATATGTTGGGTGGCGGACTGTGCTATTAAACAATAAGAAGCAGAGGAAGGCAACTGGGTTTCCATACGGCGATGTCTAAGAGAAGCTTTCGTGTTAGAGTTACCTCATTGGGAAATGATATTTGAGCAAATCTAAAAGAGAAGGAGAGAGCTTCACAGATCTCTGAGTTTGACCCTGGGTCCAGCCTGTCGAGATGAGGGGGGCTAGCTCCACAGCAGGAGGAAACCAGGAAGGATCACTAGGGTCTTAGTCGCCATTGTGAAAGTAACTGGGAGGGAACCCTGGGGAGATCTTGAGCAGATGATTAGACAGTCAACTTTAGATTTAAATCAGCAGCACGTGAAGCTTCACACTGCCAGGAGAGGTTTGAATAGTATAGCTCCTTTACCTGGCTGGTCTCATTTCTCCTGTTCATTTATTAACTTTTTGCACTGTGCTTGGGGGATGGGAGAGGGTGGTATATCCCACCCTAGGGTAGCTGTCCTGCCTTTACCGTGCTATTGATTGAACTTAGGAGTCCTGTGGCTATTCAGGTTGTATTCCTTGGGAAACAAAGAAACTGATTAGATCTTAAGAGAGAAGGATGTCGGACTCCTGTGGTGGCACAGCTTGCAATCCTTTTTGAATGTGACTTGATCTCTCGCAGGCTTCCCTGACTGAGCCAGGGCGCCTTTGTAGATCCTGGGAGGTGTTGGTTTGGTTCAGTGTTTTTCAATGTTTGTATCTTCTTACAGGAAGGAGGGTTCATTGTGGGGCAGGAGGAAGAGCTTAAGTGTAGTCATTTGTCAGCCCCTGACTCGGGCTTAGATTCTTCTGCCAAGATAACAGAGAGCTTCACACAACCCCTGGGGGGTGGGGGTGGGGGAAGCACTTCAGTGCTGTGTCACTTCAGTGTGTGAAAGTCCGTGGCCCTGAACCTGATTTCTACATCCAAGATGGATTGTCACTGTTTTATGTCGTCTTTTCAACCGAGTTAATTTGATGCCTGCTTTTTAAATAAATCCTGATCCGGTTGTGGTGTTAGGGATGGTGTAAGAAGATAGTGGAAAAGTTAGGAGCAGGCCATGCGTGAGCCAGCACTGTCACACGGGTCGGCCGCACAAAGTCCAGCTTGGCCGCTGGGGTCTAGAGCTGTCACATCTGTTCAGCCTTCCAAGTTTTCGGATCTCTAAAATGGGTTGTGTCCTATGGCCGTTTTCCACTCACAGGAGAGGAAAGAAATTATGGTATCAACTTACAGGTTTTCTGATTATTGGGAACTACGATTCTTGAGACATACTTGTTTGAAAAGGAACAAAGAATGGGATAGGTTTTTTTGTCTAGCCTTTTGTCAAGAACAGGTCCATCTCCCACCTCCCTGCCCTCCTGGAGAGTAGGAATTCTTTCTTAGCTTCCTATTGTTTCTAAGACCCTTGAGAGAGATAACAATCATAGATAAGGGCCTCAGAGATTGCAAGGGCCTTTAGTAGGTACCTGTGCTTGTCTTGGCTTTCTCCTACAAGCCAGGGCCTTCTAAGGTGTAGTTCAACCAGCCTGTCTGGTCTGGTAGCTTTGTGAGCATCTTGTGTCCCCCACAGTGCTGTCTTTCTCCCATTTGAGATAGGGACCACTTAACTGAGTTAAAAGTCTCCTAGTTGACAGGCTACTTATTAGCAGGAACTGTGAGTCTTTTTGTTTTTTAAATCTCATTAGGCCCTTGTTACCCATTTGATAACAAAGACTCAAAGGACTTTTGCTAAGAAATCTCTGGCAGACATACCTTCTTGGGCCTGAATGATAAACTTTCTGCCTTCAGCAATGGAAATGTGGGAGAATTCCAGACGCTAAATAAATAATCTGGCTGGAGGCCAGCAGGTTAAGGCATGTTGGAACCGTTTGATGGAGGCTTAGCCAGGGTCTGCAGCAGGAGAGTCACATTAAATACCCTAAGGAGGTCTGAGTGCAGAAATGGAAACACATGGCGCACCTTGCAAACATTACCCGTCTGCTCCAGGCCCTGCTTTCCTTATCTCTAAAGTGAAGGGCTCAGCAGAGTCTGCAATAGGAGCTCATTATTTTATTCCGATACTTTAACAACACACCCACCTAGCTATCTGGTAAGTCTGAATTAACTTTTCCTTCTAGAGGCCCGTTAACCATCTGTCAGCTCTACCAAGGAGCTCAAGTCAACCAGAATTACAATAGTAAATCAGCATAATTCCAGCCTCAAACCTGAAGCCTGATATTTTAGGTTAATCTTATGAAGACTAGTAATAATCTTATATAATAATATAATGAAATAACCAAGCTAATATAATATATATATAATAAAATAACATAATAATCTTGATCATTTCTTTTTTTTTTTAATGTCACCAATAGCTTGTAATCATTACCACCTGTTGCAAACCTCAGTCCTTGTATTATGTACAACTCCCAGAGGTTTGGGGGGAGCAGTTTTGACAGCAATCAAATGATCTGAGGTTGAGTGAGGGTTAGTTACTGTCGCACAGCCTTACCACCAGGATATAACTAAAGCAAGCCAGAGACTTGTTTCTGCTAACCGCACAGATTTTGATTACTGTCCATATCTCAGCAAGTGAGCACAGAATGGTTCCTGGGACTTACCTCTGTGCTTGGTAGAGCCCCAGTTGTCTTTTCTAGTTGCCCTGGTCACTGCTTTATCTGAACAGCTTTACTCATAGACACAATGGCAGCCCAGAGGATACTTCTGCTATCCTTAATAGCACTTAGCAGTTGGAAACCTTCCAACTGAGCAGGGCTTGTGGCCTCTTAGGAGACAAAGCTATCAGAGCTGCACCCGATTCACACCAAAGGTGGGTTGCCTGTATGTAAAATGCTCTGACCAAATTGTCATGTCTCCAGTGTATCTTCCATTTCACCACAGGGGACTGTATTTAGCATTTGCAATGCTGGCAAATAAACCATGTGTTACTTACATGAGCAGAAAGAAAGATACTTCTGACATTCGGTTCGATAATTCGCAAAGGCTCTGACACTGTTGAGCATGGGTAAAGAAACTGTTTATAGTGCCTCTTTCTGGAGTGTGAGCTTCCTGCTTAGAACATGAGCTGCCTGCCTTCACACGGCACCTGCTTTACTAGAATGCCTAAAGGTAATGAGTAAAAGTGAGTTGCTTGACCCCATAACTCGTGTGATAAGACATGAACTTTTGGAAATCATCTGAGTTCATTAGGCACCCTAACACTGCCTTTGGAACCCCACTATTGCAGCTATTTCTACTAATGGCACTGTGGAGCAACAGACTTTTTAGGTGATTTGCCACAATTCTTATTTTCAGAAAGTATTTTGGGGGCAGGTGAGAGGACTCAGTGGATAAAGGTGCTTGCCATGCAAAGCTATGGAAGGAAAGAAGTGACTTGATAGAATTGTCCTCTGGCTTCCACGTGCCTGTTGTGGCACACACGTACCCTGCCCTACACGTACACCATCCACACGATGATAATAACAAATAAGTAAGCAACCATCACTTGACTTTTATGTATTCCGATCTCCGTCTTGCCACTAAATGTGAAGTCACATTGCCATGTACGGAGCATGTTTTTTAGTATTTAATGTGCCTTGGTTCATATTTATCATGGGAAGTGGAGACTTGGCTCTATTTCACAGATGAGAAAACAGAGACCAGGAACAAGGAAAGATGTGCTGGAACCTATATTTAAGAATAGGTCCGTCTCGTCATGTAAACTCGCCTTCAGTACTGCACTTGCTTCTTCTTGCTCCATGACAAATTGCCACCAACTAAGAGGGCTTGAAAGGACCCAAACTTATGATGGTCTCTAGAGTTTCTTTAGAGCAGAAATCTAGGTATGGTGTGTGTACTGGCTGGTTTTGTGTGTCAACTTCACACAAGCTGGAGTTATCACAGAGAAAGGAGCTTCAGGTGAGGAAATGCCTCCATGAGATCCAGCTGTAAGGCATTTTCTCAATTAGTAATCAAGGGGGGAGGGCCCATTGTAGGTGCCATCCCTGGGCTGGTAGTCTTGGGTTCTATAAGAATGCAAGCTGATCAAGCCAGGAGAAGCAAGCCAGTAAGAAACATCCCTCCATGGCCTCTGCATCAGCTCCTACTTCCTGACCTGCTTGAGTTCCAGTCCTGACTTCCTTTAGTGATGAACAGCAATGTGGAAATGGAAGCTGAATAAACCCTTTCCTCCCCAACTTGCTTCTTGGTCATGATTTTGTGCAGGAATAGAGACTCTGACTAAGACAGTGTGGCTGGATTTTTCTGTGCAGGGTCTCATTGGGATGAAACATAGGTAGGGTTTAGAGCTTCAGTACCCAGGTAGGCTTGGAGTAGTGGTCATCTTCCCTGCTCATGGTTGCAAGTAGGATTTTACATAGGCCATTCTAAAATGGTGTCTCCATTTCCCTTCCGGCACTGTCCTTAGTTCCCAGAGGCAGTCATTCCCGCTGCGTGGCTTCTGAGTCTAGCTGGTATGTGTGTGCTTCTACTCTGTCATTAAAACAGAGAGACTAGACTCTGCTTCTAAAGTCTCCTGTGATGAGATTAGTCCTTTAGGAAGCCAGCTGTGCCATATGCCAGAGCCTAAAGTGTCAGGCGTGGTCACATTTACCTCCAGTCTTAGTACTCATGAGTCAAGAGGTACAGGATTGTGAGTTTGAAGCCAGCCAGGGATACAAAGAAAATTCCAAGTCAGCCTGGGATGTCTAGTAAGACCCTGTGCCCCACCCCCTCCTGTTAAAACAAACAAAATAAAACAACAACAACAACAACAGCAACAAAATGATTGCACATCTCAGTCCTAGAAGGTTATGCACCTGCATAAACAGGCACTGGGAACCCATCTTACAATTTTGGCTGTCAAACCCTCCTCAGAAGTTTTGACCCTGGAGTAAATAGGAAAGGAATGTATGTAGTGCGACCCCAAGATTAGTGTCCCCGAGAAGCATCCAGTGACAAAGGACAGAAGGACCAATATAAAAGGACTCAAAACCAGAAAATTTTGTGCTTTACCATTTTGCGAGTGCTGATTTCCCAAAGCATGTTGTAGCCACTTTTAGAACATGGTTTAGGCCAGAACCAAATGAGCCTTCTTGGGAGGGAAGCGCTCAACATCTTACTTCCATAATAAGGGTTTTGTTTCTCCCCACTGTTCACTAAGAGCTAGAAGGCTTAATAGCAGCACATAGGCATGATTAGTGTCTATAAGAGCACTGGTCAATGAGTAGGTTTGTACCACAAGGTCAGCAGCAAGGTCTGTGTGTGATAAGTATGATTGGCTGACCTGAGGACTGGTTGGCAGTGTTTGACTTGTTCTTGTCTATAGTGTGTATTTGACCTTAGAGACCTGCTTTTTAAATCAAGGAAAAAAAAAAAGTTTTATCATCATCATCATCATCATCATATGTATGTATGTATGCATGAATGCATACATATGTATGCACATATGTTCCTGAGGACACCAGAGGAGGGTGTCAGATTCCCTGCATCTGGTTTGCAACTAGCTGTGAGCTTCTGATGTAGGTGTTGGGAATTGAGCTCCAGCTCTCTGGAAGAGCAGCATGCCCTCTTAACCTCTGAGTCATCTCTCCAGCCTTTGTTTTCAAATAGCCTCTTAAAATCAGTCCTTGTCAGTTGTATAGACCCAACAGTTTAGAAAGTGCTTCCATGAAACAATTTTCCTGCCTTCAGTTGAGTTATGATACAGCGGGGTACACAAAGCTTCATTGCCCAGCTTGATGCATTATAGATGCACACAGCCACACTGTCTTGTGTCTGTCTGTTTTAATACCGGTGGGATTTCTAGGACGTTTGAAGGCTCCTGGTACCACCTTCACAGAAAGAAAAGCAAAGCAGATGAAGTGTGTGTGTGTGTGTGTGTGTGTGTGTCCCCCGTGACTTGTTCTCCGAATTGCCAGGAGATCCTGACACTTCCTTCTTAGATAGAGGTACCAGTCCTTGGACCAAAGGCCTCATGAGGGCTCATTCCAGAAAGTACTAGGCACAAAGTTGACTTCTTATGCAGAAATCTGAAGCACCTGCTGGTGATGGTGCTCTCTAGGGTTTTGTAGTTGTGGCCACAGATCAAGCAAGTATGCCAAGGGTATGTTGAACACTGTCATAAATACGTGAAGGCGATGCCCAGAGGAGAAGTGGGTGCAGGCAAGGAACACAGAGTCTTCTCTCTGCAGCCATCTTTATGTCTGGTGGTCAGATATACAAAGGCTGAAGTGCACTTCTCTCCTTCAGAGGTGATGAGAAAAATATCCTGGTACTGCACTTTTGACTGGAGAAAACCATCTTCAAGCTACTGGTTCCTCATCCTTTTCCGTACACTGGGCTGCATGCTTGACCACCACCAAGAAAATCTAGTCTATCTATAGTATTCTCACTGAGAGCCTCCTGCGGCTTTAAGAGACCTGTTTGTGCATTTTTCTAGATCTAGACCAACTTTACTGAGACACCTTCACATACCATACAGTTTGTCCATCCACACTAGATATTTCAGTGGTTTTTATGTATGTCAAGACACAGGGACTAACTAGGGAGCACGACAGTTTACTCATAGCTTCTCCTTCGCTTTCTTCTGTTGTAACCAACCAGGAATCTACTCTCTGTCTCCAGAGGTTTCCCTGTTCTGAACATTCCCTTTGAATAGTGTATCGGAGGGGTCCTTTGTATTTGACTTCTTTCAATTAGCCTAATACTTCCAAGGGGTACTCATGGTGGCTGCATATCAATGCCTAATTCCCCTTTATAACGGACCCCATTGTGTACATTAGTCACATTTTATTTGTCTATTGTTCTATGAAAGAATATTTCGGTTCCTTTTACCTCGGACTCTTAGGAATACGGTTACTCTGAGGCATTTGCAGACTCCTTATGTTTTGTAGGCATGGCTTTTCATTTGCTTTGAGCCTATGCGTTTGAGTGGCTGGGTCATATGGGAACTATCTAATCTTCTGAGGCACAGTCAGGCTTTTCCACAGCAGGCCTACCACTTTTTTCCTAGTTTGATTTTTGGTGCGGTGATTGACACTGTGACCAAATGCCACTTGGTGGAGGGAAGGGTCTATTTCAGCTACGGTCCATCATCAAGGGAAGCCAGGGCAGGAACCGGAGGCAAGAACTAAAGTTGAGACCAAAGAGAATACTGTTTGTGGGCTTGCTCCCAGGCTGGTGTTCTGTCTACCCTTCTTATACAGCACAGATCCACCTGCTTAGGGATGGCACTGCCTACTACGGTCTTCTTCTACATCAATAAGCAATTACAAAAATGCCCCAGGAACATTCTTCAAAGGCCAATTTGATGGAGGCAACTCCTCAGATGAGGTTCCCTCTTCCCAGGGAACCAACTATGACAGGTTCACACTCACACACACAGCATCCAAGGGTTCTCACATTTCACCATCCACACAAGTATTTGATATCTTACTGGTTTATCCTAACCATTCTTGTGGTGAAATAGTATCTCCTTATGGATTTGATTCTTATTTCTCTAATGACTGGTGGTGGTAAACATCTTTTTGTATCTTTTAGCCATTTGTGTACCTTCCCTGAAGAAATAGATATGTGCTCATCTTTTTGAAATAGTTTCAGTTTTATGATTTTTAATTATGTGTCTCTGTGAGAACAGATTCTCAGAGGCTGGAAACGTGAGAGCACTCTGGAGCTGGAGTTCCAGGCAGTTGTAAAATGTCCATGGGTTTAGGAATCAATCTTGAAAACTGCAAAAGCGGTATTGAATCTTAACCACTGAGCCATCTTTCTACCCCATGCATATCTTTTGTTTATTTTTAATTATTTGTCAATTATTATTTACTTGTAAGATTCTGACATATGCTGGATATAAGCCTGTTGTCTCATAGGTATGAGTGCTTTTTCTAACTCCAAAGATTGTTCTTCACTTTCTTGATGGTAATTTTGAAGCACAAAGGTTTTAAAACTTTGAATCAAGTGTGCTCTGTCTGTTCTCGTTGCTGTTTATGCTGTTTATGCTGTTTGTGTCTCATCTTGTAGAGCTTGGAAGGGTTTGACCCAAAGCACCAGTTCTTACTATACTCAAGTGCCACGCAGTTTGAAAGCAAAAGTGTTAAGTCACTGTGAATTCTATTCTCAATACTGCTGCCGTCCCTCCCAGTTGACTCAATATTTGATATTCAGGAGTTATTATTAGTGTGTTCATGGCATTATGATTAGTTTCTTTTAAAGCCCTAAGTATTTTTTGCTTAGTTGTTTTGTTTCCTTTTGAGCAGTATCTTATCATGTACTCTGGCTGGCCCGGAATTCACTATGTAAATCAGGCTGGCCTTGAACTCACAGAGATCCATCTGCTTCTGCCTCCCCAGTGCTGAGATTAAAGGCAGAGCCATTGCGTTAGCCCCCAAATTCTTTTACCAGCTAGTTGTGACAATAGATAGCATCTTAATTTTCTTCAGATTTCATCTAGGCTAGGGAGAATGGGTATGTGGATTGGCAAGCATAGTTGTGAGTTGGTGATCACAGAAGAGGTATATTATTATGCCATTTAATAGGCTTACTGTGTTTTTAAAAACGCTATGTGTGAGGTTGCTTTCATTTTAAAAACTGCCTATTATTATTATTATTATTATTATTATTATTATTATTATTTTGGTTTTTCGAGACAGGGTTTCTCTGTGTAGCCCTGGCTATCCTGGGACTCACTCTGTAGACCAGGCTGGCCTCAAACTCAGAAATCTGCCTGCCTCTGCCTCCCGAGTGCTGGGATTAAAGGCGTGCGCCACCACTGCCTGCTGCCTTTTATTATTTTTATTGTGCATTGGGGGAGGGCATGCTTTTGCATGTATGTGGCAGTCAGAAGACAACTTGTCAAAGTAGGGTTTTGGGGAGCAAACTCAGATCAGGCTCACCAGCAAGTGTCCGCTCACTGGCCCCAGAGGTTGTATTTAATATGGCAAGTGAAGCATTTCATAGCATCACCGAAAAGACGTAGTATTTCAGAAATAGTATTGGGACCCAAGGGAAGGAGTGGATTCAGCTAGGCCGAGCTGCTTACTTCTGGTCTAGAAATACAGAGAAACAAGTGGGGCTAGGACAAGCATATGTCCTTCAAAGACAACCCCCCCCCCCAGTGGTCTCCTAATAGCCTGATCAGTATGAACTGATCAGCATATCAGCGTATGATCTCACTGGTGAAGCTATTACTCCCTTCACGGTCACTTCTCAGCAGTGCCACCAACTGGAGACCAAGCCTTCAGTACATGAAGATTTTCCAGGAATACTTTATGTCTAAACCATAACAAGAGGCATTGTTCAGTTGAAGCTGGGTTTGGATGACCTCCTCTGCAAATGCCATTGTAGAGGGGTCCTCGGGCATAATTCCTGGGTCTGTCTAAGCCTAAGTAAATACATTGCTTACAGTCCCTCTGCTCTGCCCATTACAGATGCTATCTGCCACACCCTGTGTTTCAGCTTACTTTTCTGAAGTTTACAAAACAAAACAATAGCTGGGCAGTAGTGGTGCATGCCTTTATTCCCAGCACTTGGGAGGCAGAGGCAGGTGAATTTCTGAGTTGGAGGCCAGCCTGGTCTACAGAGTGAGTTCCAGAACAGCCAGGGCTACACAGAGAAACCCTGTCTCGAAAAACAAAAAAAAAACAAAACAAAAAAAACCAAAAAAAAACCAAAAAACCAAAAACAAACAAACAAACAAAAGAAAAGAAAAAAAGAAAAACAAAACAAAACTCCATCAAAAAACCAAGCCCCACACTCCTGTAAATCGTTCAACTTTTTAAAGTGAAAGTATATTTACATATAAAATGGAAACATATGCATGTATGTATAATAATAATTGGAAAAAGTCAGAAATAGGGGTATGTGTGTGTGTGGGTGGGTGTGTGGGTGGGTGTGTGGGTGTGTGTGAATGTGGGAACATCAGAAATAGTCTCTACAGACTTCGGTCCTCAGAGGTTGAACTGTACTCTTTGCTAGTCACGATTGCACTATTTGTAGACTTTCCCATGCGTGGTGCTTCTTTGCTCTTCTTTCGAATGGCCAGGAACCTCAGTAAAAATATGAGTCTCTTTATCCACGTTCAAGTCTGTTGCGTAGAATTCTGTATTCAGGTGATGAAAGCATTCAGAATAACGTTGAGCTGGACAAATCTGTAGAAATAAAGGATACCATCTGGACATTCTTCTTCTTTTATTCTTGGTTTTGCTTGTGTGGTGCAGCACGAGCCCTCCAGCTCCTCCTGATGGTGTAACTTTGTGAGGTAAAAGGTGCTGGCTCTGAAAGGGCTTCCAGGTTCTTCTGACTTTTGCTTTTTGCTCTTCTCAACCAGATAACCAGATCTAGGCTTGTGTCTCTGAGAAGAGAGGACGGGTGGCTGGAACCGGTTTTCAGTGATCATACTCTGACAAAAATGTGAATAAATATTGATTACCATGCAGATAACTTCTACATGGGAGTACTCCTTTTTTTTCAGAAGTGAGATGACTTATCATTTTGCAATGTCAGCTCAATGTTAGCTCAATGTCTATGTTTATGCGGCATGGCTTAAGATCATGGCTTGAACTCTTATAAGTTAATGTTGTGCTAATAACTAGTCTGTTCTGTGCCTCAGTTTCCTTTGCTCCGGGAATGTGGGTAGGAAAAAGAAAATATCTAGCACTGATGTTTGTAAAAAGGTCCTTTCAAATACACTGTAATTGCCCATGTGCCTCATTGAGTTCATGAGTTAGTGATAGCTAGCAGGATGTTAGCAGGAGCCAAGGAGTTCCAGAAAAGGGTTGATCAAGTGATAAATTGCAAAATGGAAGGGAAGCTTTATCCTTGGGATGGGTTTTTTTATTTGCTTTGCCAATGATGCCCCTCCCCCACCTCATTATGGTGCCACTTGTTACCCCTGCTGGGGTCAAGCAATCCTCCTGCCATGGTCTTCAAATAATTGGGACTGCAGCCATCATGTGTGTATCTCCTTGTAAGAGTTCTGATAATCTCTCTAAAACTTCCATATAACTCTGAAAATAAAGATGGAGCTAGAGATGATCAGGAGATGCTAGCTTTGTTTCTTGTGCCTGCCATGTTCCTGGCTTTTCCTTTTGCTTTGTGTATTTTCTTAACATTGTAATCCCCTAGGCAGCAGACTTCTAGTCCTTTTTCTTATAGGCAAAAAACTCAGTGAGGTCACCAAGTACCCATGCTGGGTTGATACTGCTAGAGAGTGAAAGGAAACATATAACCTTGACAGGGCTAAAGAGATGGTTCAGAGGACAACATGCTCCTGTCTGTAAGCATAATAGAGTATCATTAATAGTGTCTGGGATTGGTGCTTAACCATCAGATGGGTCTCAGGTTGGACTGGTTATTGGTTGGCCATTCCCTCAGTCTCTGCTCCATCCTCTGTACCTGTATTTCTTGTAGACAGGATAAATCTTGGGTTGAAAGTTTTTTGTAGGTGGGATGGTATGTCTATCTCTCTACTGGCATTCCTGCCTGGCTATAAGAGGTGGCCTCTTTAGGTTCCATATGCCCATGGTCACCTCCCTTGATTTTTAGGCACCTCCCCTATCCCAAGTCTCTGTCTTGTTCTGGATTTGTCCCCTACCTCCCCACCCCTGACAGTTGCAGATTTCCATTCATTCTCATGGACATCTGGCCATCCCTCCTGTCCCTCCCCATACCTGATCGTGACTCCCCCATTCCCCTTACCATCCCCCCTCTCAGTTTCCTTCTTCCATCTGCCTCTGACTATTTTATTCCCCCTTCTAAGTGAGATTCAAGCATCCTCACTTGGGCCTTCCTTCTTGTTTAGCTTCTTTGGGTCTATGGAGTGTAACATGGTACCTGTATTTGATAGCTAATATCCACTTATAAATGAGTACATACCATGCATGCCCTTTAGAGACCGGGTTACCTTACTCAGGATGATATTCTCAAGTTCCATCCATTTTCCTGAAAAATTCAGGATGTCTTTGATTCTAATAGCTAAATAGTATTCCATAGTGTAGATGTATCACATTTTCTTTATTCTTCAGTTGAAGGGCATCTAGGTTGTTTCCAGTTTCTGGCTATTATGAATAAAGCTGCTATGAACACAGTTGAGCAAGTGTCTTTGTGGGACCTTGGAGCTTCTTTTGGGTATATACCCAGGAGTGATATTGCTGGGTCTTGAGGTAGAACTGTTCCCAGTTTTCTGAGAAACTGCCAAATTGATTTCCAAAGTGGTTGTACAAGTTTGCACCACCACCAGCAATGAAGAAGTGTTCCCCTTGTTCCACATCCTGCCAGCATGCGCTATATCTCTTGAGTTTTTTATCATAGCCATTTGACTACTCACAGACAGGTATAGACACCCACAGCCAAATACTGGATGGAGCTTGGGGACTCTCTTTTTTTTTTTGAAGCATAAAGGAAAAATGCCCTTATTTATTTAACTTAAATTTCTTACCCCTTAAGTATTCACATTAATACATCTTATAGTACATGTGAAATATGACAACATGTGAGTTATGCAAAGTATACTATCTTAAAGAGCAAGTCAAATAGCAAAGGACCTAACAATTTTGGAAATGCTATTCAATCCTCTCTTTTTCTGCTTTATTGATCTGGGCAAAGTATAAATGCCTGGAAACAAAAGATAGAATTTGCAGTATTTCCCCAATGATAACAATTAACTTTCCCACCATGAATGAAGTAGCCCGTGCAGCCTAAGCTATGACATAGAAAGGAGAAGCTCCTACAGTAGCAGCAGTCCTCTGGTCTGTCTCACATCATTAACGTAAAGGTGGTTGTCTCCACTGCAGGCTGGCCCAACCTTCTCCACAAGGGGTGGGCGTGGACATTCTTGCTCAGAAGACAGTATGGCCACTCTCACTTCTGCAGCATGATTTGCTCTCATATTTACATGGATTTCAGGGAGTCACCTACTTCACTGTATATTCTGGTCATATGACATCCAAGAGCATCAGTAGGCCATCACCCTGACTGTATGGGAGCCAAAGGCCTGGCCAGGTATGAACTCCGGACAATCAATCAGCTGAGAGAAGGTCTGTCTGTGGCACATTTCGTGGAGGGGGGCCTGGAATTGGCTATTTTTCTGGTTCTATCTTTTTCCTCATTTTCTCATCCACAATTTCTACTTCTGTGCTATCCTTAAGTGCCTCCAAGATGAGATTAAGGTTTGTAGTGAGAGCCTGCCCACGGTGAAAACCAGCAATCAGGGAAATGGGCAAGAATAGCTTGGGGACTCTTATGGAAGAATAGGAGGAAGGATTGCAGGCCCCGAAAGGGATGGGCACTTCACAGGAAGACCAACAGTCAACTAACTTGACCCTTTGGGACTCTCAGAGTCTGAGCTACCAACCAAAGAACATAGACAGGCTGACTGGACCTAGGCCTCCCTGCACATATGGAGCAGATGTGCAGCTTGGTCTTCATGTGGGTCCCAAACAACTGGAGCAGGAGCTGACCCAAAAGCTGGTGCCTGTCTGTGGGGTATGTCCTTCTGGCTGGGCTGCCTTGTTTGGCCTCAGTAGGAGGGAAAGTGCCTAGCTTTACAGAGACTTGAACTGCCAGTGTGGGGGAATACCTAGAGGGGGTCACCCACTTAAAAAAGGGATGGGGAGATGGGGGAAGGATTATGGGAGGGGGTGACTGGGAGGCCGCAGTGAGCAGGATGTAAAGTGGATAAGTAGAAATAAATAAATTAGTTAAATGGGGCGGGGGATGGTTTAGCAGTTAAGAGCACTTGCTGCTCTTGCATAGGACCGTAGTGTAGTTTGGTATCTAGCACCCACATCCGGAGGCTGTAACTCCAGTTCAAAGAAATATAATCTACTCTTCTTACCTCTGAGGACCCCTACACACATGTGACAGATGTACAAAACACACACACACACACACACACACACACACAGACACACACAGTTTGTGTTTCTACTTCTGAAGCTCCTGTATCCTAGACAAGAAAATGTTTGACATTAATTCTGCCAAGAATGACATTGAGATACTTAGTATTCAAGGTCAGAAACAGAAGAAACAACAATAAACATTGTATGTATACATATATAATATGATTACACACACACACACACACACACACGAATGATTTCCCCTCAGAGTTTAAAATTACAGTGATGGTGAAGAATTTCCCAGCGATTAACATACAGTCCAAGAAAGTCAACTTGAAATTACCCACGATTTAAGCAAACCCTGAGACATTTATTCGACCTCTGGTAGCTGGGTTATAACTGGTTATAGCTGGCTTATAGCTAGCTATAACTGCTTGTTTAACTCGCTTGTACTGCTCCTTTAACTCTTTACATCTCTTCTGCCACATTGGATCACTGAGCAGATGCTATAAGTATCTTGAAGTGCTTAAAGCTTCAGATCTGCTGCTGTTCTTCAGTTTCAGGTGCAGGTCAGGCACGAGCAGGTGCTGGCTAGTATTTCAGTAGCTCCCCAATGAAATACTGAGGTCCTCTCTACCCACTGATCCCAGTGTGCAGTGTACTTCCAATTAACTAGCTTTCCCCTGGACAGTTGTAGTTCCCTTGAGGTAGTGGCAACATTAAATTCTTGTGACTACCTGTGAGGCCAGGGGTGAGGCTGAACTACCAGAGATGGGACCCTTGCAAGGGAGAACAGTGACCACTGCTAATTTTATTACCACCCCATAAATGGTAGGTGAGGATGACGAGTCTCAGGAATGTATGCAACAGTGTTTACTTTTTTGTTCGTTTTTGGTATGAGTTTATTTATTTATTTATTTATTTTATGGTGAAAAAAAGTGTATATTTAGAATTAGTTTAGATGATCCCAATCTTGTTGGCAACATCTGGAGCATCATAATCAGGAGCCAAGAGAACACGCACCTTCTTCCCATCAGGCCATATCAGGGTATTGACTTCAGCCACAACAATGTCATAGAGTTTCTTCAGAGCCGGTTTGATTGGCGCTTGTTGGCCTTGACATCCACAGTGAACACAAGCTTCTTGTTGTCCTCCATTTTCTTCATGGCTGACTCGGTGGTCAGTGGGAATTTGATGATAGCATAGTGGTCAAGCTTGTTTCTCCTGGGTGCACTCTTTCATATTTTGGCTGCCCCTGGAGCAGCAGGGTCTTGGGCCACTGGAAGGTGGGTGACATTCGGATCTTCTTCTTTTTGTGTCTGTGGACACCTTTCAGCACTGCCTTCTTAGCTTTCAAGGCCTTCGCTTTGGCTTTGGGAGGAACAGGAGCTTCCTTCTCTTTCGGTGCCATCTTGGCGAAAAGGCGAGTTTATTCTTAAAATTGTTTCTGTTTTTAAATGGGCACATGATCCAAGAGCTAGAAAGCACTGAGTTTGTATCTCTGCATTAGGTGCTGCGAGGGCCCAATTAAAATGTGTCTCAGGCTTGATTAAGTTAGATATATGTGCTGTGGGTTACCACCCTGATGTTTAAGTTCTGAAGATGGCCACCTGAGCTTCAACTCAACTCACTTTGGAGCCACAAAGCCCCAAGTATGAGAGCTGGTGGGTGTCCCCAGACTGGCCGTGTAGGTATTAAGTGCCACCTGTGAGTGGCCTTATTTTGTTTTAAGACTTTCTGTGGGCTGTCCAAATTCAGACAGGTGTCTGTTTGTCTTACTTCATGCAGGCGTCTGTCCTCTCTGTACTCTTTGCTTATAAAACCTGTTTAATCAGTGATTCATGTCTATACAGACCTATCAGGCCATGAAGACTACAAGTGTCTCAAAAAAAAAAAAAAAAAAAAAGTGGAGAAAAAGACAAAAAAAGTAGGTAAACAAAACAAACAAACACCCCACATTATTTCTAGAAGAAAAGGTTCTAGCCTGCCATGATGTGCTTTGCAATCTCTTCGGAGTCCTGAGAGGGCTGGCTCTCCTGTAACAGGGGTTCTTTTAGGTTCAAGTTTAAAGAGACTGTGGGTGAGGGGAGCTGGGGATAGAAGCAATTAAGTCAAAGTTTTGAAACTGATGAAGTAACGCATTGGCCAGGGCCTGCTAATGTACAGAAAGCCCTCCATGTGTGTGTATTTGTTTTTTTCCATGCAAGTCAAGACTTTTCCTTACAAGTGTCTGGAGCCCACTATATGGGGTGCCTTGGATCCTGCTGAGAACGTTTCTCCCATGGGTCTTCCATCTTCTGGTCTCTCTTGCCTCTTCCATTTAGCCAGAGGGGCATGAGTGCATTAAGCAATGGAACCTTTCCAGGCACCTTGTAAGCCTTTGGTCTATAGCACACTGTCCCAAACCTGCCCTGAGTTTTAGGCTGTGTATGTGTGGGATAAAGGAGGGGGAAGTGGACCTGGGAGAGTCAGAGACAGCTTTGTGTTGTGAGGACATCCTTGGTAAAACTAGCAAGAAAAATAGCTGGATTCTTATCAAATGCTATAAAACAGGTGATTGGTAAAACTGTGGCAAGTGGGCTAGGGCAGGGGCAGGGGACCTTGCTTGTAGGGGATGGATGCTGCTTCCCTGCACAACTTTTCTGCCCCTGAAGACAGTCACAGATGTCTAAGTATCACCCAGGTGACATCTGCCTCCTTTTGTCCTTCTCAAAAGCATTACTTATGATTTGTTATGGAAACATGTGAAGCCACACACACTGTTTTTGATTTAAATAGTCACCACCAAACTGTACTTCGTGCCCTGGCTTGAGGTGAGGGGAGAGGCCTTTGATCCTCGTGGAGGCCTTGTGATAGGAGTGCATCTCCTGAGTGTATCTTCCTGCTGGGAAGCCATTCTGTGTGCTAACCATTTTCTGAGGCTTTAGAGTCTGTGTGAATTGAACTTTGCCCTCAATCGGTCAGTCTCGATGACCTCTTGGATCCTGGAGATTTTCTTTTCTTCTCTATCTGTTCTGATCCTCTAATCATCAGGGGTTAAAGCCAGCTTCCTTTCCCTCTAATAGTCAAGTAGATTTTTTTTTTTCCATTTACAATATCAAAATGACTGTCCAACCCTATAAAATGTCGTGCTTCACTTTTTTAGTCCTGATTGGTGGATGAATACTTATTGCCCTTTGTGGATAATGTGATGTTAAAACAGTTGCATGCAAAAATCAAAAGAGGGCTTTCTAAGGCCCCTTCTTAATTGGGGTCTAACAGGAGCTGTGTTTCTAGTTGTCATTTTGTATTGCCAATTTGCCCAGCAATTGCTCACGGGCCCTCACTGCTTCACCACACTCATCCTGTATGCTAATGTATGCCACACAGTGTAGAATGAGTTCTGGAAAGGAGAAGGGGACATGTTTTTTGAAGGCTTTATCTCCATTTATAATGTAAGCAGCACTACATTAGAATTCTGCCATACTTAATAAGCCTGGTATTTAAAATTAAATCTCTTACATGGTCTAATTATGTAGATCGATATTATCTCAGTGACCCTAATGTGAGTTCAGTTTAAACACCCCCTCCCCTCCATCCCCTGTTACTGAAGGGAGGTCCAGCTAATTTACAGCAAATGAAGAAGTATTTTTGGAAGACTAGGTTGACATTTAGCATTCTGGTTTGAAAACCCTCTGACTATTAAATATTTAATGTGCTGCAAAGCATTCTTAAAAATTAAATATGAATGAGTTTTAGAAAAACCTTGCAGTGATATAAAAATTGAGATTTTTTTCCCCTCCTGTTCCCCATTTCAAGCACATCTCTAGGGAGTCTTAATTATTTTTAATAAAGATGACATGTATTTGATCAACAGGAGGACATCCTTAAAAACACAAAGTTAATAATGTACAGAGAATCTTCCCAAATACTATGAAAACAGAGATTTACTTGGGATAGATAATTAGTTTGGTGTGGAGGTTACTTGCTCCTCTCTTTTGTATTTAAAGTGTGAGTGAAAGAAAATGGTCAGACAGAGCAAGCCCCTCTGTGGGGATGGCAGTGGTCTGTCTGTGGCTTCACTAAAAAAAGTGTTGGCTTCTGTTTATAGGCTCGTGAGATTTAGTCCATTAAATCTATTTTCCATGGGCTCTCTGAAAAAGCATTAGTATTATTCGAGAATAGCCCTGCTGACCTTGAGTTTTGTTAACACTTATTTTCTTCGAAAGATATTCTAATAATTGATGACACTCCTCTAGTAGCATTGGGATTAAACAGAATATTCTGGAACTTGTATTACAAAGCTGACATCTGAAAAAAATCGTATCTATATTTTTCTATCATGTTCCTACTTTTTTGTTGGGTTTATAGTTCATTGATATGGCATAATGTCTTAAGTATGTGTTATGAGTTGGGGAAAACAGGATTTGAATTCCTGAGACCCCAGTCTGAAATGAGCATTTATAAAAGGGCACAGGTTGCATAGAGTGTTTCAAAAACTACACTACATTAAATTCTGTGAATTTTTCTTAGGAAACTTCCTTTCTCAAAGAATGGCTTAGAGCTTTTTACTTTGTCAGGAAAGTATCATGTAACTTTCACAAATGTGTTTTTTTTTTTTTTTTTTTTCCTGCCTTTGTCGATAGAAGAAAACATTGCCTCTCTCTCTCATTTCTTCCATTTTGACTAGGTAAAGCTAACATGCTCCGAATGGAAATGACCGTTGTTGGTCCAGTAATTATTCAGCTTTGAGATGTTTCAGGCATTTTCCATGCATTTCTCAATACATGGGGAGTTCTCTGCAAGAGTCTGCAACATCCCTTACCGCTTATTTTCTAGTTCTGGATCCCATAACCTGGCTCTAGGCCATTAATGTACACCCTCACTCACACACAACTCTTCTCTCTCTTTCTCTCTCTCTCTGTCTGTCTGTCTCTCTTTCTCTCTCTCTCTCTCTCTCTCTCTGCTTCTTTACAATAGAAACAGTAAAGGAATGTTATATTGAACACTTAACATATGCTAGTTACTATAATACATAATTTATCTTATTGATGACAATGAGCCTTACAGGAAATTGGGGGCAGGGAGAGGAGGGACATTGATGTTAGCTTATGTGCCCTGGGCCACTCGACTAATGATTCAGGGAGCTAGGATTTGAGCCCACAATAAATAGCCTTTGGCCCTAGTATCCATAGTGACAACTCAATTATTGCAAGTTGGCCTTCCTTGGGTGTGTTGTTGGCAAGATACTCAGCTGCAGTCAAAGTCTGATCGATTCATTCACCTTCTCTGTGACATTGCTTTCAAGCCTTCCAAGTTTTGATTCTAGACAGTCCATGACTTTGTTCAAATCCACACTCTTAATCTTTCCAAGATTGACAGGCATGATTCTTTATCTGGGACCATTTGGTGCCTCTGGACCTACACAGTGCCTGGCAGGCAGCAAAAGTCAGATGTCTTCTGTGGCCAGGATTTTTTTTTTTCTTTTTTCTTTTCTTTTTGCTTTGTTTTGATTTGATTTTTGAGGGTTTCTCTGTGCAATAGCTCTGGCTGTCCTGGACTCACTTTGTAGACCCGGCTTGTCTCAAACTCACAGAGATCCACTTGTTTCTGCCTCTTGACTGCTTGGATTAAAGGTTTGTACTACCATGCCCAGAACAGCAGGTACTTGCATACTTATTGATTCCCTGGGCAGGGGCAATTTAGCATTACTTGGGGCCATCCTATAGTAGGCACTCAACGAATCAATTCATAGAAAGCAGCCACAAGAGCACCATACCAACTAGAAGTAACCAAGAAAAACCTTCTGGGAGTAGCTTCTTGCTTAGAAAGCATCTTACCTCCAATTTTCCCATAAGTTCATCCTTGAGGCTTCTTGCTAAGTGTGGTAGCAAACATCTGTAACGCCAGTGCTTTGGCTCAAAGTCATCATCAGCTATATAATGAGTTTGGGGCTAGCCTGGAATAAAAGATTCTATCTCAAAAATGAATGAATGAATGAATGAATGAGGAAAAGATGAAGGAGAGGGAGAGAAAGGTTGGAGGAGGGAGAGGAAGTCTGCTTATTTTCACCTCTTTGTAAAATCACTCCTGAACTTTTACTCTAACATTTAAAACATGCTGCAGTTATCTGTTCACAAATCCAAACTCCCTTCCTCCTCTGCAACCTCAGAGCTTCTAGAAGATACACAAGTCTTCTGCACTGGGGTGGCATTTACCTGACAATAAATACCCAATGGGAGCTGTTCTGGATAGAGAATGTAGCCAGTGACCAGCAACAAACCAGCCTCTGTAGAGACTCTGAAGGCTGGGCTGTAGAATGAGCACCTGCCTGGATTTGGGTAACAAAGAGACAGAAGGGAATAAGGGGCAAGCTAACTACAATACACATCTCTGTAGACACAGTTTGCCAGAGTTTAATTCCTCATTGACCTTCTCCCAGTAAGTTCAAAAGTGCTGTCCTTTTATAATTAATTGAGTTCATAACACACACACACACACACACACACACACACAAACACCACCCACCTTGACACATTCATCCCAAGTCACTAACTTAATGAAAATCAAAAGGACAACAAAGTTATTTTTGTCAAGAATTTAGAGATTTCACTCAATTTCGATATTTGCCTCGATCCCTTTATACTCATGTACGTAGATGCCGTTATAAAGAAGCTAATACCAAAGAGTGGGAAACACGGCGTGGCAGATGTGCCAATAACTACTGGAGTTGCCGTTTTGTATGAACTGGCATTTCATATAAAATGGCTATATTCTGAGAGCAAACCTACCTAAAGGTGATGATTTCACAGGAGGAACAAGGAGTGCCAGGGTACTGGAGCTGGAGGATGCTGGGTGGATGTAGTTGCCTGGAGACCAATGTAGCTAGAGCAGTTTAAGGTAGGGAAGAAGGATGGGAGAAGCTCCGAGGGCTGGTATCACACACGTACACTGGATAAGGAGATGTTTTGTCTTTGCTGTTGTAGTTTGACTATGAATCTTTCTAGAAGTCAACGAAGACTGGTGCCTGGATTGGCAAGAACATTGTAGTCTGAGCCCTGCTAAATACTAGGTTGAACCTGTAACACAAAGCCAATGGTTCTTTCTTGGAAGACAGTATCTTTTTGGCAGAGAACGGCAATGGGTGAGATGAATTGTGTAGGTGGCCAGTGTCTTGATCCCAAGAGAGCCCTGAAGGGAAGCCTAGCAGACTCTGGGCTGTGGAGACTTCAGGTGGGAAATACTACAAATGCTTTGGATCATCAGGATTCATTCACGGACTCTAAGAGCAGCTGGACTTTTTAGAGGCTGAGAGATAGAGCCTTGAGCTTCTGGGATATTAAGAAATGAAGAAATACTAGACAGAGCTATCTGCACTATTACATTTCCAATGTCTCTATTTGACAATGAGAGCCTTAATATAGCCATGCCATATAGTTATGGCTCATTCCAGTTTTTATCTTAAGAGCATCTATTCAAACAACGCCAATATTGTATGCTTTCTGTTACTTGTATTTGTTTTTAAATTTCTTATGTGTGGGAGAGATGTAGGTTTGTAGAGGTCAGAGGACAACTTTACAGAGTCAATTCTTTCCCCTTTGGTTCCAGGGATGAAATGTGGGTTGTCAGTCTTGAATCATCCGTCACACAGGAAGTGTCTTTACCCACTGAGCTACCTTGCCAGCTCCAATGTGTTCTTTCAATGGACAATAAGTTGAAAGTTTTACAACAGATATCTCCCCCCCCCCCTTTTGTGTTAATTGACCACTGTAACTACATAAAATCTCATCAGGAGAGAAAATGAAAAGGTATAGATTTGGGGTTCTTGAGAAGCCCTGTATCCCAGGCAAATGGACAGACAGCCTGCCTGCTCTCACCTCTACTCCAAAGGCTCTGTCGAATGCTGAGGCTAAGACTGTGGCTCCTGTTCACTTTGTGTTGTTTGGGTGGCACATCCCTTCCTTAGGCTTGCTGTGACCTGTAGAACATCTTCTGTGGCATTTGCTTTCCCACCCCACTTCTCTGTCTCCTTTGTGTTCTTTAAGATGAGACCATCTTGGTGCCAGTTCTTCACACAATCTCCCTTGGAGTTGGCTTATTATCTATGTTCAGTAACAGAAAGCAGAGCTGGGTCAGTACTGTGGAGCAAACCTTTCCAGAACATCGAGTAGGGAAGGCTAACACTGCTACTAAAAGGAGGTCCTAAAGGCCTTCTCCAGTTGCTTGAGGGACCCAAGGAACTTGATCTCCAGAGTCTACGGCTCGGATTCTGTGAAGCCTAGTGTGTGAGGAACAACTCTCCCTGCCAGTATTGGACATGAGACAATGGACGTTGGTCAGGCACAGGCCCGCTCTGTAGGAACCCAAACCTCTGCTAGTGTCATCACAAATCCGAGTGGCCATACCTTTTTTCCTTCACTATTCATCTTTAGACTTGAACTTGGAGATTTGAGTGGCAAGCAATTCCTGCAATGACTGAAGATTTAGAAAACTGCCCTCCTCAAGTAGACTAGTGGATGTATCTCCACCTTTTCATCTTCTCGTTAGCCTCGTGTCCCTCCTGTCTGTCTCAAACACTGTTTTACTGAGAGCCGAAAGTGTACTTTGGAACTTTGGATTGAAACAGAAATTCACTACGAGGCCATCATGATGGACACGGCAGGAGATTCACAATATACATGTTGATTTGAACATTCCCTGGTACAGGACTTTTCAAGCCGGCTAGTAGACTACCAGGGTATCTTGATGGCTGTTGCATAGCTGGCCTCCCTTGGGCCTGTGGTCCAATTTGAACTAATTGTGGAGGCGGGGGGGGGGGGGAGTCAGCGTTTTTATATAGCAAACAAACCCAAGACATGGAGCCTGTTAGAGCATGAGCAACAGTTAGTGACAGAAAACCAACAGAGATTGCAGCGTGCAGTGCATATTGAACACTCTGTGCTCCCTGACACGTTCTCCACTGATCACCTAGCCTTAGCAACAACAAAAGGTAGATATTGAAATAGTTTATTCCATGAAGTCACCCGCTTAAAAGTGGGTTTAGAGGTTTTACTATATTTCTGGCTTTGTGCAAATGATCTAATTTTATAGTACTTCAGCAGCATAGAGAGATGCTGGTCGCTTTAGCAGTCACTTTGCAAAGAAAAGGGTTTGGATTTAGTTCAAGAACAGCTATAGGGATTGCTTTCTTTTCACTAGGTGGTTTTGAGACTCGAGTACAAAACAAGTCTTGGTTTGGTTGTATAAAATGCTGATCTATGGCTCCCATCTCCATATACATCAGATTTGGAGAAGAGCTAATTATGCAAGAACCTTCTAGGCATTCCTAAAGAATGTGGTCTGCTAGACACCAAAGAGTGCTGTATCAGAAGCCTTTCCAATAAAATGGAAAGCAGAGGCACTGGGCAGTTAAGCATGTGTCTACAGCTCCACCGTAAGTGCACACTGGGAGCCAGAGTCTAGCCTCTTTGCTTCCAGAAGCCAGGCTCATTCTACCATACCTTCTTTCTTTCCAAGCACTCATGCCAACTTCAATATTTACTTGGTGGAGAGAATAATTTGATGTTCTGGTTTCTCCTTGTTCAGGAGTTTTAGATAATTTTCCTTCCTGTTCCAACTGGCATTGTGGGGTAAATAAATATGGTTTCATTTTGAATTTGGTACGAAGTACAGCCAGGTTTTTTAAATTACATGAGAAATTAGCATGGTATAAAATTGAGCAGTGCCAGACTGAAAGCAAGGAGAAATACTGGGTTCTGTCTGTGTGGCAAGTAAACATACCTCCCTTCTATATCAAATGAGTAAGTCAGACAATACCCTTTATTTACTCATTAAACATTGATTAAGTATATATCAGTTATTATGCTAGATGCTGACCATTCAGAGAAATCAACACCAGTATTAATATTGCCATGGTTTGCTGGACCCTCCTTGATCTAGGCAATGGATCCCTCAATGCCTGCACACACCTAGGTTACTCTGACTCTCCTGCCTTGTTTCTGTGGGTTTAAAGGTCTGCTGCTCAAATCTGCACAAGGTTTAAATAATTTCCTCTGAAATAGTTGCAGTGTGGATTACTCCAAAGCCCAGACTTCGGTTCCCATATTAGACAGCCTGTGTAGGTGAGCAGCCATTGATTTTGCCCTGGATGAGGCTCACTGCTAATGCTCAGCAAGAAATACTTGCAATAAAATATGAGAGTCAAGGTCCAATGGCAGTGGCACCAAGTGGAGTTAAGAGTCCCACTCCACTTGGGTGGACCTGGGAAGTATCAGATATCTCAGATACTTCCTGCCAAGGATCCTGCCTATGGCTGGTGGGTGTTAGGGGTGGGAGAGAGGATGTAGATGCAGAAAAGTCTCTTCACACTATCACAGCTTCGCTTGTCATGCGCAGGTGGGCTGTTAGAGGACCACTCACTTCTCCTGGTACTTTTCTCAATACTGGGGCAGGAACCTTGTCTATTATGAATGCTAGCTTGGAAGGGACCAGAACCTCTGGAGCATATGACCTGAAGGCAGTTTTTCTCCACAACCTCTTAGTGTAAGTGTCCAAAGCTTTGGGTTAGATTAAACCAGATGTTGGGTTGTGTCTGGTCAGCTGCTCTTCTCCAAGGGAGAAGTCACTGCATTGGGGAGGGTCCTGACTACAAACAGGCTTCTGAATGAAGGAAAGAAGGCAGTTTGCTGAGACTAGAAGCCAACCTTCTAAAAACCTTTGGAGCATCTGGTGTCACAACTGACATGGTTGGTGTCAAAGCCAATTACTGAAAACATGTTTTCATTAAATACTTCATCTCTTTGGAAGGCTTCAGCAGTACTAATTTGGGAAAGCTCCTGATGTTGGGATTGGAGCCTAAGTAATCTCAAATGATTTTATTTCTGGGAATCCGTCCTTTGAAAGGATTTTTACAAATTACTGTTTATTGAGCTCTTATATATGCGAAAGATAAATCCCATCAGTCACTGTAGGTGAGAGTAATCTTAATGGTCCATGCCCATTGGCTTGTAGGGGTCACCACAGAATCCCACTATGCCCTTTCTACCAGATTGAACCCTACAATCTGAAAGAATGTTCTACCCATAATTTATTTATAATTCATTAAAATTATATTGTAAACTTGAGCCCGGAGAGCCATTATCCAGCCAAAATGTTACTTAATAACTATTGCTGACACTCAATCATGGCACAGAACTTGAAGAGGCAAATGCAGTTACTATTGCATTTGTTATGTATGATACATACCTGGCTTTGTGGGAACCTGGAGAATAAGACATCTGGGGAAGGTGTAGAAGGCATGTATATAATCATATTGGTACCACATTAATTCTATAATGACTGACTGATCTGAATCATGACTTAAAATTCTACACTTAATTATTTTCCATTCAACTCTTCATCCTAAAAAATTCATTGCATTCATTCATACTTGGCCATTCTCCTTACAATGAAGTGCGGAGATGTATTTATAATTTTTTAAATCAATTAAAGCCAGGTGTGTTGGGACATGCCTTTAGTTCCAACACTTGGGAGGCAGATGCCAGAAGAATTTGGAGTTCAAGGCTAGTCTGACTTCCATGGTGAGATCAAGTCTCAAAAGATTGGTGTAGGCTGGAGAGATGGCTCAGTGGTTAAGAGTACTGGCTGCTCTTTCAGAGGACCTAGCTTTGATTCCCAGCACTCTACTGTCTGTAACTGCAGTCCCAGATCCTTGGCACATATGCGGTGTATATACTTATAGGCAAGCAAAACACACAGACACAGAAAATTTTTAAAAAATTAATCTTTTTTAAAAATTAAAAAATGAAGGGCGGGAGAGGTTGTTCAGTGGTTAGAGCACTTGTCTAGCATTCTCATGTTCTTGGGTTTAATCCCTAGTACAGGGAGTGGGGTGGCAGTGGTGCAGAATTCATAAGCAAATGGAATTTCCTGAAAAACTTTCAAGATAGGAAGACTGGGCTCACAAGTCTTAGTTGGACTCCTAATAAAATTCACTCCTGCTATCAAATTCTGTCTTGTTTAGGGTTTCTAGTGCTGTGAAGAGACACCATGACCAAGGCAACTCTTACAAGGACAACAGTTAATTGGGGCCCGCTTACAGGTTCAGAGGTTCAGTCCATTATCATCATAGCAGGAAGCATTACAGCGTGCAAGCAGACACGGTGCTGGAGAAGGAACTGAGAGGTCTACATCTTGACATAAAGGCAACAAGGAGAAACTCTCTTCCACACTGGGTGGAGCTTAAGTACAGTAGCCTCAAAGCCCACCCCCACAGTAACACACTTCCTTTGACAAAGACATACCTATTCCAACAAGGAAGGACATACCTCCTAATCGTGTCACTCCCTGTGGCTCAAGCATTCAAAAACAGGAGTCAATGGCGGTCAAACCTATTTAAACCACTACACCTAGTATTTTGTAGGGTCTAACTCGGAAACTCCTTTTAACAAATTTGTTGGGATGGTCTCACTGTGTAGCCCAGGTGGCCTTGAACTCTTCTCTTCCTGCTTTAGCCTTCCATGTGCTAGGATTGCAGATATGCACGTGCACATCACTTTTTGCTCAGGTTTCCATTTTGTAAATGAAGAGAAACTCAACCATGGGAGGCCAAGTGACCATCCTGACCCGTGGAGCTAGTGTGAACAGAGCTGCACCTTGTCTCTGTTCTTGAAGTTTTGTGTAAGCTTGGCGATTGTTTTGGAAGAGCATCTAATTAGCTTTCTTCTGAGACAGGGTATCACCTATGTAGCTTTCCTCAAACTCATGCCTCATTCTTCTGAGTGTTGGGATTACTTCTGATGCCACCATGGCCAGCATAAAGCATGTGATACATAAAATACATACCAGAATCACCTACATAAGACTTCTCTTTTTGGATGCTATATTAATGCGTATTTGAAAAATACACAGAGACACAGTATTCAGGGCTGCTGTCAGGATGGCATTTGTTACCATGTCTAAGGGCCTGAGTTCAATTTCCAGGACCCACATGATAGAAGGAAAGAACCAACCCCAGGGACTTGACCAACTCTGACATCCACATATGTGCACACACACAAATAATTAAATAAATGTCTTTTTTTAATTAGCAGGAATCTCATTCATGCCAGAATGCAAGATTGCAAGTTAGTTTAAATTCGAACAGTTGTTTTGTATTAAGTTATTTGAAACGTTTTTTCAGACAACTGTTTCTCAGTCTCCTTCCACAATGCAACCTCATGCTTGCACTGTAGAGATAGCAAAATGCATCAGGCACCCCTTAGAGGGTGGTATAATCTACAGAGATGAGACTCTTGGGAAGCTACAAATCCAGGTCCTTGAAGCTCACTCGAAGATGATTCAGATCAGATGGTTCCTGGACTTGTCACAGACCCTTGGGAGGCTAACCTTGGGTGTCTGAAAGGACCATATGTATTTTGCTTTTATAAGAAGATGCATGATCAGCTCCAGGAAGTGGGTCTCTGCCTCTAAGCATGAGGATTGATTATAAAGATTTTTAAGACACCCATTTTACCCTTTCCCTCCCCAGTTAAATCCTTTCCACAGCTTTTTATTTCTTGGCACACACACATTTATTTTGTTACCCATTCAAAAACCTCACCAAGTGCCAACTCATTTGCATAATTTCCAGTTCTTCCAGACTTGCAGGCCTTCAGCCTAACCCCATCTTTTCTATTCAGTTTGGTTTCATCTCCAATCTGCCCTGTGAAAGCCGACTCTTTGTTACCACAAATGTCTTTGGTCATAATCATTGGCTCTGGGGCCTCTGTTTAAGAGCCTAGAAGCCCTGAATGATCTTTGATATAGTCCCAGCTCTTTAGAAGGGTTTTCTTGAGGCCAAGGGGCCTGCAATGAAGACTGAGCACAGACAGAGATATTCTGGCATCCCTAGGGTCAGGAACTGCTCCTGACCTAAATGAGGGGCTTAGTAAATATTTTCGTTAGTAATTCCTACTATGTGACCGACCTTCTTGGCAAATGCTCAGAATTGCTTTCTCCTCAAGCTCCTTTTTCTCTCTTCCTGTTTAAATCCTGCCCCAAAGTCAAGCCCATGGCTTCCTTCAGCCATCATCCCCTCTGTGAACTTGGATAGCATGCTGAGCCTGTACCAAGCAGTCAGACCTAGATAGAGTCTGTATGGCATTGCTCAGCTTGCCTTCTCTTTCCCCTCCCCCTCCTTTAAATTAAATTCCCCTCTCAGTGAGTGTATGAACTCCTTGACAGCACAGGGCCACCATGTTCCTTTAAATTCACTCATTCATTTGTGCATTCATTCATTTATTTTGCATGGCTTCTGACTCCTTAACAAGGACTTGGTTGGCTACGATTTGGTTACACACCAGCATGTAAAGTCTGGACAGGTAAGCTTGTCAGCTGGCCGTTCCCATTGTCCTTCGTGGAAATCTATGCATTTATGGTTTCATTTCGGTTTTTCACATGCAGAATATGGAAGGAAGGTTTATGCAATATTGAAAGAGTAAGCATACAGTTATTAAATACCCTTTCAAGGTGAAACAAAACGGAGGCTGTAGGGATATTGACTGGGGCAGATGGGTGAGCAGAGTGGAAGCAGGGGAGTGGAAATTTGGCACCATTGGCAGAGCATTTGGGCAATTCCACTTTCCATGTCCAAGCGGCTGCCTTGCGTTGTCATGAATATTACTGACTGACTCTTTCCAACATGCGGACTCGATTTGCTCTGCTTTATCCCCTTTGAAAGCCAAAACAACAACAACAAAACCCCCAAAACCCCTCCTAACCTTTACTGCACTTAAGCAAGTGTTTCCGTCTTGTTCTGTTTCCCTTTGTTCTCTGGGCAAGTTGCTTTTGAATGCTCCATGAGGAAATCAAGTGGTCACAACTAGAAATTTTGCTGGCTGAGACGGCTTTATAGTTTCCCTGCTAACTCAGGGGGCCTGCTGTTTTCTTTCTCCCTGTCATACCCTTTGAGGGATAGCATAACCCCAAAGAGGCAGCCCTTTGTGAAGGTGACACTTGTCACCAACTTGAGACTCACCCATGTACTTTACGATTCAGAGATGAGTTTGGTCTGAAGGTGTAAAGGGGAAAGCCTATCAGATCAGGGAACTCACAATTTGTGTGGTCCACCACTGATGGTGGTGGTGGTGTGTGTGTATGTGTGTGTGTGTGTGTGTGTGTGTGTGTGAGAGAGAGAGAGAGAGAGAGAGAGAGAGAGAGAGAGAGTGTGTGTGTGTTAGAGCTGAGCTTCAAGGAATTGGGAAGAGAAAAAAATCGAGGTTCAAGGACTATGTTGATAGACTGCCCAGAGAGTTAACGGATTTTTGAGAGAATGGGAGTTTTTTTGTTTTTGTTTTTTTTAATCTCAAGGATTAAAAAGACACCTTTTTTGCTAGCTGGTTGAGCAAACAACTAAAATACAATAGCCATCTGTTTGGCTTAATAAACTAGTTTAGCTGGGACACGGATCATTTATACTCACCATGTGTAATGTAGTGTGGCTGGGAGTTGAGGCCTAAACTAATTTTTAGAGAATTACAACAAGGCTTGGAGCTAGACACTCAAGAAGTCTGGAAGGAAATGAAGTAAAGTATAAACAACACTGATGTCCCCTGGGCCGTAAGACAGATTTCGTTCTCTCTCCTTTAAGCATTTTCAAGTTTTCTATAGGGAACATATTACTTTAATTGTAGCTTTACTACAGAATTCATACAGAAGGGAACGCTCACCGTCACCTCCCCGTTCCACTGAGGGTATGTGGGCTTCAGTGGGTAGATATCTACTAAGGGGTTTTTGCTTTACAACTATCATAGAATAACTGCCAGTAAGAGAATATGCATAATCTTTTGAAAAGGTTACATATGACAGGTGGACCTATAGTATTAGAAGTGTTAGTACAGTGATGAACACAGCACGTTAGCAATGTCTTCAGTGTCACGTGTGACGAGCATAGTGAAAAATGCATTTTAGACATGTAAAAATAGCTTAGTCAGCAACCCCAGCACACACAAGGCTGCACCTAATAACCAGAACCCAGTGCTATCACTCACGCAAGATAACCAGACACAATCCTAGAACCCCGTGACACCCCCTGGACAGTATAAGCAGAGACAAAGAGCAATGCTCTGCTCTGCACATCTGGAGAGACACCACCTTGATCTGCCATGTGGCTGGAGTCTCCTCCAGGATCCTGATCCTCAATTCAAAGACTTCTGTTAAAAACTGGACCTGGTCTTCACAGGTGAGCAGTCTAAGGGAGATAGGCTGAGGGTCATGGTTAGGGACTTAGACTGCGGACATTGTGTGAGAACTCTCAGCATAGTGAAATATAACTTTTGTTATACTAACTACATCTCCCTTTGTGTTTATGATGCTTTCATTTTGAGCTAGAAGAGTTCATTTATGTAAGGTGCCAGCACTTGAGAGACTGTAAGCATCATCCAAGGGTTAGCCATTATCCTTGTTCACAGTAGTTTTTGAAACAAAACAAGGAAGTCTGTGGGGTGGGACCTGGACCTGGGCTGTAATTGGTTGGTGTAGGGCTGGACCCGGGCTGTAATTGGTTGGTGTAAGGTCTTCTGTTGTGTCATTCATTTCTTTCAAATTCTCCAGTGTAAGTTTCTACCTCGAACAGCTTTCTGTAATTAAACTTTCTTCTTTGCTATGAAACTAGAACAGCTTTGTTTGTCTGCTGCCAGGCTCTGTGAGGTTCTTCGGGATCTGGTTTTTATGGCAAGGGTCAGGTGTGAACAACCCCCGAGCTTTACTTTCTCCCACACAAGCAGCGTGGTGATCGAGTGCAGATGATATTCATTCATTCATTTATTTGTGTGTTTGTTTGTGTATTTATTGGGTGTTCTGGTTAACTGTCAGAGCACATACCCTGCTTTGAGTTTGGCTTGTCTTTGAAAAGTAAGTGTGTGTGTGTGTGTGTGTGTGTGTGTGTGATTCTTTGTTACAAAGGCAACCTGGGAGGGAAGGGGGAGGAAAGAAAATATATAAATTCACTACTTACAGGCAAGCCCAGGTCTCATTTGCTCAGTGTCTCCATCTGACACAAGTCGTCTCTTTCACATCTACTTTGAGTAAGTCTTGCTTTGCAGCCAGATTTGAGGCAAGTTAAACCTTAGAACCTTAGTTTCTTCATCTATAAAATGAAGAAACAGTAACAATATGAGGGAAAATCTTGAATGGCAAAGGCTTTCTTTTTCACTGAAGGGTAGCATGATTTAGGGCGCCAGAGTACTGGATAAAGCAGACACCAGAGCCTCCCAAAGCCAATGGCTTCCCAGTCCTTTGTCTCCCAGACTCCTAGAATGAATTTCACAGACAATAGGAAGGTGCATAGAATGGAGCTTTACTGTGAGACTGTAGGTGAGCATTTAAGCAACAAGAAACCATAGAATTTCTGTACAGAATGAGTCCCAAGAGACAGGCTGCCATCAAGTTGTTAGTCAAGGGGTTTTGATGAGACTTATATCAGAAAGTGGGGTGAGACAAAGAGAGGTAAACTGATCAGTCACCCCCAGATGTCCATGTAACTCTCAGATATGATCATGTCCTTGCATATGGCTCCCAGGTGGTAGTTTTCATCTAGGTGGCATAAAAGGAGAAAGGGAACAAGAAGTCAGAGCCGAGCCAGAGTCCCCTTCGGGTGTTCTTGGCTTCTAGCCAGGACAGAACCAAGGAATTTTTTGGCTTCTGGCAAAAGATAAAGAGTCACAACTTGGAGATCCTGAGCCATTTTTTTCCAGTTGTCATCACCCTGAAAGGCTGTGGTAAACGTTGTGAATATTTTGATACTATGTTTTATGAGATACTGGAATGCACTCTGGTCCCTTGTCATATAGACTATAACATTTTCCGTAGCACACCTACACACGCAGAATGGTACTCTTTATTTAAACGCTATTCTAGAAATACTAACGGGAACAAGTTATTATAAACCATGCTTTTGATAGCTGCATGCCTGGCTTCTGATTTCTCCCTCATTAGATGTTTTGTTTACTTTAAAGTTTTATTTTAGGGGCTAACCTTCCAATACTCTCAGTAAACTTTTGAGTCTCGTGTCCAGAATGAGCAAGTTCAGGGATTAATGAAAAGGCTGTCTTTCAGCAGAGCTCAAAATGATCAGGTTCCTCTCTGAGAAAGGTCTTTCTCCTAGGCCTTCCAGGTGTGTAACTGTGAGTTTAAACATTCTGGCCAAAATCCTATTCTGTCTAATCCGAGCTGAAGGGGCCCAAATCGGGATTATTCATGGTTTATGCATATGCTTCATTTCCCCCAAAACACTTCTGTTAAATTACCATTGATTTACTCTCCAGTGATTTTGGAATTTCTTTAATGGTGGTACTGGTCCTTCATCGGTTCCCGGTGGTCAGCTTGCTGAGATAACAATGTTAGTCTCCCCCCTCCCTCCCCCCCCCTCCATCCACAATCTCTAGAATCACAGCAACAGAGCCAGAGCTGGATGAAGCTGTTAGTGAACTGTCAGCCATATGGACTGGCCACAGAGGCCCATAAAACAGCATGAGAGTAAGCTTTGGAGTAGAAACACACTCCTTAGTTTCTTAGCCAGGAGCAGAGAAGGAGACCCACAGCATCTCATTAGGCTTGTTGAGATATTTGTCCCTTCACTGTAGTATTGTGCTATGGCTTTCATTTAAGCGGCTTGTTAAAATCTGGCAAGGCAGGTAGTGGAAGAAAGGTGGGGCCTTCTGTCTGGACTGACCATCTTATTAAACACACTTGTAATGGTTCCTGTTCCAACAAACAAGTTCTCTTGCCATCTGTTAAGCTTAATTAAATAGAAGGGTTGATGGGGGTGGGGGCGGGGGAGACTGAGTTAAGCATGTGGATCTGTAGATTCCCGAGTAGGGCCAGGGAAGGACCAGGCTGCAGCTAGCTGTAGTCCTTAACACTTTGGAGGGTGAGAAAAGGAAAGGGATCAAATCTGAAAAGGAATCCTGTTTTCCCCCTTTCTGACAATTTCTAGGAGGAACTATATTCAATTGTATGTACCTCTCTAATTTTTAACCTTGACTGGAACATCTTTTAAGGGGCAAGAAAGGAGACAGGCAGTGCTTAAGAACAGAATGTACAAATGGCAGATTATAGTAAATTGTGTTATGTTTAGAATATCTGGGCCCAATAAAACTCAGGTGACGATACCCTTTTTAGAGCAGAAAATTCAGGCTTACACAGTATACTGGGCGAAAATCTGAAGAACAAAGAGTCATTACAAAAGAATTGAGAGTTATTACATGCTTAAAATGTGTAGGTGTAATTTATACAGAGCATCAGGGAAGGCTCTGGAGACTTGGTCTGTGAATTGTGAGGTGTCTCTAATTGGGACAGCCCAGGATCATCTGAATAAGGGACTGGATTTACGTGTTTCTTGCTAACTATTTATAACAGTCCAGTAAACACTCCTCTTTTTCTAAACACCGTTTTGAAGACATATGATATGGGCTGAGAGTATTTCAAAGAGACTGTCTAGAATGCATGCCAAGTGTAAATTGACTAAAGTACACACTGGGAAGAAGCGCACAGCTTGAGGGTGGAGTTGATACCCTAGTCAATTCAGTGATTGGTTCACAAGCATGAGAACCTGAGTTATGTCCGCAGCACCCATGTGAAAAGCCAGGAATGCTGAGACTAGCATATATCTTCAGTGCTGGGCAGTGAAGACAGGAGATCCCTGGGACTTGATAGCCGGCCTAGCCTAATTGATGAGCTCCAATCCCATGAGACCCTGTCTTCAAAAGAGATGGATGATGCTCCACGGGCTGGCATATGAGATTGTTCTCTGTCTTCCACACACATGTGTACATACGCACCCTCACATACACACAAGCACTTGTGCAAACACAAATGCATTTTAAGAAGGACAGCGCTCAGATTGCAAACTAGAACACAGAACACAGCCTCTACTAACTAACTAAATGTAACATTGAAATGAACATTGTAGCATTCCAGAAGTTTCTGCGTTTCCTGTTCTATTCATTCTCCAGGAAAGATATCCACTATCCAGATTCTTATAGAACAGATTTGGTTTTGCCTGGCTTTGCTATGGCACGAATGGAATTATACTCGGACGTATTCCAGCAGCAGGCTTCTTTCCCTCAGTGTTTGTAGGAATTGTGTGGTGATTTAATGTGGTGGCGATGAGCTTTGCTGCTGTCATGTGCTCATTCTCAGAGAGTTTCCCGGGGTGTAGACATCCTGAGTGTGTGTCAATTCAATTCCTGTTGTGTGTCAGCATGTGAATTGCTTCTGGGTTTGAGCTGCTTGGGAGTATTGCACCTGTGCACATCCATACACTTGCCTTAGTGAGCACACAACCACGTTTCTGTCAGGTGTCTGTCAAGGATGGGAGTCGTTGGGTCACAGGATAAATGTGTGCTTTGCTTTAGATGATATGGCCAGCTTTCTCACATGTACATTAATGCAGATCCCATGGGCAAAATAAGACAGTTTTTGTTTTCTTTTAATTATGGAAATAAATTTAATAACAGGGATTCAGTGAAATGTTTTTTTATTTAAAAATAACGTTAAGTCTCCATACCTATTAAAAGATATTTTTACTTTTAGTAGTTGAATGTTCCAAAGCAGGAATGAGTAATGGGAGAGATCTGGTAGTGAGGAGAATTTTTGCTCCTTAGGATGGTGGTCAAATTAAGAGTTCATGAGTCAGGCATGGTGTCTCACACCTTTAATCCTAGCACTTGGGAGACAGAGGCAGTTGGATCTCTGAGTTTGAAGCCATCCTGGACTAGAGACTTGAGTTTCAGGACAGCCAGGGCTACACAAAGAAACTCTGTCTCAAAAAACCAAACCAAACAAAAACAAAAGCTAGGTTCAGGGAAAGTGACAATTTGGAGTACAGAATGGTGGCCCTACCTCCTAATGCCCACCCTTAATTTGTTATTGTAAGAGACTTATCCAAAGGAAGGAATGAAGGTTCTGACCTGTCAAGAATGCTCATCAGTTATGTTCTAGGGAGACACTTCTTTCCATGTCCTCTAAGAACCAAGAAACATTCTAGTTGTTTCTAGTCCTCTAGTCTTTCTGGTCCTCTAAGAACTAAGAAACCTTCACCTCAAAGTCACCAAAATGTCAGCTAGGTTCCATACTTTTGAATTCCTGTCTTTTGCATTATCACGTGATCCCACACACACAGAGAGAGAGAGAGAGAGAGAGAGAGAGAGAGAGAGTTGTATTTTGTTTCTTCTGCAATTGCACCTCAGCAGTACAAAGTGCATAAAGAGAAAAGAAAGGAAAAAAGGGACTCTGGAACTCTGATCATTCCCAAAATTTTACACCTTGCTTGAAATGAAACAGGAAAAGCTCAGATTTCAATGTGCTTCATTTCCACCACCCATGCCCTGTGCTCTGGTTAGATAGTGGATCCTTAGACCATCCTAAACAGCAAAGTGACATGAACAAAGTGTGTTTGATAGCTCAGCTAAAAGCACAGCTTGTATTTAATTCAAGACCTAGGTTCAGGCTTTAGCACCTCAAGTTTTCACCTGGGATATATAGTTTCTAACTTTTATGCTGTAGTTTTCAAATCTATAAAATACCTGCCCTGCCTACACAAGCAATTATGAAGACTAAGTGTAGTAATTGGTATGAAATTATAAGCCATAAAAATTCTAAGCTTTGGGGAGCTGAGCATAGCTCCTTTTTTTTTTACCCCCACTGTCCAGCTAAAGCACAGCCTTTCCCCTTCAGCCAGAGCACAACCCTACCCCCCAGCTAGAGCATAGCTCTTTTATTTTAGAGCATGATGAAAATTACTCTGTATTGTGTGATTATTTTTTTGAATGCACACACATAAGCCAACTTTTAAATTTTGTACCAGTTGTAACTTGTATATGTTCTTCTGGCCTTTCACTGATGTTTTAAGCTATGTCCCCAAACCCTGGCACCAGGGGAAAGATGTGAAGACTGTTTACTTTGGATGATAACCCTGTCACTCAGTGTCACTTTAGTCACTCAGGTGGCTAAAGGGGTGTGCTCAATTCAGAGTCCACCGAATCACTACTGCACACATCTAGGACTGGGTAGTTACTTTTTCTTATCAACCTCAATTTATTAGGTAGAGACGATGTAGAAATCTTTGCAAGTCAAAAAATGAACTACATAAAAAATACTAGCCCTGCAGGTGGTGGTGGCACATTCCTTTAATCCCAGCATTTAGGAGGCAGAAGCAGGCAGATCTGAGTTCAAGGATAGCCTGGTCTACAAATCGAGTTCCAGGACAGCTGGGACTACACAGAGAAACCCTGTCTCGATTCTGCCCCATTGAATACCAATTAACCCCATTGCTGTTAAAAATTGCAAGTTTGAAAGAAATTGAAGTAACCTTGTGGATTAGCTCTGAAGCACACCCTTAGAACTATTAAGTAATGCTCTTTCCTCTTAAGAAGGAAGGAGCACCACACTTGGCCATTGTAAGTGTTGGCTTGAGCACAGTGAATCTGATCGATCTCCTTGGAGCCTCCCACTTTGATACCCTGCTATGGCAGAGGAAGACAGTGAGTACATTCACCAAGCCTGGAACCACTGCTTCAGTTAGGTTAATTTTTAATGAAAATTAACTGAGCATCTTTTTGAAAAGGAAATTATAGAAAAGTCTAGAATATATTCTGGGCTCACAGTGAGTGATGATGTTTGGCTTAGGCTCTGGAGAACTGGGAACTTAGAGCTGCAGGGATGTGGCGCCCCCCCACCCCCACTCCCCCACCCCTTTCCCATTTTCTCTCCCAGGAGCATGTGGGATGGAATCTAGGGCTCATGCTAGGCAGGTACTCTGTCACTAGGCCATATTCCCAGCCCCATAATTCCATTTCAAAATGAGTTTTAGGGTTCAGAATCCTGATGCCCCTTGATTATAAAATGGCCACCCAATGAAATCTGGAACAGAATTGACATGTGTGAACCATGACTGATTAGTGGATTAATGAGTGCTATAAATAAGCACTAGTTCTAGTTAGGGTTTGCTGCCAGTTAAGGCGCAGGCATGCTATATCTTGGTTACAAATTTGTTATGCAAAATGTAACCAGCTAGCAAATCCTAACAAGACACACAATATTAGGAATGTCAGCTCTGGAGCCACATTGCCTGGCTTCAAATTCCAGCCTTGCCCTGCGTGATTTTGATCAACTTTTTGAGCTTCAAAAGCTCTTGGATTTTCATCTTTATAAGTATAGTCATTTGAGAAATAGGTACATGAAGACTCTGTGAATGCATTGCTCTAGGATTCTGTGTCTGTCTACTGGCATAATAGCAGTGCCTGTCAGGGATGGAGAGATGGCTCAGCCCTTAAGAGTACTGGAGACCCACTTGTACAGAAGACCTGGGTTTGTTTCCCAGCACTCACGACAGGTGCCTCACAACTGCTTGTAAGTCAAGACTTGGGCTTGTAAGTAACACCTGGGCTCCAAGAAAACCTGCACTCAGATCCATATACCTTCACGCAGGCATACATATGTACATACATGTAAATAAAAAGAAAATTAAAAACATAGTGTCTGTTAGGAAGGTGTTTCAGAAAGGTGTTTTATAAAACCAATTTAAGCTAGACGTAGAAGACTACTAGGAGGCTGGGGCAAGAAAAGTAAAGGTAGAGGTCAAGGCCAGCCTAGGCTATGTGGTTAGTTCTAGAATATACAGTGAAAACCCCTTGTCTTAAGAAACAAATGACTGCCAAACAGAAACACATGAAGAAGCAGAAGAAGTAGAAGAAGAAGTGTGAGTGGTTATAACATCCTTGAATTTTTATCACGTAGTAAGCCTCTCACAGATCTTAACCAGTGTTCTTGTCATGAGCACTACTACAAGCCAGTCATGGAAACAACCTCTGGGCTGATAAGATGGGTCCGTTGGTAAAGCTGCTAGCTACCAAACCTGAAGACCCAGAGAAGGGGGGGAGGGGAGAGGGAGGAGGAAGGGGCAGAGGGAGACCCAGACCCAGAGACAGACAGAGAGCCTAGGAAGTGGGAGGGACTGAATAAGTAAATAAACAAACATGATTAAGTTATAAAGGAAAACATTCCTCCTGCAGGGCTCTTTTTAATGGGAAAAGAAAGCATCTGCTGAATGAATGAGCATGGCACATGGGGAATGATGGGAGGTACTGTGATGATTCATAATTATAATTTTCAAAGCTGTAATTCCATCTCAGCCCCCCTGTGCGTTTGCTTTCTCCACCCTCTGCCCCCGCCTACCCCCTGCCAAGCCCCTGCCAGTGTGTCCTCCCTTCATTTCCACTCTGGGTGCACGCGGCTTGATGAACTTGGCATTACTCTCCTTGCCACAGCCACACAGGTGTGCCGGGCTGTCTGGGATCCTTTCCCAGATGCTGACAAATGCTTGGCAACAGGATAGAGAGGAGAAACAAAAATCTGGCTGACATCTTCAGGTCTGACTCCTGATTCATCTAGAGAGTTCCTCGGCACCTTTAAAGCTTTAAGACAAACGATGATGGCACTGCCCTCTCCTCCCCATCTCCTCCCACCCTTCCTATGTACCCAGCCTGGTTTCTCCTCTTGTACTTTGTTACATAGTCCAGCCGAGTCTCAAGTCTACAGAGAGATTTTAACTTCAGGGCGTGTGGGGGAGGAGATGTGAGCTGAGCTAGGCAGGGACCTGCAGAAGAATTTGTGTGCTGATATGACTGGCCAGGTATCTTTCCTGGCACAAAAAACGGCATCTTCTCTTGAGGCCACACATATTTGGCAAATATTTTTGATACTCTCCCTAGGGGGTGTCTGAGTAATGAAGGTGATAGATAATACAGAGTCCGTACCGGCTGGATGGGGACATGAGAGAACATGGAAGGAATTCTTTTCAAAGAGTTTTTATTACATTAGATTTTAGGGTCTGTAAACAATTACAGCATTCAGGGAGTGCAGGATTTAAATGAGAAACACAACTTCGTCAGACTGTGGCAGCCAGATAAAATGGCATGGGCTCCGGAAATCTGTAATTAAATGAATTTTTGAAAATGAAAAATATAGTGTAACATCTGGTTTATTTCATTATAGTGCCTGGGTAATGCTTAAATAAATAAGCATGATTGACTTTGGCTGATATTTGGGTTCCTCTCTGTAAAAATCGCAGTCTTTTAATTAAAATTGTTTTCCTAGTTGAGTCTATGTTGTATGCAACAAATCATTCACACACATATAGAAAGTGACTCTTAGAAAATCTAATGTTCACTTTTCTCTTTTTGCAGAGGATCTTCAACTCCTTGGTTTACACAGAGAAGATCTCAAACGGAGAGAGCGAAGTTCAGCAGGTAAGGAGCTGTCTGTGAGGCATGGGTGCTCCCTGGCTGAGGCATGGGTGCTCCCTGGCATTGCAGTGCCTTTCCACAGGGCTTCCTTGTTCCTTCCCAGCAGACCCCACTAGGTTGACCTCTTACCTATCCTACCTGTATGGAGTCTCCCTGCATGACAGTGACACCCTTAATTCAGGTGCTAAGAACTTGCTGATGGTTCACAACCATTCTTGATAGACCTTGGAAACATTTCCTTTTGTTATGAATATCTTTGAGTTCCCTAAATCTAAAAACATCAAAATATGTTTCGTCTAATGCAGAAAATAAGCATCTGGGCTTTGGACTCAGACTCCACATTCTGGTGTCTGGCATCTATCTGTATGTCCTCTTTGGTCATGGCAAACAGTCCCCCCCACCCTCGTTTTGATCCACAGTTTATCTGCAGTTTGTGTAAGAGAATCCTAATATCTGCCTCGTGATGTTCTGATAATAAAATGGTCAGACCAGTGAGAGCAACATGAAGTCAGTCATCTTGGTGGAAGGTTCTGGCATCGAAGCAGCTGCTGCCTCGGATGCCTTTGTCTTTCCTCTTTGTAGACTTCCCCATCCCTCTCCCCTGTCCCTTCCTCTTTCAGTGCTCTGTGCAGTCAAGATACTTAAAAGGCCAGATTCTGTTTGTTTATAGCTAACATCGAGTGAGCTGCCTCCTGCATTAAAGCGTGGTGTTGGTGAACTTGAACATAAATAATTAGCGGGTGCTTGAGAAGGGTAGAGGCTTTAATTTCAGTTAATCCAACTTCATTCCAGCACGTGACCCTTGACTAGTAACTTGAAGCTAGGTTTGAAACTTCAGTGAGAACCAGAACTATGCTAAAAACCAGAATGCAGCCGAGGGCTTGCACGGAGTAAAAAGACAAACATAATAAAATGCATACTGATGCAAATGCCCAGTTCCCTCTGTTGTTTTATTCATGGAGACAGCTTGACCCGATCTGAGCTTTAAAAAGTGCTTTCTCTGAAGAAAGGCTTTGCATCGGGATGAAATTATTATAAGCTAGCTATTTATTTACAGTAGAGTGCTGTGGGCTAGATTCAGCATTTCCTGTTCATAGGGGGGACCTTAATTTTAGTCACTTTTAAGTGGTGATGTGGTGATGCATGTCTTGTCCTTCTTAGTTTAGGTATCATTAAGGATGAATAGCTTGAAACTGTAGTGGTGTGCCACACTGATTCTTGTCTGCCTAAGTCCTGACTTAAGCTTGTGCCCAAGAGCCAGAAGGCAACTTCAGAATATTTGAATGTAGAAGAGTTGATATGGATTACAATTTCTACCCAAAGTGTGCTCTTTAAGAGGAGATGTTTTTGGGGAGACAACTGATATTTGATAACCCTTTACAGAATGTGATCTGGGGTATCACTTGAATCCTCTTTTCTTGAAGTAACCGATACAAGTTCTTACGTGGGCTGTTTCCAAGCATGCAGCTGTTTTGTGTTCTTGGGCTGACGTCATTGCAAAACTGGTTATGAGCAAGCGTGGAAGCCTTCAATATAATTGGTAGGAATTATATCAACTGACGGAGCACTTACAGAACTATGGTGTGTGTGTGGGGGGGGGGATTTCAATATATTATGGCTAGTATTTGCCAGATAAGCTTCAGGAGCAGACTGTCCTACCAAAGAGGTGGAAACGGAGGCTCCAAGAGGTCAAACAAGTCACCTATGCTCTCAAGATTATGAAGTAGAAGAAAAAGTTTTCAAAAATCAGTGTGACACAAACACATGTTGCCTTCATGTGCCTTCTCCCTGGTCATCAAACTGTCCTTTCGTCAGCTGAATGAAGCTGTACTTATCAGTAACTACTCCAGTACCTCCACTCTGCCTCCCAGAAGCACCTCGGGCATGGTCAAAAGGCTCTGTGGTCAGGAGAAAATGGCTCTGTAATTGTTTCACCTAAGTTTCAATACATCCAGGTCCCGAATAGTTTCTTCTATATCCCGACTTCTTGATCAGTTCAGCACTGTGGTCTGTTTAACGGTAAAGATGAACAATTAAATTACATGCTAGCTGAAAACTCATACCATCACTGAGATGATTCTCCTATGGTTTCCTCCTTTTATAGCAAAAAGAGAGTCCTGATCAGAAACTATACAAGGGGCTGGTGAGACAGCACAGCAGCTAAGGGACCTTGTCCTGTTATCCTGGCCATCTGAGTTTGATCTCCAGAACCTATAAAAAGGTGGAAGGAGAAAACCAACTCTACAGATTTGTCTTCTAACCCTCACACGTGCCATGACACAAACCAACATCCCCAAGCCCCCTGTCCACAGTAATAATAATTAAAATAATTTTTAAGCAATCTCTATGGTACTAGATGGTACCCAGGACAAAATCTTACGGGAACATGTTCACCTGGCCTGTTACCTCTTCTATTAAACATTTCCCACCACAGTCCTATACACTTTATCTCCTTTGAACTTCAAAGCACTAATAACTAATTAAGTTGCCACTAGTAACTAGTTTTGTCCTCCAAAAATTAGAATATATCCAATATTTGTAAGCATAACTGATACGCTTTAAGGAAATACATTAAAATAAATATATCAACCTAGCAACCTACCAGAGGATGTCCTATTTGAGGGTTATCTCAAGGTAACCTTATTCCGTATGTAACCCTGGCTAGTCAGGAACTCAGTATGTAGCCAGGCTGGCCTCAAAGTCACAAGAGATTTGCCTGCCTCTGCCTCCTAGCATTGGGATTAAAGGGTTGCACCTCTATACCTTGCTATTCTTAGTTAAAATTTTTATTGCTGCAACAAAATGCCATTGCTTGACCTTAAAGCAAGTTGGACAGGGAAGGGTTTATTTGGCTTACTCTTTTAGATCAATGTTCATTGTTGAAAAAAGGTGAGGACAAGAACTTAAGCAGGGCTGGAACCTGGAGGCAGGAGCAGAGACAGAGGCCATAGAAGGGTGCTGCTTACTGGCTTGTTCCCCATTGCTTGCTCAGTCTGCTTTCTTACAGAACCCAGCACCCCAAGCCCACAGTGGACTGGACCCTCCCCTATTGATCACTAAGAAATGTCCTTCAGCAGGGTCTTATGTGGAGGCATTTTTTTTCCAATTGAGGTTCCCTCCTCTCTGATGACTCTAGCTTATGTCAAGTTGGTGTAACACTATCCTGCACACCCCCAAATTAATTTTTAGTTTGGCTGCTTTTGTTCTTTGCATGAATTTTAAGTGTTTTGTCTTTATTCACTCATCTTTCTGCTTTTGCACCCTCTGTTGTTTATGAGCACCTATGGCACCTGCAGTTAGGCTTGTTATAATGTTTAATTCCTTGGTGTTGCATGCCACCCACTTTATATAATAGATTTTGTTTGGATTGTTTCTGTTATAGGGTTGAGTTTTGTTCACATTTCCGTATAGCTAAATTTCTTTAATCTCCAGAACTTTATTTTGTCACCATCTCAGTGCTAGAAGGCAGGACTGTGTGTTGTATTTGTGTCTGTGTGTTCTTCCAGCCCTGAGTGGTGGCAGGTCAGGGAGAGACACTTACTGGAGAATCGCATCTCAAGCCCAGCATTGAGGATGCCTGGAGAATGACAAGCTGCCCTCACAGTGGTGGTCTTGGGTTACTCTCCTAGGACAGAGTTGCAGATTTAAGTAGGTACATTCCTTTCAATACTTGGTAATTTCTGGTCTTTTGCCAACTTAAAGAATCTAAAAGTGGGTTTTAGAAGTCGTTTGAAGTGACCTTTTCCATGTTTATAGTGCACAAGACTTATTTTTTAAGTTCAGGATCTCATGCATGGTAAGCAGGTACTGTACCACTTCCTGTGATTTTTTTTTGGGGGGGGGGAGGTAAGTCCATGAATACCTTTTTGGCATTATTCACTAAGTTGTTTTAAAAATGCTGTACTATGTATTCTAAACCAGCCATATCCAAAGAGAAGACTGTATAGAGACAGGTACTGTATATCTGTGCTCTCTGCTCAGCCAACCGCTAGCCATATGTGACTCTTCTCACGTGAAATGTGTCCAGATTCTGACCGACCAGATTTAAATTGTTACTTGAGTCTAATATAACCATGCCTTGAGTATTTGGATTTCATATTTTCTCCCATCTTTTGTTTTGACTTGTAAAGTAAAATTTCCAGTCAGTTTTTGAAGCTCAGTAGGTGAAAGTGCTTGTTGCCAGGCTTCATGGCCAGAGTTCCATGGCTGGCACCTCATGTGGATGGAGTACTGAGAACCTAGTCTGGCACATCCTGTTCTACTGCCAGTCAGGAAGCTTCCCTCTTGCCTTTCTCACTCTATCTGAAATCGATTAGCTTTGGTTTTCCCACATATCCATTTCCAAATATTCCACCAGTATTGATTGACAACTAGTCTTGCTTACTTGTTTCTATGTGTGTGCAAGTTTGATCTGCTTCTATTGACTTTTAATCTGTTACTATGCTGATATCAGAAGTATTATGTTTAGTTGTGTGTGTGTGTATGTGTAAGAGAGAGCACGCGTGTGAGAGAGAGAGAGGGAGAGGGAGGGAGGGAGAGAAAAAGGGGGAGAGAGAGGGAGGAGGAAGAGGAGGAGGAGGAGGAGGAGGAGGAGGAAGAAGACCTATAGAAGCCAGAGGCATCAGATCCCCTGGAGCTGGAGCTCTAGATGGTGCAAGCTGCCTGACATGAGTGCTGAGAACCAGGTTCTGGTCTGATGTGGAAACAGTCAGTATTCATTCTTAACCACTGAGCCATTTCTCCAGCCCATGGCTATACTTAAAAGAACTTTTAAAATTTGCACTAGTGTTTTGCCTGTGTACCAGTGTGCTTTGTGACCAGACAGGGGCATCTGATCCCCTAGAATTGGCATTACAGACAATTATGAACCACTATGTGGATGCTGAGAATTGAACTCGGGTCCCCTGGAAGAACAATGCATGCTCTTAACCATTGAGCCATCTCTCCAGCCCCTCAATTGTGCTTTTATACCAAGTGTTAAGATCTGATGAGGCAACATCACTACTTGCATTTCCATTTATTGGTTTCTTGCTAGCCAAATCCTGAGGCTATCTCCATCCTTGGTATCCAGCCCTATATCCAGAGTAGAAGTTCAGGGTCTCCAGACCTTGCACACGCCCTAAGGATGAAAGCAGGTACTGATTAGTGCTGGATGTCTGCCCAGATCTCCTACCTTTTCTCTGAGGGCACAGTGCCCTGCATAACAGTTCTATTTTCGCAAATTTCACTGTCCTCTTCATTTTAGAGACAATTATAATTGATGGTAGGATATATTTGAGAAGGAAAAAAAGGAGGTTGATTACTCAAAGCAGACTCTTAACCTCCCAGCTCAAAGTTTTAGTTTTTTAAGACAGGATCTTATAGAGCCCAGGGTTAGCTCAAACTTGCTGTGTAGCCAATGATGATTCTGGCCTTCATCACCCATGTGCTGGTCTTACAGGACTGCACTACCTCACTCAGTTTCATGCAGCACTAGGAGTTGAACCCATGGTGCCATATCTGCTATGCAAGCATTTACCAACTTAGCTACATCTCATCTCCTTTGCCCACAATTTGAATTCGCAGTCTTTAGAATAACTACTTCTTATAATTGGGGTGTGTGTGTGCGTGCGCACACATGTACACACACATGCACACATGTACACACAGGTGCACACACGTACACACATATGCACACACACATGTCACAGTCTACCGTCTAAATCCTGCCAGACATTCTCTATCCTTTTTTTCTTTAGGCAAACTAGAGCCCATGGGTCCTGGCCGTCTGTTCTTGCTAATAAGATCTTCTTGAGAGTCAGATCTTATTTGTGTATATCATGGAACTTGGCAGGAAATCTAATGTGTTGTTAATATCTTTGGTTAGGGAGCAAAGTAATTAACACTAATAAAAAACATTTTGTGATTCTTGACTCTTACCACAAAATTCTCCATGGCGTACTGTTTTTCCTGCTTTTACCCATTACAACTTTTGCATTAACCCTCAGAGACTGGGTCTAAATTGCTTAACAGTGTGTTTTAAGTCTTTGATTAGTTTGCTGTATGCAGTTTTTCTGCCAAAAGACAGTGGCAACAGCCTCAGAAAGAGAAAATTCAACTCCACACATTCTTGTGAGGAACCCCTCCCATAGATGCCTGCTTTGAGTAATTCAAGACATGAAGTTGTGTGCACACATTAGAGGCATTATGTGAGGTTGACTCTAAATCAAGAAAAATAAATTTTTGAGCAGGCAGCCCTAAAAGGGCAAGGCATGGAAGAAGAAACAAAGGGAGACAAAGATCCTAGGATCCTGGCTTCATCCCCTAAGGGAGCCAGAGCCACCTCGGACTCCCTTCATGGGATCATTCTTTTTCCCCACCGCTTCTGTAATTATTTATATTAATAATAGACTTAACAAAATGGCAAGTAATCCCTCATTATTAATAACTCAGGAGCTGTTGAGTTGCCAGCAGCAGTGGCTTTAGAAGGCTGTGGAGATCTTTTAAATGGGCAACTGTGGTAAATGACCTGATATTGGTCAAGACTGTCTGCTGGCAGCTCTCTCTCACCCTTCTCTGGTCCACCTTGGCTCCTCAGGATCCCACCCATCTGATGAAAACAGCCTATTCTTCTGTATTAAAATCACAGAAGATCACTTTCTTGACCCCACTTTACTATATACCTACTGTCCCATTTCATTCTTAGAAGCGCAGCCCATCAAGATAACTACCTAGTCCTGCAAATGGCTCTATTCAAAGCCACCTGTGGACACCATGTTGATAATTCCATGGTCTTCTTTTATATGACTAGCAGGAATATGGAACATTGGTTTTATTTTTAAAAAATATACTTACTTTTATTTCATGTGTATGGGTGTTTTGCTTGCATGTGTGTAAGTTGTATGCCTGCAAAGTCAGAAAAGAGTGACAGGTCCCCTGGGACTGGGTTACAGGCAGTCATGAGCTACCATGTGTGATCTGGGAACCAAACGAAGGCCTGTTGCAAAAGCAGTGGATGCTCTTGACTGCTGAGCCATCTCTGCAGCCCTTTCTGTCTTATTGATCTTTTTGGTTACTGTGAATTTCAGGACAGCACAGTTGTGTCCTTGCTGTGAGCATATTCCTTCCTTGGGGTTTGGCCTGCCTTGCTCCCTAGATTGTTTCTGTTGTTGTTTGATCAAAGGCATGCACCACCACACTGGTCCAGCTCAAAAGACTCCTGTTTTCCTTTTCCCTGGTTCATCGTTTCATTTTCAAAGCACATGGGTACTCAATTTACGTGACTGCTGTGGAAGCCATCTTCCTCCTTTACTTTCTGAATCAGTGACATTAATATCTTTTCTTCCTTTCTTTTCTTTCTTTCTTTCTTTTTTTCTTTCTTTCATTGCTGGATAGAATCCATTTTAGCATCATGTAAATGCCTAGTTTTCTTTGTGGAAAGAATTTGGATTTTTTTTTTTTGTCTGTTTGTTTCTTTGCTTTACATATTTACTGTGGTTATTTCTTTTGCTTATTTTTTTATTTGCTTGCTTAAGATTTTTCATTTCATCTTATGTCAATTTTAGTAATTGTATCAATTTTAGATACCTCTCAGGGCTGGAGATGACACATTTTATTCTTGTTCAATTTACTGAGACTCAGAGTTCACCCCCTATTCTGTTCTGTCTTGGTGAATATACCAAGTGAACTGCCACACAGTGGGTTGCTGCAGTTGTTAGGTGCTTTTTTGTACGGACAGTAGCAAGTCATTCTCTGAGTTCAAGCACAGTCTGGTCTACAAAGCAAGTTCCAGGACAGCCAGGACTTCACAGAGCCAGGACTTCACAACAAACAACAGCCATCCCCTGACCACCACTTCAAAAAGAGAAGATACTATATATCTTGCATACTACCTACAGTGCTCTTCATTTCTGTCAAAAGGCAGTAGCTGATGATGTCCGGAGAACTTCCTAATGTTTACCATACTGCAGACACTCAGAAGACCAAATTCTTTTCTCACATTTTCTCTACCTCCTCTTTATTCTTTTAAGATGTTTTTGACTCAAACCGAATTCTGATTTGACATTTTTTTTCTTTTAAAAATGTTTATTTTATTTTATGTTTAAGTGTGTGTTCTTGAGTGCGTGTATTATGTACCACCTGTTTGCAGATGCCCAAAGAGGCCAGAAGAGAGCGTCAGATCCCCTAGAGCTGGAGATAAAGGCTCTGCTGAGCCTCAGGGTTAGCAACTGAATCCTGGTCCTCCTCAGGAGCACCAGGTGCTCTCACAGCTAAGCCACCTCTCCTTTATCTTTTAATGTTTTTAGAAGCATTTTGCCCTCTGCCTTCTAATTATGCCTTAGCGTCTAATTATGAATCACGGGGTTGTTACACCGCATATGTTTTTTGTTTTATTTTCCTTTTCTCTAGTTCATCTCCAGGTTTTCCTTTATTTTAGTTATTGTTTGTTTGTTTGTTGTCTTTAGGGACTTGATTATAACTGACCAGGTACAGCAGACTTTACAGTTTCTCTGTTTGGAATGTTTTGGCGTGGTGGTTGTATTTTTGTTTGCTTGCTTTGCACTATCTGAATCTGTAAATGTATAACATTCATCAAATGCAGGCATCTGCAGGATGAAGAAAGGTATTTTGCAAATACCTTTTCTATGTGAGTTTCTGCTCTCTTGGATCCTGATTGCATGGGTAGTTGGTATTCTGGTATTTACCAGAACCACGGGACAGCGTCTTCCTCTCCTCCTACCTTTTTCCTTTAAATTCTAACAGTCAGATTATACAACTTTTATTGATCTATATCTAAGCTTGCCACTTGGCTTAATTCTGTAGTTATATCTCTGGTACATATAGTTCTAAATTTCAGATACTGTACTTCTCAATTCCAAGATTTCCATTTCTTTCTTTTAATGAAATTTCTCAGCTGATACTTCTTTTTCCACAATTCCCATGTGTATTTATGTTTATAAACTTGAGCATAATTGTAATAGCTACCTTAGTTTCTTTAAGTGATTCTAACATCTAAAACATTATGTGACTGAGGACTCTGGAGAACCTTTGTGTGCTCTACATAGTGAGTTCCAGGCCAACCTATATCGTAAAACCGTCTCTTTCTCTCTCTCTCTCTCTCTGTCCACACACACACACACAATGTTGTTTGCAGGGTGGTGGCGTCACATGTGCCACAGTGTACATAGCGAGGTCAGAGGACAGCCTCCTGTAATTGTTGTGACTTTCTGCCATTATGGCTCCTGGGATCATACTCCCGTCAAGATGCAAATGCTTTCTTTCTGCTGAACTATCTCGCTTACCCCTGAGCTCATGAAATTTATTGTGTTTGGCACCCTTTCCTGAAAAGTTAGTCAAATTTACAATTTTCTCAGTATGTCAAAAAAAAAAAAATACAAGTTGCTTACATCTTGGTATTTTGAAAAAACTCTTTGGATTCTGTTACATTCCTCCGAGGAGGATTTTTGGGTGTTTCTATGTTTAAATAGGCAATTGACTTGATAGGATTCAGATTTAATGAATTTTATAAATATTTATTTCTGGTCCCAATGGGGTTTCACACATTTTTTAAGTGACTTAAATCTGTTCTTGTAACTGTTTTCCAAGTTATTATTTGATAAAGAAAATTTTACCTGAAAGACTTTAGTCACTAAAAATACTTAAAAACAAAACAAAACAAAACAAAAAAACAAAAAACAAGAGAGATAGTGGCTTTATTTAAAAATTTTTATTTAGCTGACAGTACTAATCCAAATTATTCGTTTAGTCCAGTATAATTCTGGACTCAGTCATGAGGGAAACGTGAAAGCATTGATATAGGCCCACCTGCAGGCAGGCTATAGCCCCAGACATGTGTGTTTCACATATCACAGGGATGGTGCTTGAAGAGAGTTGGTTACATGCAGCTACTTACTCCAGAAATCTGTTTCCTTCAAGAAATCAAGACCCCAGCAGCAGGCTGACTGAGTCAGCATCCCTGTGAAACCATCAGCAGTCAGCCCTGTTTCAAAATTCTAGAGCAGGAGTGAACTTTAGAGACCATGTTGCTAACTAGTAAGGTTATGGGCCTTTGGGCAACCTTAGTAGGAGATGGAGAACATGAAGGTCCCTATCATCGTTTGAAACTTGATAACTCTCTGTTGCTCTGGTTTGTTTGTTTGTTTGTCTAAAGCTTAACTTTTCAGTAGCTATACCCATTTAATCTGTAAAACAGAGATAATGTCTGTCTTAAAAGGCTCTTGAAGACTGGTCAACACCAAGTGGGCATTCAGGATTCTGCTTTCAGGTATCAAAAAATAGTGAGTGCTAGCATAAGGTGAAACCCATAAGATGAGTCCTCCCGGGTGCAGCCTACAAGAAAAGATCTACAAACGTTGAAAAGAGAAGGCATTTATCAAAAGGCATTTATCGGAGAGAGTCTCTGGAAGGGGCTCATGGGAGTCATAAATAGAAGTCTTACTAACTGAGGTTGTGAAAAAGGGACCCAGGATATTAGCTTTCATTTCTATATCTCATTTCAATTCCCAGAAACACTCCAGCATTAAGGACGTCTGATTGTATTGTTAAAGCAGTACTGGACTATAAAAGAAAAGGTCTAGCACCGGTGTGCAACTAAATTATTAGAAAGTTTGGTTATGTTGCCAAACTATGATTGTAACACAGGAAGAAACAGGACAAAAAGAGGCAATGTGGGGCTAGGGGTAGCTTAGTTGAAAGAATGCTTGCAGGACATGCGTGAAGCCCTGGTCTCTGACCTCAGCGCCGTATACATGGGCTTCAATGATATATACCTATAGTCCCAGCACTCAGCTGGTAGAAGCAGGAAGATTAGAAGTTCAAGGTTATCCTTGGCTACATGGTAAGTTGGAGGCCAGACTGAACTATATAAGACCCTGTCTAAAAATAGAAGAGATGCAGAATTGGAGCAAAGATTGAAAACCTTAGCCAAAGATCTTAAGAATACTCAACATCTACATGTAAAATAATGAAATTTGATCCCATTTCTCTCACCACACAGTTAAATCAGTTTCAAGTGGATAGAACATCTCTGTATTAGATCTGTAATTTCTTGAAGAAAGAGTAGGAGATATTGAGTATAGGCCATGTAAGATCTAGGTTATATAGAATATAGGCTTAGGTAAGGACTTTCTGAATAGAATTCTGGTTACCTAAGAAATAAGACTTGCTAATAAAATTCGAAAGCTTCTATACTGTGAAGGAAAACTGTTGACTGACTAAAGAGGCAGCCCACAGAATGGGAAAAATGTTCTATAGCTCTACACCCGACAGAGGCTTGGTGTCTGCAAAACACAAGGAATTCAGAAAACTAAACAAAGCAAACAAGCGGCAGCCCAGCCAAATAATGGACTACGTAACTAAACAGAGTTCTCAGGCTGAGAAATATTTTACAAAGCTTTCAATATCCTTAGCCATTAAAGAAATGGAGTGTAAAACTACTTAAGATTTCATCCCCTAGTCCGAATGGCTAAAATTAAGAAAACAAATGAGGGTAATGCTGTAATTATATTCTGATTAAATAAAAAACAAGCACAAGAGATGGTGGCGAGGATGTGGGGAAGGTGACCCCTCAAGCCCTGTTGGTGGAACGGCAAATTGGTGCAGCCACTGTGGAGTTCAGTGTGATAGTTGCTCAAAACATTAGAAATAAATCTGCCACCCACCCCAGCTATACCACTCCTGAGGATATAGCCAAACAACTGTATTTACTGCTTTGGATATTCATGCTTATGTGTGTTCACAGCTGCCCCATTCACAACAGTTAGGACATATAAACAGCTAAAGCCCCGGTACCAGAATGCTTGCAGACTTGCTTTGTATTCAAATCCCTTGATATGCTTTTCCCCTTTTAAAATTTTTATCTTCTTTTGTTTCAAGAGAAAGAGAGTTCATTCTCTCCCAAGGGTCTCACCCATCAAGCAATGTAAGATAAATAACATGTCTAAACATTGTAAGTACTGTGATGAAACTTAGCTGCTAAATAAGGGAAGGACTGAGTTTGAATGCTCAGTTGATGAGGGTAAAACCTTGGTGGCCTCTGCTATCCTTACCGTTAGGCACAGCCTTTTAGATCTCATAAATCACAGGGCTCTACTGGGCCCCTATAAGAAGCTGGTATTACTAATGGGTTGCTCTGCAGGAACATAAACAAGATATAAAGCTGAAGGAAGTCCTTGATGACTTTCTTGCCTTCCTTAACAATCCATCATTATTCCATTGTTAACGTAACCTTAAGACAGTTGGTTATAATTTCTGTCATTGGAGAATTTCTATTGGGCTGTTGGGGTTTCATTTTGTTTTAAAATAAATATCCCCTAAATAAGAACGTCTCACTAATTGAGAGAGTGAAACCCCACAGCTGTTGCCCCGGAAGCAGCATTAAAGTACAGTGAAGTCGGCTTCCTCTCTGTCACGTGCAAAGAGGTAGAGAGCTTTGCATTCTCGGTGTGTAACTATGGCCAGCAAAGCCTTGTTATGAGTTTCCTCAGAGGATGAGGCAGTCTGGAGATATGGCTGAACATATCCAGAGGTCTCCCCTTTATTCAGGTTTGGCAATAACTAAGACCACTTGGGGCTATGCCTCACCTAGCTTCTTAGGAAAAGAACAAAGAATCAGCTACCTATGTCACGTGTAAGAACTGACAATTGGGAATTTAGAGTGTTCAGCAATCCTGATGTTTTAATGGAAGTGTACATGAAACCCATCTCCTGTATCCTTGTATATATTTGGAAGTCAGAATCCATTCAGATGCGTGCGTGAAAGCTTAAATTCCTGTCCTAAATTTAGACCAGCTGACTTCAGAGGTACATACTGTACATTAGCCAGTGTGTGTGTCTGGTATGAGCTAAGCTTAGATAAGCCTGTTTATACAGACTCATGCACATAGGCATTCATTCCTTTTATATAATGTATTTTCCTTAGAGGTAAAAAAAAAAAAATCACCATGTAAATATCTAAATAAATAAATTTACATATATATATATATATATATATATACTTGTTATATATACAGTATATTTATATGCTATTTACATGTTTGAATAGTTGTATGCCATATATATATACTCCTTATGTGCCAGTATTTATTATCTTTATAAATATTCTCTTGGGTGGCTGCTCCTGGAGATGAGACCCAGGGCTTCAGGCAAGCTAAGCATGCACTTCATAATGGAGCCATACCTCCAAATCCTCTATATACCACCTAGAACAACTATAGGAAATGCACTCTTCATAGACACTGCCACTACCACCACATGTACAGTTTAAAATCTTAATATTCTAGTTTCAGTCTTGGTGTGTTACGTTGTTTTGGCAGAAATACAAAGGGTTCCCTTCCCATTCGCCTCATTCTCTCATTCTGTGTTCTCACTGCAAGGAAGGAAAGGAAGGGGCCGCATTCTTCCCCCTGCAGTACTGGGAGCTGGTGGCTGCAGGCAGGCATAGACGGAGGAAATAGGCTACAGCCTGGACAGAGGAGGTTGAAGACACCAATGCCCCATCTCTGTCCAATGTGTGTGTCTCTGTGCTCCAGCTGAGATTCCAGCTTCTTACAGGACCCAATGGCCCACACAGAGGCAGGTGCCTTCTCCCAGAAAAAGAGCCCTGGCTCCCATTGAAACAAACAAACAACCCATTTTATACACAATTCTAATATCCCAGGGTTGAAATAGTATTAGGAAATGTTGGCTGTTTTCTGACAGTTCTCCAACCTCTAATGCTAACTCCATCCTTCCACTCACAACATCTAGAAAAATAAAATAACCTGAAAATATTTCATTCTAGTCTAACCAAACTGCTGCTTCCTCTAAGAAAGAAGAGTAACCTCAAATCATTGATTCAGGAGAGAACATGCACAAGGGCAGATCAGAATAGTCTCTAATACATGGCGAATGATGTAAGAGGTGGTATATGGGAACTGGGGGTATGGGTCAATTACAAAACTCACTCTTAGCTTCCCTGAAGCCCTGGGTCTCATCTTAAGGACCATTTCTGTCCCTAACGTTTCTTGGCACAATGGGAAACTTTTTTTTTTTTTCTCTTTAGCTGCTAACACCAGGAACCACCAAGTTGGGCTTAATGTTCTTTAACTTTGGAACCACAAAACAAGATGTGGTATATTAAAATTGTACTGTTAACCAAGATCTGTAGCTTTATTTTGCTATTACAAGACTGGGAAGTCAGGGACTGTCTTAGTCAGGGTTTCTATTCCTGCACAAACATCATGACCAAGATGCAAGTTTGGGAGGAAGGGGTTTATTTGGCTTACACTTCCATGCTGTTGCTCATCACCAGAGGAAGTCAGGACTGGAACTCAAGCAGATCAGGAAGCAGGAGCTGATGCAGAGGCCATGGAGGGATGTAACTTTCTGGCTTGCTTGCTCTGGCTTGCTCAGCCTGCTTTCTTATAGAACCCAAGACTACCAGCCCAGGGATGGAACCACCCACAAGGGGCCCTCTGCCTTTGATCACTAGTTGAGAAAGTGCCTTACACCTGGATCTCATAGAGGCATTTCCTCAACTAAAGCTCCTTTCTCTGTGATAACTCCAGTTTGTGTCAAGTTGACACACAAATCCAGCCAGTACAGGGATCATGCAGAAAGATTTGTTCTGGGCATTGCTTTAAGTGTCCCACTAATGACCTTTTAGGCCTTTTCTGTGTTGCAAAGCTCATGTAGATGCTTCCACAGATTGACATTGTCATATCTACTAACACCATGTCAGCATACGCTACCTTGGCCTCTAAGGGTGTGATCAGTGTATCCTATAGGGATATGCCAATAGAGAACAGATGCAGCCTGCTCTTCTGTTTCCTATCCATACTGTCATTAGTCAGGGATGGGAAGACCTTCCTAAGTCTGTGTATTAGAGGTCAATATTAGATGTAGTTGGCAAGGGAATCTGCAGAACAGTTGAGAGAATATAATAAATAAAATTGCTGTGGCTCAGGCATCTGTCCTCATTCTTTTGGTTTGGGATCCACATGGGGAATATTTCCTTCTGATGTTGATCCTAACAAGCCTTTAAAGGAGCAGTGAGTGCATTTCCCATCAGCAGTCAATCAACATTGTACCTCATCTAAGTCTCTGTGTGTGTGTGTGTGTGTGTGTGTGTGTTAGAGGGGGTTGTTGACTTAATTATTTATGGTAAGTAAACTTGAAACTCTAAATCAGCTCTTGTCTTAGTTTGGGTTTGATTGCTGTGAAGAGACACCACAACCAAGGCAACTCTTATAAAGGACAACATCTAATTAGGGCTACCTTACTGGTTCTGAAGTTGAGTTAATTAGCATCATGGCAGAAAACATGGCATTGTTCAGGCAGGCATGGTGCTGGAGGGGCTGAGATTTCTGCATCTTGTTCCTAAGGCAATCAGGAAAAGACTAACTTCCAATCGGCTATTAAGAGGGTCTGAAAGCCCACCCTCACAGTTTAACATATTTCCTCTAACAAGGCCACATCTACTCCAACAAGGCCACATCTCCTGATAGTGCCAGTCACTCCCTTGGTCAAGTATATCCAAACCACCACATTCCATTCCCTGGCCTCTATAGGCTTGTTCAAACATATGAATCTATGGGTGCCATACCTAGCCATAGCATAATGCAAAATATATCAGTCCAACTTCAAAAGTCCCATAGTCTATAACAGTCTCAACAATATTAAAAATCCAAAGTTCAAAGTCTCTACTGAGATTCCTGCACTCTCTTAACTATAATCCCCTATAAAATCAAAATCAAAAAGCAGATTACATACCTCCAACATCACAGAATATACATTACCATTCCAAAAAGTCATAATGAGGAAATACTGGACCAAAGCAAGACTAAAAACCAGCTGGGCAAACTTGAAACTCTGTATCTCCATGTCCGATGTAAAAGCAATCTTCATATCTTAAAATGCTTTCATCTTTATTGACTGCAACAAACTTCTTTCTCTTGGGATGCTTCCGCTCCCTGTTAGCAGCTTTCCTCAGCAGATGTAACATAGCTCTGGCATCTCGAACATCTTGGGGTCTCCAAGGTGACTTCATCGTTCCAACATTACAACTTCTTGTCTGGGATCCACACATGATCTTCTGAGCTCTTCCAAAGCCCTTGGGTCACATCTACAGCTCTGCCCTCTATAGCACTTCAGAGTCTAGTTGACTCCACCCCATTGCTGCTGCTCTTTCTGGTAGTTATTCCATGGTACTGACCTCTTCAAAATGCTGGAGTCTTATGTTACAATTATGCTTAATCTATGGTCTCTCATAGGCTCCCTTTATGGTGCCAACCCTCAACTTCTTTGCATAACCCCTTTAGTCCTGGGCCACCAACTGCAACTGAGGCTGCACCTTCTATTCTTAACTCAAAAGCCAGAGCCACATGGCTGAAGCTGCCACGTTCTGCTGCTTATTGGAGCTGGAACATGGCTCCTTTTTTCTATGACATTATTACCAGCTTTCTGTTTTCCAACTCCTTCACTGCCCAAGCTTGCATGTCCTAGAACCTGGTCTGTAAAATGACCTTGAACTCAGAGATCTGCACCTGAGTGCCTCTGTCACCTGAGTTCTGGGATTGAAGGCGTGTACCTCCATGCCTGGAACTAAGCTTTTCTCTACTGGGAACTTGCTCTATACTAGGCTTGACTTAAACTCAGTATCTGCTTGTCTCTGTCTCCTGGGATTAAATTGTGTATCACCATGTCTAGGCCTAAGCTTTTCCTCTACATTTCTAGATTGTAATTCATTTCAGATTAAAAGTCCATATGAAAACAGTAATCAGGTCCCTTATTCTACTGCAAAAGCATAAACAATAAGCTGAGGGCCGGGCAGTGGTGGCACACGCCTTTAATCCCAGCACTTGGGAGGCAGAGGCAGGTGGATTTCTGAGTTCGAGACCAGCCTGGTCTACAGAGTGAGTTCTAGGACAGCCAGGGCTACATAGAGAAATCCTGTCTGGAAAAACCAAATCAAACCAAAACAAACAAAAACCAATAAGCTTAGCAGGGTGGGTTTTTTCTTCGAGCTCGCCACTCCCTTAATCTGTTTGTCTTCTGGAACCCAGGATTCAGCTCCACTCTACTTCCTGGTGCCCCTTTAATACTTGAACCACACATTTTTATTTTTCCTTCCTCAGTTTGTTCCTCTTCATTAAAATGCTCTTTGCAAGAGTGAATTCTAGTAACCACACAACAGAATTTATGCCAGGCTGCTTTGAGATTTTCTTTGCTAATGCAATTAATCTAAATCTCTTCACTTTGGCCTCAGGCAGACTCTTCAGACAAGGACAAAAGGCAGTCAGATTTGTCACCAGAATATCACAAGAACTGTTGCTGGGCCACATACTAAGATTCTTCTCCACTGAAACATCTAGAGCCAGGTTTCCACAGTTCAGCACCAATATCTTTCATATTCCTACCAGGATGGTCTATTAAGCCTCACTTAAAGCATTCCACTGCTTTTTAAATCTGAAGTTTCCAAATTGAAAGTTTCCAAATTCACACTCTTCCAAACAAAATCATGGTCAGGGCCATCACAGCAACACCCCATTCCTGGTCCCAGGTTCTTAGTTTGGGTTTTATTGGTGTGAAGAGACACCGTGACCAAGACAACTCTTATAAAGGACAACATGTAATTGGGACTGGCTTACCGGTTCTAAGGTTCAGTCCATTATCATCATGGTGGAAAGCATGGCAGCGTCCAGGCCAGAATTTGGGGAAATGGAGTTTTCTTTGAACCTGAGAGTTGGGAGGAGGAACTGGGAACATAAAGATTCTTAGAAGTTTCAGAGACAGCCCTTAAGACCGTTTACCTAAGAAATGGATTTAATAGATTTTTAACCAGTGTGAAGATGAGGAAATAGTAGCAGCTGACTTTTATTCTTTTATCCTTTTTTACTGATATTTTGTTGACCAAGATTTGATCAGGGTGCTCTCATCAGAAAGAACCTTAAAATCCTCTCGTTACTACTCTTCATTTTTATGCAGTAAACATTTTTTATATGGTCCCTGCAGCGTGCCAGGCTTTGACCTAGGTTGCAATACTGGCTGTGATGCTTTGAATATGATTGGCCCAGGGAGTGGCACTATTAGGAGGTGTGGCCTTGTTGGAGGAAGTGTGTCATTGTGGACATGGGCTTTAAGACCCTCATCCTAGCCCCGTGGAAGTCAGTCATCTGCTAGCTGCCTTCGGAACAAGTGGTGGTACTCTCAGCTCCTCCAGCCTCGTGTCTGCCTGGATGCTGCTGTGCTCCTACGTTGATGCTGCTGTGCTCCTGCCTTGATACTGGACTGAACCTCTGAACCTGTAAGCCAGCCCCAATTAAATGCTGTCCTTTATAAGACTTGCATTGGTCATGGTGTCTGTTCAGAGCAGTAAAACCTCAAGTAAGACACTGGCCACATTGAAATCATTGTATTGGTTGGAAGAGGGTGGGACTGATGTGACATTTCAGGTCCACCTCCAGCTCCCTCAACCTCCAGAGCCCCTTGTGGGCCTGTTTCCCTTAGACTGTGTCTGTGTTGTACTTAGTGTTTGTAATTATGCACATATATGTGTTTGCAAAACCCCAGCTTCGTAACCTGCAGGTCATGCAACTGAATATGGGGGTTGTGAAAATTTTGGCAGCACTAAAATGTCCCTGAATGTGCAATGACCAAACATTAATTCAAAACCAGAAGCTCAATGATTTCAGGGTATTTTTGGCAGCGCTCACATGCAGGGCACTTATGTGCAGCCTTGATGCTGAATACCTGCCATTTTCTGCACAACACATGTTGCTGTGACATGCAGTGCCAGTGAATGCTCAGATTCAATCAAGACTATTGTATTCTGCTCTTTTTGGAATATTATGGTTTCATTGTGTAAAACAAAGACCTTTACTGTTTTCCTATTTGCTTTCATTCTTAAGTATTTAAGTGCTGAATTAGTTATCTTGGCATTATGTTGTGTCTGAATGTTTGATTTTAAAAATTGCTGTCCGAAGACTGGGAGATAACTCAGTGAGAAAGAGCACTTGCTTTGCACGTATGAGGATCTGAGTTTGAATCTCCAGTACCCACTTTGAAAAAAAAAGAAATCTGGGCATGGCCATGCATGCTTGCAACCTCAGCACCTGGGGGAGAGGGAAGACAGCACATTCCTGGGAGCTTGCTGGCTGCCAACCTAGGTGAAATGAGAGGTTCAGAGAGAGATCCTTTCTCAGTGAAATAAGGTAAAGAGTGATAGACCAGGATACCTGGATTACACACACACACACACACACACACACACACACACACACTCACACACACACCGTGGCATGAATTTTCTCAGAATTAGTGCAAATTTTCCAGCAATTTCTGAATGGCCCTAAACACACTTCTACAGTTATGTGTACTAAGTAGCTAAATTCAGCTCATGACAGATACAGCAGTTGACTCTAAAAAAAACATTAAAGGTTCACTACATTCAACATATTAAGCATTTAGCTGAGATTTAATGATATAAACCTTAGTGTGTAAAAAGTAACATCTTGTTAGTATACATGTTTGCTTTCATCTTTAATAAATGGCAAAATTGCATTTATACCAAAATTGTATTTCTAGCAAAGAATTATTTTAAAATAAATTTGTCAGCCACTATTTGATATGTATACCTGTGTTCTATAGCTGTATATCTATGGTTGCATGAAAATTTATTGGGCAGAAAGGAGCCTTGAGTGAAAAATGTTTAATAATGCTTGTGTTTTCTAGTGAGGATGAAGAAACCAGGCAAACATGTCTTTCGTAGGGCACCAGTGTCCCCACGCCCCCTTCTTTCGTGGTTAATACACTTTACAAACTTATTCCAGAAGTTTCTCAATTCCTGTGTATGTTGTGGTTTCTCCCTCCCTGATTCTCTCCATTCTTTTTAAAATCATGCGCCCCCCCCCCCCCCCCCAGGCCCCCCCCCCCCCCCCCCCCCCCCCCCGAAGGAGCAGGCTGTAAACCTTCACGGCCTAACCACTTGCTTATTTCAGATTTAAAGGCGCTCAGGGTCTCCTATTACATAGAGAAGTGGGCTGAAGCTGGCCCTTCTTGTTTCCTTTGTTGTGATGTGGTCATTAAGGGTAGAGTGGGGTGAACAGCGGGGCAAGAGCCCATTGAGCCCTTACGTTGATAACCTTGGCTTTTGGGAGGCTTCAGTGTTCATTGCAGCGGCTCTCCTGGAAAACCTAGTACAAACTGCTGCCCACCCCAAACTCGTCATGACCTTTCAAGCAACCCTGTGCTGTGCTTAAAGAGAAAAGCTGTTAGTCTCAGCTTTTCCCAGGGCGCAGGCGCCATGGGCTCTCCAGCAAGTCAGTGCTTGCCTTCTGTTTTTCCCATTGTACTCCACCCAGCTCGTTCCCGGGGCCCCGCCTCGAACAAGATCTGGGTATGTGACCCTGGAACCCAGACAGCCTTGCACATAAATCTTCCTGGTCCACCTGCAGATCATCTGTCAGCAGCTCCCGTGTTTCTCCTTTGGTTAGGCTCCTCTCACAGATACAGGCCTCTGGAAATGGAGAATGACCCCATTCCATCTCTGTGTCTTAATCTGTCTTTCTCTGTATTGTTGCTGCCTGCAGCCAGGCTCTGCTCAATTGGGTAATTTCATGAGCTCCAAAGTAGTGATGAACAGGCATGTCATTACTATCACTGGGTCTTAAACTTAGTTCATTTTCTCCGACTACAAGAGGAGACCACAGGCTGAGTACTTCATAGACAGTAGGCTCTGAGTTCTAGGGTCCAGGAACATTTCACCAGCATCTGAAAGGGCCCTTAATGTGTTTTTATTACATGGAAGAATAAGAAATTGTGTACAAGGAAACGCTGAATGCATTATTTCTATAAGGAGACCACTCCACCACCAGAACTTTGTGCATACTGAAATCAGATTCTATTAACCCTGCTACAGTGGTATGTATGATAGCTAATCTTGGTTGTCAGCTCCACCCGCTTGGGAAGGAGGAACTTCAATTGAGGAATTGCCTCATCAGATCAGCCTGCAGGCATGGCTGTGGGGCCCACACTCAATTGCTAATTGATAGACAAGTTCCAGCCCTCCCTAGGCAATGCCATCCCTGGGTGGATGGGCCTGGGCTGTATAAGAAAAAAGGCTGAATCTGAGCTTGGGGACAAGCCAGTAAGCAGCATCCCTGCCTTGAGTTGCTTTTACTCATGGTGTTTATCACCACAACAGGACAAGAGAATAATATAAATGACAAGTAAAACTTCTCATTATGAGTTTTAGAAGGGACATTCAAACAGCCTAGTGACCAGCTGGGTATCTTTCTGGATGGCCATCTACTTTTGGGCGTCATGGACTGAACGTTTGTACCTCCCATTCATATCCTGAAGACCGACCCCCCCTCCCATTGTAATAACATTAAGAGGTAGGTTTAGATAATGTTGTAAGTATGGAGAAATTTCTCTTTGCAGAAAGAGACAGAACCACTTCTCTTACATGTGAGTTTGTAGAACTGTGGACTTCTTAGCTGTGGAAATAAGTGTTCCATGACTAACTGACCCAGTATAGAGCATTTTTGCTATAGCAGCCAACACTAAGATAACAAGACTTTTTCTACAGTAGCCTGTGCTTCCTGGGAGATGATCTGATAGGCAAATGGGCAAGTCCCTAGCTTTCTGATCAGCTTGAAGTGTGAGCAGTTCTGTGAAAGTAAACATATATAGTAAATTAGCACTGTTAAGCTATTTCTAAGTACTGGAATAAAGCATACAAGGCAGCCATGCAAGAGTGTAGATTTGATATGGTTATTTTTTTGTGTCAGCTGGGTGACTTTGGGCAAAGTCAGTCCACTGCAACAATTCCATATACTCTATGTGAGGGCATACTACTACTGTGAGGAATTAAAGACACCAGGTAAAGCTATGCTTTGCATGCTATACACAGAGAGGAAGCAATCAGTCGGTGCTAATTATCACTGCATTACCATTTTACTGGGGAAATGGGGTCTTCAGATGATGAAATGTCAATAGTACCATATGAATGGAGCAGCTAGGGAGTCCTGGGAAATTTTATGAATGGAGCAGGTACTGATTCTGGGAAGTTTTGGAAGGAGGGAGCCTAAAAAGAGTTTAAGGAGGATCGAGTTGGGCTGGGGCAAGTGTAGACAGACACTAGCTAAGTGATTTGGCCTATATAAGTTTATCATTTTCCCTTTTAAGAAAAGGAAACTGAATAGGGATTGGGTCTGTCTCCTGCACCTGCTCAGACGGAGCTCGACTAAATCCTGAGTCTTGATTTCCTTGACTATAAAAATGACAGAGAAAATACTGTCAGCATTGTTAGAAGTTGCAGAAGGGACAACTTACATAAAATGCATTAAACACCGAAGTGCACAGGCAGGAATGAAATTGTGACAAGATAGAAACCACAACATCTAAAAACCACAAACCTCTTAGCTGCCCAAGACTGCAGTTTTCTACCCCCTGTATACAGGGTTCCAGAGTCCTCAACAGCTGCCAGAGGCAGACGCCCAAGGTTAACATGTCTGTCCAGTTTTTTCCAGTTGCCCTCTGGCCTTGCCCTAGGTGTAGAGAATGTCCTTTAGGTCCTTGGTCCAATGGCTGAGACAATTGTACACCATACAATAACAATAGCATATAGAACAGCAGCATATAGCTGCGGCAAATAAAACACTGGCTGCTACCATGTACTTAGTATTTTTAATAAATTTGACACTTAATTTTGTTGTAGACCCTATCCAACTTGGTTCCCGACACCAGAAAGCAAGTATTATTATTTTCAGTTTAGAGATAATAAAAGTACAAATTGCCAGTGCATGCTTTTAACCCCAGTAGAGAGGCGGGAAGATTGCAGCAATTTTGAGACTAGCCTGGGCTACATAGCAAGACTCTATTTCAAACAAGTAAAAGGTTGGGGAGATGGCTCAATGATAAAGATGGTTCAGTAAGCTGAAGATCTCAGTTTTGATGTCCAAAAATCTACATATATATAATGTTGGGTCTGGTGACAGGAGGACCCAGGGCTTGTTGGCTAACCGATCTAGCCTAATTGAAAAGCTCCAGGCCAATGGGAGACCCTGCAATCAGGAAGGTGGGCAGTGTTCCTAAGAATATCACCTGGTTTTATCCCTCCGAACCCCCCCCCCCACTACAATTACAGAGTTAACTTGGTTGAAGCTTAGAAAAAAATCTATGCGCATTTTAGCTACAAATGATAGTTATGTTTAACCCATACTTCTTTCTCCCCAAAGTCCTTTTTGCCGTAATATAAGAAAAACACCCCACCCCCTTCACAAGCTGGGGTTCTCATGTAGAATGATCTTTGAGGATGTGGTAAATGAGTGCACAGTTACTATCCCAGTGTATCGTCTACCTTTACAGCTCTTGTTGCTGAAAGAAATGTAGACTTCCACCGTACTCCTTAATCACCACCATATGTTCTTTCCAACCCGGAGACTGCGTTAACATAGAAACAATCTGCCATACCTAGCTTTGTGTTTACTTGAACACAACAGAAGCCTTTTAAGGGGCTTGTTATTCATGAGGAAACCAATCAAGGATCTTAACCAAATACCCTGATAATAAGTAACGGAACTGTGTGCCCATTTGGACTATTCCAAACCTCATTAAAAGAAAGAGTGTGAAGACTTAGCGTTGGCTGTATCCTGTGCACAGGTAACTGTGAAGAACCTTGGAATGTGGCAGTGCAATGTGATCCAGAGATGCTGAATATGCCTGGGTGGTTCATACTTAAAATTATTTCTGTGTTACCCATTTATATAACTAAATCCTGAAACTTGGTAGAAAAGAAAATAGAGGTTTACTCTTGAGTGATAGAGCTGGCGTCGAAGAAGAGACGTGTCAGCTATTAAATTCTTATCCTGACACAAAGGTTTTTGAATGTCAAATGTTAAACTCTTCCACATTCGATATGAATTTTTCTGTGACTCTTTAGTCCCCTAGGATAGGCTTCCTGCCCATGCCTGTCACCTTCATTGTTAGATATTTTAAATAAAGCTTTCCTTAACATAAAAATTCCGCCCAGCCCTTTTAGGAAGCAGTCATAAATAAAGTGTGTATTGCGCTTCTGCAATTCTATTTCTTTTACCTATTTGTAACTGTGCACCCATCCTCCACTCTTCATCCTCAGCCGAGTAAAGCTAAGGTAAAAAGTGCTTTTTAAAGGGGGCTCTGGGGAAGTAGGCAAATGACAGAAGTGCCTATGTGAAAATTAAGGGAGGGATATTTCAGCAAGAAGGAAATCCACTGATGTAGTGATGAAACGTTGTCACTGGAGATGGTGACAAATTAGAGTCGGTTCCCATGGGGACCACACACTACCCTACTGATCATTTGACCCATGGCTGGATGTTGGCTAGCCTAAGAATTGACCCAAAAGATGACAAGATGGTTTGAGTCCCGTTGTCTCATCAGCATTCCTGGGTCCCTTGGGGGATGAAGGGAAAAGGATAAAGGATGATAAAAGATGAACACTGAGCTGTGGAGGGGAAGATGGTTTTAATTATGTGAAGGAGGGCTGTGGGTCCACCTGTAGCTCTTTGTTGAGAATGTCCTTTGTTTTCGTCCCCTGTCTGCAGAGATCCAGGCAGGGGACAACCCCAGTTTCTGTGTGGCCTTCCAGGGCAGAGCCTTCCCCCTTCAGTTTAGCAGATATATTCAGGCTTTAATCTCTCTGTGGGCTGTCTTTAAGAGACTCTGTTATGCTTTCCCAGCAACCTGGCTTTAGCTAGCATGCTAAGAGAGATTGCTTTTAGAAAGGGGAAAGAAGGATTATTAGTTGGGTTTCCATAGTGAGCCACCAGTACACTCCCTGGTGGAAGATATAGTGAGCCAGTGTTAGGCTGCAGGCTCACTGGGCTGTGGCATTTTCAGTGCTTTCTGCTCTGTTTCTCCAGAAACTGCTATTTTCTCTTACATCCTAGAGGATTATAATGGGGTTTATTAAGCTTAAAAAAGAAACTTGAACAAAATATTGAATTCTGAAACTCATTCTCTAAGGGAAAGGAGCAGTTTGTTCCCTGTATTCTTTGTCCAGGTTATAAAATAGGAAAGGTTTAAAGATGCTTGAGTTATCAGAACATATAATTTAGTCTGATAGAATTAGGCTACAGTTAACATAGTCCTGTACTATTAGCAAGGAATTGTGGGGTTTAGGTTTTTTTTCTTTTAATACTTTATTTACATTTCAAATGTTTTCCCCTTTCCAGGTCTCCCCTTTGGAAACCCCTTATCTGACCCCCCCTCCCCCTGCCTCTATGAGGGTGCTCACCCACCCACTCCCATCTTCCCTCCCTGGCATTCCCCTATACTGGAGCACCTAACACTCTCAGACCAAAGGGCCTCTCCTCTCAGTGGGAGGAGAGGCCCTTATATGTACATAAGCCCTCCTCTGCCACATATGTAGCCAGCACCATGGGTCCCTTCATGTGTATTCTTTGGTTGGTTGTACAGTCTCTGGGAGCATGGTGGGGGGGCTGACCAGTTGCCACTGTTGCTTCCTCCCCATGGGGCTGAAAACTCCCTCAGTTCCTTCAGTCCCTTCTCCAACTCCTCCATCTGGGACACCACACTCAGTCCAACAGTTGCTGTGAATTGAATCATGGGTGTTCCAAACTTTTGGGCTAATATCCACTTATCAGTGAGTACATACCGTGTTTGTTCTTTGTGACTGAGTTACCTCACTTAGGATGATATTTTCAAGTTCCATCCATTTGCCTAAGACTTTCTTAGGATACACATTTTCTGTATCCATTCCTCTGTGGAGGGACATCTAGGTTGTTTCCAGCTTCTGGCTATTATAAATATGGCTGCTATGAACACAGTGGAGCATGTGTCCTTATTACATGTTGGAGCATCTTCTGGGCATATGCCCAGGAGTGGAATAGCTGGGTCCTCAGGTAGTATTATGTCCAGTTTTCTGAGGGTCCACCAAACTGATTTCCAGAGTGGTTGTATCAACTTGCATTCTCACCAGCAATGGAGGAGAGTTCCTCTTTCTCCACATCCTCGCCAACATCTGCTGTCACCTGAGTTTTTGATCTTAGCCATTCTGACTGGTGTGAGGTGGAATCTCACTCAGGGTTGCTTTGATTTGCATTTCCCTGATGACTAAGGATGTTGGAACAATTCTTTAGGTGCTTTTCGTTCATTCGAGCTTCCTCAGATGAGAATTCTTTGTTCAGCTCTGTTCTCCATTTTTTGATAGGGTTATTTGGTTCTATGGAGTCTAACTTCTTGAGTTCTTTGTATATATTGGATATTAGCCCTCTATCGGATGTAGGATTGGTAAAGATCTTCTCCCTATCTGTTGGTTGCCGTTTTGTCCTATTGACAGTGTACTTTGCCTTACAGAAGCTTTGCAATTTTATGAGGTCCCATTTGTCCATTCTTGATCTTAGAGCATTAGCCATTGGTGTTCTGTTTAGGAACTTTTCACCTGTGCCCACATGTTCGAGACTTTCCCCCACTTTCTCTTCTATTAGATGTAGTGTATCTGGTTTTATGTGGAGGTCCTTGATCCACTTGGACTTGAGCTTTGTACAGAGAGATAGGAGTGGATCAATTCACATTCTTCTACATGTAGACCACCAGTTGATCCAGCACCATTTGTTGAAGATGCTGTCTTGTTTCCATTGGATGGCTTTAGCTCCTTTGTCAAAGATCAAGTGACCATAAGTGTGTTGGTTCATTTTTGGGTCTTCAATTCTATTCCATTGATCTAGCTGCCTGTCACTGTACCAATACCATGCAGTTTTTTATCACTACTGCTCTGTAGTACAGCTTGAGGTCAGGGATGGTGATTTCCCCAGAAGTTCTTGTATTGTTGAGGATAGTTTTTGCTATCCTGGTTTTTTTGTTATTCCAAATGAATTGGAGAATTGCTCTTTCTAAGTCTGAAGAATTGAGTTGGAATTTTGATGGGGATTGCACTGAATCCGTAGATTGCTTTCAGCAAGATGATCATTTTTAGTATATTAATCCTGCCAATCCATGAGCATGGGAGATCTTTCCATCCTCTGAGGTCTTCGATTTCTTTCTTCAGAGATTTGAAATTCTTGTCATACAAATCTTTTACTTGTTTGGCTAGAGTCACACCAAGATACTTTATATTGTTTGTGACAATTGTGAAGGGTGTCATTTCCCTAATTTATTTTTCAGCCTGATTATCCTTCGAGTATAGGAAGGCTATTGATTTTTTTGCGTTTAATTTTATATCTGGCCACTTTGCTGAAGATGTTTATCAGCTGTAGCAGTTCTCTGGTAGAGTTTTTTGGGTCACTTAAACATAAGACCATATCATCTGCAAATAGTGATATTTTGATTTCTTCCTTTCCAATTCGTATCCCTTTGACCTCCTTTTGTTGTCTAATTGCTGGAGCTAGAACTTCAAGTACTATATTGAATAGATAGGGTGAGAGTGGACAGTCTTGTCTAGTCCCTGATTTTAGTGGGAATGCTTCAAGTTTCTCTCCATTTAGTTTGATGGTGGGTACTGGTTTGGTGTATATTGCTTTTACTATGTTTAGGTATGGGCTTGAATTCCTGATCTTTCCAAGACTTTTATCATGAAGGGATGTTGAATTTTGTCAAATGCTTCTTCACCATCTAATGAAATGACCATGTGGTTTTTTTCTTTGAGTTTGTTTATGTAGTGGATTATGTTGATGGATTTCTGTAAAATGAACCATCCCTACATCCCTGGGATGAAGCCTACTTGATCATGATGAATGATCATTTTTGAAGTGTTCTTGGATTCGGTTTGTGAGAATTTTATTGAGTAATTTTGCATCTATATTCATAAGGGCAATTGGTCTGTAGTTTTCTTTCTTCGTTGGGTCTTTGTGAGGCTTTGGTATCAGTGTAACTCTGGCTTCATAGAATGAATTAGGTAGTGTTACTTCTGTTTCTATTTTGTGGAATAGTTTGAAGAGTATTGGTATTAGGTCTTTGAAGGTCTGATAGAATTCTGCAATAAACCCATCTGGTCCTGGGCTTTTTTTGATTAGGAGAACTTTAATGATTACTTCTATTTCTTTAGGGTTATGGGACTGTTTAGAAGGTTTATCTGATCCTGACTTAACTTTGGTATTTGTTAATCTGTCTAGAAAATTGTCCATTTCATCCAGATTTTCCAATTTTGTTGAGTATAGGCTTTTGTAGTAGGATCTGATGATTTTTTTTAATTTCCTCAGATTCTGCTGTTATATCTCCCTTTTCATTTCTGATTTTGTTAATTTGGATACTGTCTCTGTGCCCTCTGGTTAGTCTGACTAAGGATTTATCTATCTTGTTGATTTTCTCAATGAACCAGCTCCTGGTTTTGTTGATTCTTTGTATAGTTCCTTTTGTTTCTACTTGATTGATTTCAGCCCTGAGTTTGATTTCCTTCTACTCCTCTTGGGTGTATTAGCTTCTTTTTGTTCTAGAGCTTTCAGGTGTGCTGTTAAGCTGCTAGTGTATGCTCTCTCCAGTTTCTTTTTGGAGGCACTCAGAGCTATGAGTATTCCTCTTAACACTACTTTCATTGTGTCCCATAAGTTTGGGTAAGTTGTACTTTCATTTTCATTAAATTCTAGGAAGTGTTTAATTTCTTCCTTGACCAAGTTATCATTGAGTAGAGCATTGTTCAGTTTCCATGTATATGTGGGCTTTCTGTTATTGTTGTTGCCATTGAAGACCAGCCTTAATCCGTTGTGATCTGAAAAGAGGCATGGGATTATTTCAATCTTCTTATATCTGTTGAGGTTTGTTTTGTGACCAATTATATGATCAATTTTGGAGACGGTACCATGAGGTGCTGCGAAGAAGGTATATTCTTTTGATTTAGGATGAAATGTTCTATAGATATCTATTAAATCCATTTGGTTCATAACATCTGTCAGTTTCACTTTGTCTCTGTTTAGTTTGTGTTTCCAAGATCTGTCCATTGATGATATTGGGGTGTTGAAGTCTCTCCCTATTATTGTGTGAGGTGCAATGTGTGCTTTGAGATTTAGTAAAGTTTCTTTTATGAATGTGGGTGCCCTTGTATTTGGAGCATAGCTGCTTAGAATTGAGAGTTCTTTTGGTAGATTTTTCCTTTGAGGAGGATGAAGTGTCCTTCCTTATCTTTTTAAATGACTTTTGGTTGACAGTTGATTTTATCCGATATTAGAATGGTACACCTGCCTGTTTCTTGGAACCATTTGCCTGGAAGATTGTTTTCCAGCCCTTTACTCTGAAGTAGTGTTTGTCTTTAACCCTGAGGTGCGTCTCCTGGATGCAGCAAAATGCTGGGTCCTGTTTATGTATACAGTCTTTTAGTCTATGTCTTTTTATTGGGGAATTGAGTCCATTGATGTTAAGAGATATTAAGGGATAGTAATTTTTGCTTCCTTTATTTTGGATGTTATTTTCATGTTTGTGTGGCTATCTTCTTTTGTGTTTGTTGAAAGATTACTTTCTTGCTTTTTCTGGGGTGTAGTTTCCCTCCTTGTGTTTACATTACTATAACATAACGACGAAAATAACTTAAACTATTTAATTATATTTTCCTCAAACCCACTATCTACTCCATTATCCTTTGTAGGGCTAGGTTTGTGGAAAGATATTGTGTAAATTTGATTATGTCATAGAATATTTTGGTTTCACCATCTATGGTAATGGAGAGTTTTGCTGGGTATGGCAGCCTGGGCTGGCATTTGTGTTCTCTTAGGGTTTGTATGAGATTTGTCCAGGGTCTTCTAGCTTTCATAGTCTCTGGTGAGAAGTCTGGTGTAATTCTGATAGGTCTACCTTTATATGTTACTTGACCTTCTTTCCTTACTGTTTTTAATATTCTTTCCTTGTTTTGTGCATGTGGTTTTGACTATAATGTGCCAGGAGGAATTTCTTTTCTGGTCCAATCTATTTGGAGTTCTGTAGGTTTCTTGAATGTTTATGTTCATCCCTTTCTTTAGGTTAGGGAAGTTTTCTTCTATAATTTTGTTGAAAGTATTTACTGGCCCTTTAAGTTAGGAATCTTCACTCTCTTCTATACCTATTATCCTTAGGATTCCTCTTCTCTTTGTATCCTGGATATCCTGGATGTTTTGGGTTAGGAGCTTTTTGCATTTTGCATTTTCTTTGATTGTTGTGTCAATGTTTTCTATGGTATCTTCTGCACCTCAGATTCTCTCTTCTATCTCTTGTATTCTGTTGGTGATGGTTGCATCTATGACTCCTGATCTTTTTCTTAGGGTTTCTATCTCCAGGATTGTCTCCCTTTGTGATTTCTTTATTGTTTCTGTTTCCATTTTTATATCCTGGATGGTTTTGTTTATTTCCTTTGTCTGTTTTTGATTGTATTTTCCTGTATTTCTTCTTTAAGGGTTTCTAGCTGATTGTTTGTGTTCTCTTGTATTTCTTTAAGGGAGTTATTTCTTTCCTTCTTAAAATCTTCTATCATCATCGTGAGATGTGATTTTAAATCTGAGTCTTGCTTTTCTGGTGTGTTGGGGTATCCAGGGCTTGCTGTGGTGGGAGAGCTGGGTTCTGATGATGCCAAGTAGCCTTGGTTTCTGTTCCTTATGTTCTTGCCCTTGCCTTTTGCCATCTGGTTATCTCTGGTGTTAGCTGGCCTTGCTCTCTCTGACTGTGGCTTGTCCCTCCTGCTAGCGTTTTTGTCAGTACTCCTTGGAGACCAGCTCTCTCTGAGAGGAATTTGTGTTTGGAGATCTGTGGTACAGGGTCAGCTCTGGGGTGCAGACAGAAACCAGAAGGATCCTTGTCCAGCTGTTCCTTGTTTCCTGTGTCCTGATGGCTCTGCTAGGGTCCCTCTTGATTGAGGAATTTGAACAGAAGTGGTGGTCTTCCTGTGCTCAAAGGTGTGTTGGCACTCCTGGGAGACCAGCTCTCTCCTGGCAGTGAGTATGGAGCCCTGTGTCAGGGTATCAGCTCCCCTGCCTCAGAAGGAAACCAGAAGGAGACTCCTCAGTCCCTGCATCTTGAGGGTTCAGGGCGGGTCTCTCTGAGCAGAGGTGCTGACCTTACCCCCTATCACAGGCTTGTCCACACTCCCGGGAGGGTAGCTCTTTCCCTGAGCTATTTGGGTATGGAGCCTCGTGGCACAGACCACAGGCGTTCACCGGAAGTCTCCTGTCCCAAGCTGTTCCTCTGTTCCAGTGTCCTTCAGATTTCGGGTGGGTCCCACTGAGCAGTGGCTGCAGTTTTGCCTACACTCATGGGCTTGTCCACACTTCTTGGATGCTAGCCTTCTCCCTGCGCTATTTGGTTATGGAGCTCTGTGGCATAGACTGGGGTCCCTGGCCGCAGAAAGAGACCGGAAGACTGCTGTCCCTGGCTGCTTGTAGGTCCCTGTGTCCTGGAGATTCTGTGCAGGTCCCTCTGAGCAGAGGACTGACCTTATCCCCTGATCACAGGGTTATGTACACACACTCCTGGGAGGGTAGCTCTTTCCCTGCGCTGTTTGGGAGTGGAGCCGCGTGGCACAGACCAGGGTTTAGTTTTGCTGGGACTATATTATGTCATATTTGACCCTATCCTTTTAAGGTGAGTACTTATATAGAAATTATGAAGAATCCTGAATGAAACTGTGTTTTAAAAACCCCAATTCTTATTATGAAATAAGAGGCCGCATCATGTATGGTGTTCTGCCAAGAATTTCACAGCAGTTGTTAACGTGGATTTAAAAAGCAACAACTGGAGCTGCTGGCCATGTGTTGGAAGACTGCTTGCCTAGCATCTAGGAAGCCCTGCATTCATTCCCCATCACTATATAAACCAGATGTGGTGGAAAATACCAACATTTGCTAAACGCTTTATGAAGATCCCTCACTAAGCATTTCACATGTATATATCAATCTAATCCTTTAAAAACCTCTTTAAGCTGGGTAAGGAGGCCCACGACTGTAATTCCAGGTACTCAAGGCTGAGGTTAGGGATCAAGGACTACTCGAATCTGTTTTTAAAAAAGCAAACAAAATAAAACCCTGTATGGGACAAACCTTTGTTTCCCAGGAGCAGACATTGAAGATTAAGTCAGAAATGTTCCTTCAGAGCCCAAGCTTCCAACTTCTATGCTGCAGAACTTCTCTTGGAAATTTCCAGTGCAACCTCCCCACCTACATGTACCTTTTGTTTTTCTAGAAGGTCTTACATAGTGTTTGCCAGGCTGGACTTCGTTACATAGGACCCTCTAGAAAAAGAAAAGGTCTGTGTAGTGAGAGAGCTTCTTCATAAAGCAGTCAGCGAATGTTGGCATTTTCTTTTTTTTTTTTCATTAGGCAAGATAAGGTGTCACATCAAAGACTGGGGAAATTGATAGAGACAGGAAAAGCATGTGATTGAGATCTTTAAGCTGTCATGGATAACTGGACTCTGTAGGTACTGTGCATGCGCTGCCCCTACCCCCACTTCAATGAATGCAGCTTGTGGGAGAAGGTGTACCCTGTTAATTTGGCCCATGCCCAACTCTAGGTAGGGTTAAGGGCAGTTGGGGGATGCCAGCTTGAGGCATACCCTAACCAGGAAGCCAAAAGCAGGCATTCCCAAAAGCTACCACCACCAACAGCCCCACCTCCAAACATGAGTTCCAGCCAGCCCAGGCTGAGGACTTTGTAACCTTCTGCTCTGCACCTTGTCTACTTAAGCTCAAATGTTTTAACCTATATCACTTGTCATGTAGTCACGTTTCCGGTTACATTTGTAACTTCTTTCCGTTTGCTTAGTCTGAGCAGGTGAACACAGGTTCAACAGACAAGACAGTTTTGAATTAAAACAAGTAACTGGATCTTTGTTATTGCTCTCTGGCTTTGTGCTAACTACTTAACTTCATTGACATTAAAAAAAAAAATGTTTACATTTTGTTGTCTGTGTCTGGCATAGAGCAATCTGCTCCCCACAGCAGCTGTTAGACTTTTCAGACAAGTCTCTGACATTTCTGTGCTATAGGTTTATACTGTAGAAGTTATAACGTTGATAATTCAGATGCAGCGCCTGGATCTGTGCATCTTCCTGTAGCTTGCCTTCAACACTCTTGCCCTAGGATGGGATTCAGCCTGCTCTTAGATGTTTGATTTAACTAGTACTGGGGGAGCGGAAGGATTACCTAGAACAGTGGCATGGACACATAGGTATGGACTGTATGGGTAAAGAGTTTGAACCAGGTCCAGCAAGGGTGGCTTATCTGTTCTGTGGTGTCTACATAGACAACAGGGAGGACTCCAGGGGTTAGAGTTTTCGTGAAGCCTCTTCTTATTTTTCTTTTGTCAGATTTATTTAGCTATATGAGTATTCTGCCTGTATATATGTATGTGCATCATTAAGTGTGTCTGGTGACCTCAGTTCAGTAGAGCATGCCTGATCCCTTGGAACTGGAGTTAGAGATGGTTGTGAGTCACCATATGGATGCTGGGAATTAAACTCGGGTCCTCTGGAAGAATCGTGACTGCTCTTAACAACTGAGCCATCTTTCCAGCCCTTTTAGAGGCTTCTTGACTTGTGCCCAGATAGGATTACTCCAGGACATACATGCTTGAGCCTTTGATTAGGTCCACAACTCAGCACATGACATGCCCTTTCCTATGTCTTTGGTTTCTTACAAAATGGTAGCTAGGAGCTGACATTAAGGGTGAGTAGGTAGAAGCCTTAGGAACTTTTATAACCCAGCTTAAAAGTAATATAGTATGACTTGCTGTATACTCTACTGATGGAAGCCATTAAAATACCATTTGGATTCTAGCTATGGGTTAGGCGGCATATTAGATCCCACTTCTTAATGAAGAGACACATTAAAGCATCTCTGCAGATTCCTATACCACACTAGGATCAGGGATGCATCTGTGGGTGTGTGTTAGAGTTCCTGACCTGTAACAAAGGGTCTGCATCCCTTTGGTGGAACTTGCTCCCACCACACATTCGTCTGCCATGATGTTCTTCTTACCAAGTGACCATGGACCAAAAGAACCCTCTGAACCTTTAAACCTTTCCTCTTTGAAGTTGTTTCTATCAGATATTAGGTCTTGATAAAGATGGATCCATCATGAACCAAATTAATAAGGCCCACGTTCCATTTATGGATATTGGCATTTGAATTTAATATAATTATAAAATGCTGCTTCAGTGCAGACACTTGAAAATGCAGACTCTTTCTTAGCTCAAGGCTTGTATAGAAACAGGCAGTGGACCATATTGAAATAGCTGGTATTTCAAAGCTCTGACTCTTAAAAGTTGGCACTCAGCCAATGTGCAGGACCGCCTTTGAGGTCTCCAATGTATTAGGAGAGTCGGTGTTTGTTGTGAAAGGCAGGCAGGTCTCATGCCCATTTTCAAATGATTTGGTGAGGATTTTATTTAGAAGTTCAGTTCTTTCAAGTGTGCCTTATCTTTATCCTGTTCTGGGATATTTATTCCTATGTAATGGAACATATCCTTGACATTTCCAGGTAGAAATTAATGGTATTTATCTTATCAAAAGTCAGTAGCCAAACAGAAGAGATAAAACCTGCTTTTTTATGGAGTTGTATACTTAAGAAATATTCGGGGGAGGGAAAGGGGCGTCTGGAGAGATGGCTCAGAGGTTAAGAGCACTGGCTGTTCTTCCAACGGTCTTGAGCTCAATTCCCAGCAACCACATGGTGACTCACAGCCATCTATAATGAGATCTGGGGCCCTCTTCTGGTTTGTAAGCATACATGCAGACAGAACACTGTATACATAATAAATAAAATTTTTTAAAAAAATTCTGGGTTAGGGATGTAGCTCAGTAGTAGAGCATGTGTGTAGCATGGTGGGGCCTGAGTTTGATCCTGGCAGCCTGATGATTTCTTGATAGACTGATGGGTTGGTAGGTATGTAGATAGATTATGTTTTTAAAGAAATTGTTCATTACTAGACAAAAAAATTAGTTGGTAATTTCTAGGAGGAAATTTTGGAGCTAGATGATTTTCGGTTATGGGAAACTATCCTACACATTGCAGAATGTTTAGGTACATTCTTGGCTCCTACTGCCTACTTGACACCCAAATTTGTCTCTAACCATTGCCACATGGGACATCATAATTAGTGGCCTAACTTGAGGTGTGAAATCGAACTGTACTGTACATACTGCCTCAGTGACCTCCATCGAGAAGACCGGCATCTTTTTACAGTAAGAGGTCTAGCTCGGAGTAGGAACTGTACTGTACATACTGCCTCAGTGACCTCCACTGAGAAGACTGGCATCTTTTTACAGTAAGAAGTCTAGCTCGGAGTAGGAGTGTAGCTGGAAGTGGGGATGCTCTATTCGAACAACTTCTCTCTTGCCAAGAGACCCGCCCAACATCAAATTAATTCTCCATTCATGCAGCTGCTCTCTTGCCAAGAGAACAACCCAGTTTTGAATTACTTTCATAGTCTTTTCTATGTCCAGAGGAATTTACAAGCTTTATTAGTATAATTTTTAGGAATACTTCCAAATTTCACTTCTTCATAAATATCATTGAGAAAAAACATTGTCCTGAAAATGACAAATGGAGATACTCCAATTGCCTCCATGTTCCCGCCTGTAGACTACTAGATTGTATGAGCTGCCTGACCCAGCGGGGATGATTAGTTCTCTGCTAGAGTGCCGTTAATGAATAGCTCTGCAAAACCAATTAGCCATAATTCTATCAGTCATCTCATTTGGGTAACATTTCGTTCAAGGGGAAGACAAACAACATGGTTTTCCTTGGAGATCTTCAATTAAGCTGTGATGATATTTGGTAGACGCAATGGAGGAAGTAAGTGTATGTGTTTTCCTTCTTCCCACATGGAAGTAAATCATGATAAAGGGTTCTGCCCAAAGCAGTTAAGAAAGACATTTGTCCATCTTAACAGTGTTATGGATCACATCCAAGTATATTTCTAATTATACATTTTGTAAATATGCATGTCTACCTTTTACCTCCCTAGAGAATTGCTGTTCCCATGGAAGACTTTGAGTGATGTCTCCAAGGGCTGTACAGCAGAAAGCACTGAGTGTCACCTCCCTTTGTCCATTTAGTCCCCATCCCATCTATGTGACTCCAAGAAACGAAAAAGTCTCTTGTCCTTTTCCCCCTAACATCATTTGCTCTCAGCCACAGTGTGTGCTGTCATACTGGCAGTAATAATCTGAAGTCCTTGTTTCGGGTTTTCAAGTAGGGCTATACATCATTCCATTGAATTCAGACAATTAAGGGGTTGGAAATCCAGCTTCCTCTCTTAATAGGCAGATGATAATACTTGTCTAAATTTTCTACCATGATGTCCAGGTGTTTTGCAGCTTTTCTCCTGCCCACCCAGTAAAGATGATTTGGGTATAGTTTATGTGTTACTTGAAGCTTAATGTATGTATCTCATGATGCAAATTAATTAATCAGGAAAGATGAAGTAAATAGGTGATTTATTTTGCTCCCTGTCATCCACAGCTAGCCAAAAAAATCCGGGAGAAGTTCAACCGTTACCTGGACGTGGTCAATCGGAACAAACAAGTTGTAGAAGCCTCCTATACAGCTCACCTGACATCTCCGCTGACTGCCATCCAGGACTGCTGCACAATTCCGCCTTCCATGATGGAGTAAGACTTGAGCATTCTCTGCTGCTGCTGCTGCAAAACCAAGAGCTGGGTTGCTTATTCTTCCACATTCAAAATGCCCATGTTTGATTATTGCAAAGTACATAGTGGCTTTCCATTTATTCAAGCCATTAATGTTGTAATATCTCTATATTTAAACTTGTCGGCTTCTGCCCGTGAATCTCCCCTGGTACTTGCTTGCCTAGAGAACGTCAGTTAATGTTCATTTATGGTTTTCCCCCCTCCCCAAAGAAGTCATTGTTCTCTCAGGTCTGTTTCCATAGTTACTTCATATCCTTCTATACACTCAGTGCACCACGCCACGCCACGCCACGCCATGCCACGCCACGCCACGCCACACCACACCACACCACACCTTGTTGGTAAGCCTCCCTGGAGGAGGAACTCTGCTGCTCAGTGCAGGATCTCACCTCTTCCCCCTTCACCTCTAGCACTTGGCGCTTGGTTTTATTAACTGTTCATTAATGTCTGAGCTGGTTTGTATCTTGGGGTGAGTAAAGGAGTTTCAACTCTCAAGAATTATATAAGACATCATGAGGTCATGTGGCAAATACTGAACACCAAGCAGGGCAAAATGTGACCCAGAGCCGTGTTGGGATTCCCCAAAGCAAAGCGTCTCACCAGAAAGGTTATATCAGACATGTGCAAAGTTATCATAGAACCACTTAGGTCAAAAGCATTTAAATATTACAAATATCTCCCAGTAGGGGTTTAGTTGGTGAATTGAATGACATCCTTGCATGTGTGAGAATGAGATGCAGTCATGCTGTAGAAGCTGCCTTGTGAAAATGACTAACACACATACACACATGTGCAAGCCTTAAAGGTTTGAGAAGGCTTATGTCAAATGTTTTGGCATAAGGACAAAGATTCTCATTTTGAATGTGATGATGAGGCTTCAGGTCTGAGATACTGGGCATCTCTGTGACAAAGCTAATGTTCTTTTCAGTTGATGTAATGAAACAGAGACTAGTTTCTCCTCCAAGAGCTTCTTGTGCAGTTTAGTTAAAGATTCTAACGATCTTCACTGAACTCATAGAAGATTCACACAGTCAGTGGCTTAATACAAAGGAGTGCTCCCTCACAGATGACCTTCCGTACCAAACAGTGAGGGTGCATGCTACCCTAATTCAGAGTAGATGACTGGAGCCTCGGCGTGCTATTGTCAAAGCAGCTAGTTCTGGGGATAAAACTGAATAGTTCAAAGATGTACAGACTTTAAAACTGACATTGACAACAGCTGTTTGCAGCAGGCAGGATCAAGCAAGGACCACCTTTCTCTTACACTCAGTCTGCTTGGCTTAGAGTGTTAAAGTTTGTTTAAAAAAAAAATGTATTTGAGATTTTTGGATTGATGATAACCAAGCCTATGGCAAGGTATAAGTACTTTTTAAAATTGCAAGGGTTTCTGTTTTTAAACCAAGATTCAAGATGGAAATGGGAGAAAGGTGTTGGAGGAAACCAGGGTAGGACCCCTTAGCTGGCTACCTGTTCCACTCCCTTCTAACAGGCTTCTGTGGGCATTCCAGATACAGCAGTACCCTGTTAATAAGCACGTTCGCTTCCTATGTTCCCTTTCACCAGTGTCTGTGTTTTGAATCTCAGGGCATTCACAGTGTAGCTAAGAGCAGAAGGGCGGAACACCCTGTCCCACAGGCAGCTAAAGGCATGGCTAAAGTATTTTGGTTTTAAGTCAACTTTGTAACTCATGAATTGATCTTGGGAAGTCATATGAAGTCTGAGCCAGTGAGGTGAGAATACTGAGGGTTCTTCCCCCCCAGGGCTGCAGCAGGGGAGAGCTTGGAGCTTGTATTTAGATAAACTTTTGGAAGGAGTTGGGGAGGCAGGGTCTCTCACATGTCTCCCTCTGGCCTTGAACTTGCAATGCAGCCAAGTCTGGCTTTGAATTCCTAATCCTCGCACTTCCCATTCCACGTGCTGAGATCACACACCTGTGCCATCATGCTTGGCTTTAGACAGGCATTTTTATGGGTTCTTATGCATTTATTTCAGTGTCCTCTCTGTCAGGATACGAGGCTTGTTTTTCTTACGAAAATATCACAGTTTAAAGTAAGTACAGCAAATAAGTGAGAGTAAGATTTTTGAAAAGGATAGGCATGGTAATGATTGACATTTGGGGTAGTGGACTTAATGGAGTTGGGCTGTGTCTCAGCAATAGAAGGCCAGCATGAGCAATACCTTGAGTTCAGTTTCCAGCACAAAGACCAAGAAGCAGAAACAAAGATTTCCCCAAAACTACTACAAATGTTTTCGACCATCAGTTCTCAACCTGTGGGCCGTGACGCCTTTGGGAGTCACCTAAGATCATCGGAAAACACAGACATTTATATTACTATTCCTAACAGCAGCAAAATTATAGTTATGAAGTAACAATGGAAACACTTTTATGATTGAGAGTCACCGTACCATGAGGAGCTGTGTTAAAGGGCCACAGCATTAGGAAAACTGAGAATCACTGTTCTAAACTACGAGATGTAGAGTTCGAGAAGCCAAGTATTCAAGTTTCTGTGCCCACAGCCTATATCTGGCCATATGCAATTACATTAAGAGGGGGAAACATTTGAATTGAAATGTAAATAAAGAAAATATCCAATAAAACAAAACAAAAAGAAATAAAATACCAAAAAAAGGAAAGAAAGAAAGAAAGAAAGAAAGAAAGAAAGAAAAAGAAAGAAATATAAGCTATCAGACCCCAGATAAAAATGTCTGCATACTTTGTTCTAGAACCTGTCCATTCCTAAGATGAGTTAGAATCAGGACAGTGTTTTCATAAGTAATCTTAACCTATGACATATCTTCACTTTTTTTTTCAGGCCAGGTTTTTCTAGTTCTACTCACTTATCGTGTGTGTGTGTGTGTGTGTGTGTGTGTGTGTGTGTGTGTATGTTTACATACTTGTTTGTTTTTCCCTTAGGACTTCATAATACATATACATACCTACACACACACACACACACACACACACACACACACACATATTTAAATGTAGGATGGCTAGTTCTAGACAGGAGCTATAAGGTATATAGCTGCAGGCTGGTGAGAGCGCTCAGCTAGTGCTTGTCACACAGTCTGTCAACTTGAGTTTGATCCCCACAAAGGTAGGAGGAGAAAGCCCAACTCCACAAAGTTGTCCAAATGGACCTCCATATGTATGCTGTGGCACCCACCTCCACAATAGCAATGAATGACTAATAAACTTAGCAATAAGATCATGGTAGTGCCTGCTTACCAACTCAGTTGTAGGAGGACTGAAACAGGAGGACAGTGAGTTCTTGGCCAGTCCAGGCCCTCTGGAGAAGAGGAGGGAGACCCTGGAGAAACAAGGCAGGAAGAGAAAATCTGTTCCATAGAGCCTCCTGTACAGCAAACCTGAAGGTGATTTTGTGACCACATGGGAAAAAAATCTCAAAGTGGCAGAAAATTGATTTTTCAGATGAGTTTGATACTTCCCTTCTCAGATTATTAGTCAGCTCTGAAAATTCTCACTCGGGAACCTTGGGAGTTAATGATTTTGCATGGGGCCTTGCATAGCGATTAGGCCCCTGTCTTTGTTTATTGAAGGGATGATCCGAGTCTTAACATTCAGTACTGCGGAAAAACAAACAGGTTGAAGCTTAACCTAAGACAAGCTTATTTTCAGTGTCTGCCTTGCCCTAACAGGTGTAGGGGTTCTTTTGTTTCTGGGTTTGTTGTTGCTTGTTTAGTGGGACTGGGGCTCTAACCTATGCCCTCATACATGCTAAAAACAACAGGCTTGAGAACACAGGGTCATCCGCCCATGGCATTCAGCAGCTCTGCTTGCATCGCATTGGCTGGGTGCTAAGGTACAAAGAGCTGTGGTCATGGCTTCATACCATGGATCATATCTGACCTTTAGGTGCCTTTTTGACCCCCACAGACATTTAAAATGATATTTCCCCCTTTGTATGCTTGTCAATTCATTACTAGCATTAGAAGTTTGGAAAATTCAAAGGCTGGATTTTTGGTTTTGTTTTTGCTTGAAGAATCAGAGCACCTGGCCAAAGGAAGATCCCATATCCCCTTGGGAGCCCCCTGCCTTCACAATGAGCCAGTCTCCCTTCAGTGACTCTCCGGATCATCAGCCTTGCCACTTGCTCTAAGCCACTCACTCAACTTTCATCCTGGTTGACTCACACTGACACTTCTATTTTCAACTTTGGCTTTACTCCATCATAGATTTGACTTGGCTATGTGCATTCCCTGCTATGCCAGCTTCCCCTCCCCTTCCTAGTCTCTCAGGATTTCAGGAACCCAGTCATCAAATGCACCTCACTAAGACTCCTCTCCCTGACACCTGGCTTGAGCTCAAATGCTTTTATTGTGTGTGTCAAGAGCCACCTATCTGTGGACAAGCCCCCCTGCCCATGGGCTTTTTATGTCACTGAATCAATAATTTGATCTTCCACATTTTCTGCTTCTTTGTATCTCCATGAGGGGAGTCCAGTGCTGCTGGGACTCACTCATCTCCTGTTTGCTAATTGGCTAATTGTGGTGGGAATTGGCATCCTAAGCAAACCAGTGTTCACTGTGAGTCAGTAAGCAATTCTTTCCAGGGCTCTTCACCTTGGTCCCTACAGCTGAGCAGCTTCAGCTGAATAGATAATTCTCTCATGCTCATGGGGGCATCTTCAACAGCTTCACTGATCTGTTAAATGTGAAGAAACTCTTGGAAACATCTTTAAATTGGATTCCCACTATTTTTTGGGAGCTCTTTGTGTTGGAGCATCTGCTAAGCATGTAGTCACTGGAGAAGGGCATGGAACCCATCTCATTTCTAAGCCAATTTTAGTACATTCTCGGGAGTTATCTTCGAGAACTTCCCGGTGGCAGGAGGCAAACCTTTCCATTCCTCGACTTGAGCCATATTGTGCTGTAGATCAATTAGCCCAAGTTCTCTTTCAAGAAGCATGACTCTCAGCTAGAGCTCTCAATACCAGCTATTCTTACAACCCCCTATGCCAGCATTCCGCAGACCAACAGAACCCACTGGAGTTGTGGCTGAGTGTGGGGTTGGGGGTGTGGGAGACATAGTGATTTACTTTAAGGAATTGACAGATAGATAATGTAGGTGCAAGTCCAGAGCTGTTGGGTGGGCTGACAGGCTGGAGACCCAAAGAGGAGTCACAAATGAAGTCCATAGGAGATGTTCTAGGGGAATCCCTTTTTCTTAAAGAGGTCAGTGTTCTAGGAATGTCTTTATCCAATTAATGGGGTGTATGAGGCCTTGTGTTATGGGAAGCAATCTACCTTTCTCTGAACCCATGTGTCTTAGTTAGGGTTTCACTCCTATGAACAGACACCATAACCAAGGCAAGTCTTATAAAGAACAACATTTAATTGGGGCTGGCTTACAAATTTAGAGGTTCAGTCCATTATTGTCAAGGTGGGAGCATGGCAGCATATAGGCAGGCATAGTGCAGGTAGAGCTCAGAGTTCTACATCTTCATTTGATGGCTGCTAGTGGAAGACTCACTTTCAGGCAGCTAGGAATGAGAGTATTAAAGCCCACATCTACAGTGACACACCTACTCCAAAAAGGCTACACCTCCTAATAGTGCCATTCCCTGGGCCAAGCATACATACCATCACACCATGCTTTAGCTGTTTGTCCTTTGAAAGAAGATCCAGAGTGGTAGATGACATTTGTATACCACAGCCTGGCTGTGCTGGTACATCCAACCAACCCTGGTTCCCTTAGAGAAAGGATGAATAACCTACTATTGACTTTTTTGTTTTGGTTTTTGGTTTTTTGTTTTGTCTTGTTTTGTTTTTGTTGTTTTGGTTTTTTGTTTGTTTTCAATTAAACCACAGACTTTGACAGTGAATACCCATTTGTATTTGCCTGCCTTTCTACTGTGTTATCATATATGTTTTCTATGTGGAAAGTTTAGAGCCGCTGAAACAGAGTCTTGGCATTTAGGAAGTTAGTTTTCCACACAAAACGCCAGGTCTTAGATGCCGAGTCAGTTTCTCTATTGCTGGGTTTGAATCAAAGTGTTACCAGTGTCCTATGAGCCAGGAACAAGGTATGGAGAGGCTGTTTTAATGATTCGAATGCTCACTTTTAAATACTAGGATTCCTAGAGTTGGCTCTTTAGGCATTTACAGTAGATTTAGCAGATATGACATCTGTTCGAAATAGACTTAGCTTCGGGGGGGGGGGGGGCTTTGATTGTGTTTCCTCAGAACTCTTTCATTATCAGAGAGAAGTTTTTTCGCTTGCTGGCTTTTGATTTTGATGGAGGATTGAACCCAGGTCCTCACATATTCTACTAGCGGGCTGTGTCCCTGCCCTTCCTCAATCTGCTCACCTTCGCCACAAAAGAAACAGCTTAAGCAGTAAAGCTCATCTGTGACAGATTGTGCTGCTGTAATTAAACAGTGAGGGTGCCCCCCACTCTGCCCTTTCTGTGGGAATGAGAAGGGCCTCACTGCCCTCATCTGGAAAATGAGACATTTTATGTCTGCTTCAGAGACCCTTCTAATGCTCCAGGTCACTTGCATTTTTCTTTGGCTTCTTAAAAGGTATTTATTTAGTGCTTGATATATTCACCCACGCATGCTTGGTGCATGTGTCGGTGCACACACATGCGGAGGCCAGAGGTGGACACCTTTCTCTGTCACTCTCCACCTTATTTTTTTGACACAGGGTCTCTTACTGAACCAGAAACTTGCTGTTTCTCTAGGTTGGAGGGCTGGCTGTCCTGCCAGCTTCCAGCATTCTCTTGTCTCTGCTACCCCTTGAAAGGGATGGGTTATAGGCTGGGGTTGGTTGGTTTGTTTGTCTCCTCCCCCTTTTGGGATTATTCTTTAATTAAAGCCATTTTACATAGTAGGAGGCTCTTCATATTGTTCAGATCAGTAAATTCTGCATTCTATATACATTTTTTGGAACATTACCTAGATAAATAATAAATACAAGGTAAAAGCACCTATTCATACATTTGGGGTGGAAAAATCAGATAAAAATAATGAAATTCTTTGCATGGGTGTTGAAGCAGGAAAAGGATTTAAACATTCTGAGATAAGGAAGGAATGAGGAACACTCATGGCCACACTGACTAGCAGCACTGACGAGGACTTGTATTTGGCACCGATGATGGAGGAAACAGCTGAGAGAAATCATTTCTCCATTACAGAGAAGTTCGCAGGTCAGCCTTTCAGAGCAGTGGGCTGGAGGCTCCATGCATAAAGTCAAGGCCAGCGCCGATGCTGACTCCGAATAACACCACACATGACACGTAGAAGACAGCCAAATGCTGCCGACTCAAACGAGATTGAGATTTTTGAGAAAGGGGATGAAAGAATGAGACATAAAATTAAGAGGATTTTACTTGTCAACCATGTTAACAACTGAAAGTCCTGGTCTGGTTTCTTCTCTGTTATAAGCAAGGAACTAGGGAGACATGCGCTGGGTAGCTGGTGCCCATTGTCTTGAGTTTGGGAGACAGGGCAATCAGAACTGGTTGGATATAATTCTAGGGAGGTGTAGGTATGATAGCACCTGGGGCTAAGGTGTATTTGCACTTGGTGTACCTTCTCTTCTCTAAGCTACAAGTTCAAGGACTCTGTCAAACTCAACCTTGTGTTCAGTAAGGGCCTTCAGTAAATATTGGCCTAAGAAGTATATGCTTAGGCCCAGTGGTAATATGGATGTCAGGATTACCCAGCAGACATTGACCCCTTTTAGGAAGTTGATTTATGACATGTCATGGTTCATTGCTTTTATCTGGACATCTTTCCATGTTAAGCAGAAGTTAATGCTTACTTATCTCAGTTACCACTTTTATTTAATAAGTTTGTTGTGTGCATGGAATTTTTCAGAAGATACAGAAACCATTTTTAGCTCAGCCTGCCTACATCATGTTGAAAGCAGTAAGTACACAAGGCATTATAATAGGTACTTTCAGCCAGACAGAGATGGAAAAGGAGACCCACTACATGAACCTGGCAAACTGCAGCCAGTGTGAGGAAATACAAAGGCCGTTTTAAAGAGAAACAGGCTTGGTGCCGAACAGTAGGTGAGGCCTTGAACCGCACTTTTGCACATTGGTTTAGGAGAAGACTGTTTCAGAGCAGAAAAGCAGCAGGTGTCCATAAAGCAAGCCCCTGGGGTAAGTGGAAGGCTGAAATGGAACGAAGTTCAAGGGAGATGCTCTGGTGCCTGGAGACTCCAGGTCACCTAGTAGAGTACTTTCTATAAGTTTTCAAACAAAAAAGATTGCAATATGGTTCATGGTTTGGTCAAGATAACTTGTTGGCAAATGGTGAAGAGACAAGATGTCCATCAGTTGGGCCAATTTGTTCCTCACAGAAAGACAAATGGTGTCGGTCTGACAAGCCTGACAATCGGAGTTTAATTCTCAGAACCCATGTGAGATAGAAGAAGAGACCTGACTCCAGAAAGTTGTCCTTGGACCTGTACACTATGGCATGCCCGTAGCCCCCCCCCCCAACATATATATATATATAGAATGATACCCCAAAAGGCAATAATGGCTACATAAAGGAAGTGTGAATAGCACTGTAGAGTATGGAATAACACAAGCACAGTCCACAGTCTTAGGAGAGACAACAGCCCTAAGGCTTATGTGAGGTTTAGGTAAGGAGGGAGATTTTTAAATACCCTTTTAAGGATTTATTTTCATTTTATGTGTGTGTGTGTTTTGCCTACATATATGTATGTGTATCACATGTGTGCCTGATGTCTGGGGAGGCCAGAAGTGTCAGGTCCCCTTGAAATAGAGTTCCAGGCAGTTGTAAATGCCATGTAGGTGCTGGAAACCAAACCCATATCTTCTGCAAGATGATCCAGTGCTTTTGCCCATGGTGCCATCTCTCCAGCCCGTAGGAGGATTTTAAAAGATACTTCTAATTTTTTAGATCGAGTATCTTAGAGGATAGAAATCTGTGAACAGTAAAAATAAAAGTAAAAGATTTTCAAGGAAAATGAATAGACTGTGAATGAATTGACTGTGACTTGCTAATTTGGATGATAACTCATGTTATCAGTCATTGGAGATGTTAGAAAAGCCATTGGTTTAACCAAGTAGCCATTGGCTCTACTCTGAGCCCACAAACATTTGCACCTCATTCTGTTATATGTGCATAGTGGTTCAGGAAATGTGTCAATTTATTTTAAAGATACTTTTTATCTGGTACATGTAATCATTCATATTGATAGGGGACACTGGTGTGTTGTAATGCATGTGTGGTATATAGTGGGCAGGTCACATCAAGAATGTTTAGTGTCAATTTTTCTATAAAATGCTATTTTTAGACTTAGCAGCTTGGCCCACATTCCTTTTTTCAAGCTGATTCTGAGGTAGTACACATGGCAATGAAGACATAAAGCATTTCGCCATCTATCTGTTCAATTTCTTGTTGTTACCCCTTTTCTGGCAGAATGAAACATTGTGACTTGGGTGTTTTTTGTGATGACGACTTCTGCTTTTATTCTCTCTGTGTCACAAGGCTGAAGAAATGACAAGCTTGGTCCTCTGACAACTGTGTTTAATTTTCTTTCAAGTCCTGTTCCTTCCCCAGGAAGACGTGTTTTGTCCACAAAGCACTGGATGGAAATTCTTCCCTTTCAAGTCTCTTGCCCTGCCTTATCGGGCCCTTCCATCTCCAATTCCTTTAGCAGTCACTACCTGCAGGCCAACTAAGCACTGACCCAGGCTTTGTGGATATTGGTACCAGCAGGCCTGGAGCTGAGCTAAGAATTCAACAAAGATGTTGCAGAACATTTGCATTTCTAAAAAACTACTCGGTTATAATATGAAACTTACAGAAAATGGTTCGCATTCATTTGTAATTCAGTAACAATACCTCTCGAGTCCTGTGAACAGACTAGTGGGGTAGGAACTGTTTCTGCCTGATTTGTAGCCTTGCCTTCCTCCATTTTGCAGAGAAGAAAACCATGTAGAGAGGTATAGCAGGGCTCAGGGAGGTAGGCTTAGAATCTGGGTTCCGATTCAAATGAATTAGGGATTTTGTTGCTGTATCTTTTCTTCTCTTGTTTGAGACAGGCTCTCACTGTGTAGCACAGATTGGCTCAGACCTCAGATTCTCCTGCCTCTATCTCCCGAGTGTTAGAATTATAAACATGTGCCATCATGCCTAGCTCAAGTGAGTTTTTCTTATTATGATGGAATACTTTGTATGAAGGTGAAATTAGCAGTGAGGATGGCTTACCTGTCTTTTGAGGTGCTACATTATGTTTTGTCTTAGAATTTAGGACTATAGAATGACTCCTTAAATGACTAGCTGAATATAAAGATTTTAACAGCTAGATTTTGTTTCTTAGACTGAAACCAGAACCATGTTTCTGCAGCAGTGTGTGCCATTTCCGGTGAGGATGGGTTTGGGGATGGGGATATGTAGCTGCATCTGTGAGAGTGTTATTGACAAGAAGCACCCTCACTGCAGAAGCATCCACTTGCAGGGAGCTGAGTAAGAACCCCACTTTCTGCATTTTCCTATGTCACCTGTGTACTGACCAAAGGATGCGAGATACTTCGATGGATTGGATTTCACCTCCCGCCTTTTATGAATTTTAAGTAGAATTGGTTTGGTGATTTTTCTTTTAGAAATCTGGTGTGTGTGTTGGGGGAAGGGATGATAGAGGGCTATCCTAAGCCTAAAGAATAGACCTTGTCACAGCTGAAAACCAACCCGTTTATACGCTTTATGGTACTGAAATTGCAAAGCGTTTTTAAATTGGAGAACCATTCTGGCTGTTATCTCTTATCCAGTTCGATGGTGTGCACATCTGTCTTCAATCACAGGGTTAGTATCCTTCCACAGGCACATCAGCCAATACTCCTTCGTGTCTTGCATGGCTTGTTTCTTTTGCAAAACAGGGTGGTTTGGACAGACCTCTCTCTTTGGTGCACATAAGCTAAAAGCTAGACTAGCTCATCTCTAAGGTCACCTGCTATCTGAGGTTCTTGATTACTGTCTTTGATGTCTGTATGGTACAACCCATGGCAGTCTGCTAGTTACTGAAAGAGGAAATACACAATTTGCAGTCTCTGGGGTAGCCTGAGACATTGGTCTCTAAGCTTCTTGTATTTTTTCACTTAGCAATAGTGACCAGTTTCTTATGGGTCTGACCCTGGGTAAGGCCCCAAGGGTAAACAAGTATAGAGAAGGAGCACCCCCTCTTTGTGTCTTCCAAGCACGAAAGAGAAGTGTTTGAGTAAATAGCAGTGAAGTGTGGCCATCCTTACAAGAGGTCAAGTGGCCAGTGGGCAGAGGTGACACGGAATGACACAAAGGATACTACCAGGCCATGGGCCCTGTCTGTTTATTTTATACTTTTCTCTTGGTGTGCCTAGCTTTCCCATGCTCAGCCTGCTAATGAGGAAGATCAGGATAAATGTTTGGTGTGTCCTCCCAAATCTCCCAGATGTCACTTGTCCAACCGTTTAGCTTCTTCACAGAATAATCAATATCTGATGTCACTTGTCCAACCGTTTAGCTTCTTCACAGAATAATCAATATCTGTTTGCATATGAATGTGTGGCCCAAGGTCACCGTGGGCCACCTGTTGGTGATTGTGGTGAAGAAATGGTAGGGAGGGGATGTGGTGTTCTCTGTGATGTTTAGGGAGGCACTTTGTGCTCCGAGTGCCTCACCATCCAAGGGCATTGGAAACCAGATCTTGTTTCCAGGGTTATTGAACCCCAGAGATTTAATCCTTATTGCTGATAAGAACAAAAAGAATGTTTCTTATCACTCGCATCTCTGAGGAGATGGAAGGAAAACCCCTTCCTGCGATGTGATTACGTGTTACTTGACAGCTTTTCCGTTTGCCCATTCATTTAGGTGTTTGAATAAGTGAGCTCAGTTAGGGGAGCTTAGGTATCGTTAGCTTTATAAATTCGATGACTCCTTTTTGAAGTGGTTTTATTCTTACCCCGTTCCTCCATTATTCAGAGTTTAAATATTTGACAATGCAGATGTTCGATTTTTATCTTAGCTCTTTCTTGGTTTAACTTCATTCTTGTGGGCAGTTAAGTGGAAGATAAGGAGTCCTTGTTTTAATTCTTTTCAACTGGTGTTGCTCAAATATTTGGAAACCAGCCAAGTCCAAGAAGCAATGAACAGTCAGGAACCTGGCTGAATGGAGGTGAAGAGCTACCTCTTTGTCATGAGGGCTGGTGTGTGTGTCTGTGTGTGTAAGAGAGAGAGAGAGAGAGAGAGGCAGGCACGCACAGGCGTTCCTATGTCTGTTCTTTCCCTTGAGACTATTGAAGCTATTGGTGTGTGCTGTGGTTTCTTCCGTGTATGGTTCTTAGTGCAGCAGGCAGCCAGGGCCTGCTTGACCTGAGAACTCCTTTGGGAGTCTCTATGTTTGCTCCCCACATCCATCTGAACTGATATTAGCTTTGCTTTGAGAAGAAGGGGGGGGGGGAGAGCACAAGAGACTTTTACACTTGTCTCTGCAGTTTAGCAGTAATTAAAAAGAATCGAACAAATAGACAAAGTACCCTCAGCCCCACAGTCATCATTACACTGGCTCTGAGCATGGACTCCTGAAACACTTTAAGCCTTGCTCTTCTGAGAAATCCCCAAGGATTTGCTTTTTAAATCATTGCCTTAAAAAATATATCCATGAACAATACCGCATTTCACCACCACCCTTGGAACCCACATCAGGGGTTTGGTTTTTGTGTGCACTGTGATAAATTGGGCCAGCTTCCCTGGAAATGTTCAGAAAAACCCAGGATCCTGAATGATTTGCCTGGCAAATCACCTTCCCCAGGGAATTTAGACAAAGACCAAAATACAGACTTGGGAAGTAAACCCCAAAAGGGGTATGTGCATCTGTCTCCCCTTTATATCTTTTTCTTTCTATGTCAGGACTCCACTGAAAGTTGATTTAGGCTGTGGATCGAGGCTGAATGGAATCCAATTGGAAGTCACTTGAACACTGTTTTGATGTGAGATTCAAAGCTTCTGCAAATTTATTTTATCTTCTACATTTGCTGATCTCCTGCTTGTAAATCCTGTTGAAGGAGAATAAAAATGACTGCAGCCTGATGGGAATTAAATGTCTGAAGTTCAAAGCAGTTTGCACATCAGAGCAAGCGTCAATCAAATGAACATCTTGCAAGGCAGGCAGGGAGTGAATTTCTCCATGGGGAAGAGATCAAAGTGGGAGTCACCGCCCTGTTTTCTCCCCCGGGACAGCAGTTCGATCAGTTGTTCATGAAAGTAAATCCAAAAGGAAGACTTTCTCCCCCCTCTCTTCTTTCTTTCTTAAGGGGGTAGGAGAGATGGAGTTATTCCTCTAGAAACTGAATTCTAGGCACTGGCTTTATCTTATGAAAATAAGCAGAGAAGTCAGATTTAATCCAATATCTTTTTTTTAAAGACTCAAGGTCTAAAGGAGTTTTAGGTAGGATTTTTTTTTTCTATTGCTACCTTTTTAAAAGCGTAAATATGAAGAATGAGATGACTCAAACCATTTAAACCGATTGCTTACGCATCTTGTATGAAAATGCATGTTTTTCTGTTTCTTGACCTCTCTATAATCCTGGATTTATATGCATGTGATTGGCAGTTGATATACCCCTCATCGCAAATTGGTTTAGGTAAGTCCTAGGAGTCGCTGACATGCTTTTATAAAGAATCTCAACCATGAACTGTGTTTCCATGGGCTCCAATCTTGAGTGAGTGATTAGCATGTTGCTTTTTATAAATTGCTTTTTGTGCATATGTGCATTAAATGTGTCCCTGCCTTTGGGCTGGTGACCATTCTTCCTAGGTCGGCAGGTAACTAGTGTATCAAGATGACTAAGCAGGTTTCCTTCCCATGTTTAGAGTTCAGCTGTTTTGGATTCTGGACAACAGCAGGCATTTATCCTGTGTGAGCAGAGAGCTGGGAGATAATCCCCATTCATTTTTGCTTCTTGTTGGCCCGCTAGCCCAGACACTCTTCCCCTCCCCCCTCTTCTTCTTCCTGCTCCTCCTCCATTGCTTTATGCCTTCTCTAGACATCTCCGCCACCTGACTGGCATATCCGTGGCACAGACAGTGAAGAAAGCATCAGGATGGGTCTATTTCCAGGTTTTACTTAAACTTGCAAGTAGATAGGTGCATGTGCAGTGGCACAGACTCCAAGGAAACTTAAAGCAGTCTAAACCAGAGAGAAAAGACAGTTTGAGAGCTGCCTGGGGGACAGTTGCCTAACAGACCTTTATAACTACTTATTAATAATCTTTTATTGTGTGTGGGTGGGGTGAAGTTTGAGATAGTGTTTATCTGTGTAGCATTGGCTGGTCTTGAACTCTTGAGATCCACCTGCCTCTGACTGCCAAGTGCTGGGATTAAAGGAGAGCATGCACCACCACTGCCAGGCAAACAAATCTTCATTTGATAGAGGGGGAAACGCTAAAACGAGTAAGATATATTACTCGTAGAGTAATAGATAAATAAATAAAATAGATAAATCCTATTTTTGGATTTTTATTGATGACATCGTTTCAGTGTTTATGTTTCCTTTCCCCTGAAATTTATATTCATGAAACCTAATCACCATTGGATCGTATTAGAAAGTGAAGCCTTTGGGGAATGACTGCAGAAACTGTCCTAGAGGGCTGCCTTGCTCCCTTGAAGTATGTTAAATCTGATTATAAAATAATAAAGTTAAAAAAATGCATGCGCGCGCACACACACACAAAGGCAGGAAAAAGACACGGGATCGTAATTACAAAGCAGAGCCACTCCAGTCAGGTGGGAGGGGGCTCATCCTGAGGGGAACTAAGGAGGAATGTAGGTTGATGAGCCAGCCTTGAGGAGCAGGCACACTGGACACTGGGGATCAGCAGACAAACACATGCTAAGAGTCTGGTGTAGTCAGAAGGGAAGGTTGTGTGAGTTAGAAAGGAAGCCTGGGAGATGATAATAACAATAATGATAACACATACTGCGTTGTCAAACTGTTTTATAGCCAACAAAGGCGCATGGACTGGTGCTTTTGCTAGTGAACCACTTCCACTTTTATTGCTATGAAGATGTTCTCACTAATGCTCTTAGAGATCTGCTCCGTAGAGGAAGTAACCCCCTAATAATAGTTCCTTGGCCTCCCTGCTTCCAATAAGCCAGCTTTCATTTTACAAAGACCCTTTCCAGGATCAGCTCTCCAAGGGTGGGGCTCAGAGCAGATGATCCGACTGTGGACACCCTGTCCAGGCACATGCGGACTGTCTCAGCCAAAATTTCCCTGGTAGGGTGTGCCAAACACCATCCTGACTTGTCCTTTTCAGCAAGCTTTTCCTTTAGAAGCAGACTGTTGTGTGTCTTGTCCCAACACAAAAAGTCGAATCCAGAATTCAAGTCTCCTTTGCTTCCTTCCCTTGCTGTATATCCTAGATTTCATTTGTTTCATTTGTCTCTACTGTGAAGTAGGTAGGTGAAAGGGGGGCTTCAAAATTTGTTGGCAATGTCTAGCTAGGAGCTAACAGACATACCTAGGTGCTATTCAATTCTCTTGATCCAAACCAAATCCAAGCCCTCTCTGTCCTCAGTGAACAAAGTCCAAAGACCCCCCGTCTTTAGTGTCTTTTAGACATACTATGAGTACCACTGCTTATACAGAAAGCAATTTTCTTAATTTATTTTAAAAAAGTTGTGACAACACTGAAGGGCTTTCTTGCTCTTCAGAACCAGCCAAACTCAGATTCCATGCCCACAAAACGATAAATTGGTCTCTGCAAAGTCAGGGTCTAAAAGTCTACCTCCCAGCATCCATCCTGAATGATTCTGGTGTAACTACATGCTGAGTGGTTTGTAATCATTCAAATGAGTTAGTGTTCATTTGTTAAACCATCAGGAGCTTTCTGGGCACCTCCGAATGGGAGTGGGCATATGAATATTCATGAAAAATGGGTTAAAATGAGCACCAACTTTATAAAAACACGCTAAAAATAAAAAATACTAAATATTATGATTACTACCATTTAAACTAATATTTTAAATCAAATATATAAATATAGTATACTTATGTATTTATTATACATTTAATATTACAAATTATAAACTAGCTATTCAAATATAGCTGTTAAAACTAACTATATATTTTCTCCTTTCTTATCTGCTTATGAAGTTTAATTCACAAAATCTAGCCATTAAAAATTTAAAAAAAAAAAAAAAAAAGGGAGGATGGCCTAGTGGGTTAAAAACTTAATGCACAAGCATGAGTTCCAGAGTTCAGATCCCCCATCCCATGTGAAAGGTGAGCACAGCAACTTGCTGCTGTAAACTCAGTACTGGGAAGGGCATAGACAAGAAGATCCTGGGGGGTTTGCTGGTGAACCAGTGTAGCCACAAAGCAAGGAAAAAGGCCCTGCCTCAAAACATAAGGTAGAATGTGATAGAGGAAAACACCTAATGACAACCTCGGGCCACTTCACAGAGCCATGTTCTCGTTCTCTCTCTCTCTCTCTCTCTCTCTCTCTCTCTCTCTCTCTCTCCCCTGCCTCCCTCTCCATAAATAGAATCACAAATTTAACATATGAGACAAGCCTTTGAGAGAACACAGAGGCACTTGACACACTTGGAAAGGCATACAACATAAGGGTAGATCTTTCTTAGGAAGTATATACAAATAGGAACCTGAAAGATAGCCAGACATACCTTCTGGCTGGAGAAGGAGAGCCTTCTAGACCTCGGTTGTCTAATATGACAACCACAGTTCAGTGACTTTTCACACTTGACATTAAATAAACAGGAAGGATAGTAAGTATCCTATTACGCTGGCCGTGTTTTGAATGCCTAGTAGCTATGTATTATGGTACTGGACATATCAAAACACATGCGCATTCATCATCCAAGGTTTTTCTGGGCTCCCCTGGTATAGTCCAAACTTAAAGAAACTTTTTTTTTTTTTTTAAAGAAAATTAAGTTTTATTAGAAGACAGCTACATTGAGTTTCTCTGTGGTTGCTTGTGCACTAGAGTGACAGAGTGGAAGTGTTCCAACAGAATTTACAGTTCACAAGGCTCCAAATACTTATTATCTGGCCTCCTATGAAGGCATGTGTGGAGGGAAGAGCTTCAGTTTGCTAGTGCACAGGGACGATGAGATTGTGGATTATTGTGTCACCAGTGTGCACACAGGTAGCTGATTCTATCTTAATCTCTTCTTTCTCTCCATTCGTGGCTTCAAAGGGAGCAGTCTTCTCATCTAGACAATTTGGAGTAAGTCTAGAGTAGAGCCACTATGTGTGTGAAGCAACAGTATCCTTTGATGCACAGTCAACATGGTTGATAGAATTCTAAGCTGGGCTGGTGGCTAGAATAAAGGGTTCTTAACACTCAGTTACCTAATTCATCTTTGAGAAGATACTTAAAAAATATTCTTCAATGATGTGAAACACAGCTCCGTGCTTATAGGATAAATCTAGCTCAGTGGTTCTTATATTTTATGAGTTGACCAACAAATAATCCAAGGTCACAAATGAATAGATGGATCTTGAGTTTAGAAGTTTCCCTCCTCAAGCTTGGTAATAGAATTTCATTCATTCACTAGTTAATTGATGAGGTATAAACTGCATGCATCACAGAGCTTAAAAAGTTGGTATTGGGTTGAGTTTACTGCCTGCCTCTTGGAATCTTTGGAGATCTCTCTCTCTCTCTCTCTCTCTCTCTCTCTCTCTCTCTCTCTCTCTGCATCCGAAGTGGGATATATGGAAACCGAAGCTTTTTGTCCTTCCTACTGCTTACATAAACATGTTGGTGTGTATAACTTGACCTTTTGGCTACTTTATTGGGTTCTTATGTCTACCACCCTTTTCCAACCCTCCAAACCCCTAGCACTAGGTAGGAGAGGAAGAAGACTAGAGGGGAAAGGGGGAGTCAACCTCATTTAACTACTTCCTGTTGATTAGGAGCATTGAGTTCCTTTGGGCAGTGTTGGTCTTCATTATCAGGATAGCCAGTTTCTTCTTGTCTCTTTACTCATGACCAACTGCAGCAACAGGAACCAGCAACATCAGGGAGAACTGTAGCCCTCACACCCTCTTGGGGCTCTGACATTTTTATACCCTCTGACAAGTTCCCAGAATTGCAAATGTAAACTAGCTTCAGCTAGCAGAATCACTCCTCTGCCAGAGCATGAGACAAATCACAGTCAGCTGCTGTGGACAATTGGGATTAAGACAAAGACATATTCAGATAATATAGCTGCATTTTAAAGAAAATTCTCACTACACTTGTGTGTCCAAGTATATTCTTTTAGATTATTGTTTTCTGAAGCAAATGATTTCTGGCTCCACCCATGATCAACGTGGGCACTAGCATTGTTCTGTCTTTAGTACTAACATTGAACTACGACAAGAAATAAACTTCAGCTTTCTATGTATGATGACAGGGTAGGGGCCAGTTCTGAGTCAGGTACCAAGAGAAGCATATCCACACATTACTCTTAACCCTTTTTAAAAAACAAACAAACAAAAAACTTTGTAAAGTAAATTTTATTCATTTATTTTTTAGGTAAGGAAATTGACTATGTTTCTCAATGCCAGACATTTATGTCCTGAGTGACAGGACAGAGATATTTCTACTCCATAGTTTGTACTTCCCTTTACTACTGTCCTTAGACTTGGCCATTGGTGTTCAGATACAATATAGTGATAACCTATTTCACAGCTACGTCATTGCTCATGCCTGAATCCTGTCATCTACTTTGCATCTGCTTGCTTTTATCAACAGTAATAGGTCAAGTTCCTTGAGTAAAATTTGCTTTTAAAGGTCAGTTTTCTTTTAATCTCCTAGCATTTGAACTTGACTTCTAAGCCTTCTAGTTACATGTGCTCTTTTTCCTCAGCACATTATTTAGAATAAAATTTTAATTTTTGATTGTTTTGGTTAAGTCACCATCCTACACTTATGGGTTGGCCTATTCAGACACAATATGAATAAATATTTTAATGAATTGTTTTTACTAGATGGGAAACTCAGCAGGTACACACTGCTAATCCTTTTCTGTTGTTTCAGGTTTGATGGGAACTTCAATACCAATGTATCAAGAACAGTGAGTTGTGATAGACTCTCTACTACTGTGAACAGTCGAGCCTTCAACCCAGGACGAGACTTAAATTCAGGTCAGTATTTGGTTTTTCATTTCCTAAAGGTAAACTGCATCCCACATATTCACATTTAACAAATGCACTGCCTCAAACATTTTTGTTTACATTTTAAAGAAAACTATCATCTACTTAATTATATATGTTTCTTGGGAAAGTTAACTCTATAGAAAAGAAGGGAAGACTTAAGTAGGCATGTATTATACAGCCATATACATATGGAAAATGCTAAGTATTTAACCAGGCTCCTTAATATATCTTATTGGTCCATGGAACTTTTACATTCTTTATTTTAAAGGCCATGTCAGTGACCCAGCTATTGCTTCATATAATAGGAGGTGTTCACTTTTATTTGCATTTTCCATCTGTAACCTTTAAATTTGTTTTAGGGTTTTCTAGATGAACAATGTGGGGGGTTGTCTACCAGTAAAGAGAGTCAGCACGCTGAGATTGCATTTGCCTCTTTATCTCACCGGAACTCCACTACATACAGTGGTGGTAGCTCAATTCACAGGAACTCTGTTTATCTAGCAGCTTCTGATTCCAAAGTACCAAGATACTTCTCCTCTCTTGACCTCAAAGTTCTGTTCCAAATTTCTCTCCTGCTTTCTCATGTGTGCCTTGTCCATGTTGGTTGAGAGATCTCAAGACCTAGAGGCTTCCCCATAACAGCAGCCTCAAGTTTCAGATTTTTACCAAGACCCAGAAAGGTTCTAAGCCTTCACGTTGCTGGGAAGTTGCTGGATCTGATCCTTAAGCATGAAAGCCTACATTTCCCAATCACCAGGACTCTTGTAGACACATAAAACTCAAGAGAGAAGCCAGAAGACCAGAGTATTTACTTACAGGACCCCATCCAGGCTCTGCCTGGGGGAGAGACTGTAGTCCTTGGGAATTGTATACACAAACCAGCGGGTCTGTTGGGTCTAGAAAGAAAGAGTTGTACATTTTAAGCTTCTTGAGGATAATGAAACCATAACTGCTAGATAAACGATCTGGCCTTCTTCTGCCAAGCACATACTCTGAGCCAATGCACATCACATATTCAATCATTTTTATTTGGTCAGAGAGTCTGGAAGTCTTCTGGAGCAGGTGAGGTTTGCTGCCACACAGGAAGTTAAATGAGAATAGTTTTTGTTAAAAGAAAGCATGTAAAGGCATGGAGTAGGAGACGAAGGTTAACTGTGGAAGATTTCAGTTGACACAGGCTGCAGAGCTGACACCCGATTCTCAGTGCTTCACCTCTTGAATGCTCAGCAGCACAAGACATGTTGTTACAATAACAACCTGTGAGTAGAATCAGGTGCAAGTCTTCCCTCCAAATACACAGGGTAGCTTAGCATTGTCTGTTTCAAAAGTGTTAAAAGTCACACTGCCTTGACAGGGTCCCATTAGAACTAATAAAGAAAAATAATATAGTACCCCCTTATATAAGACCTAGAGATCCATTTCATAATTTTAATAGTTATCTTTTAAGGATGATGGAGTAGTCTTAATTTCAATCTGAGTACACGTTGTTTTTAGAATCAAGAAATATAAATAAAATGAGGGAATTACAGACTACAGTAGCCCCTCAGATTGGTTCTATGCTATTTTCTGTGGACAAAGAAAATCTGCAGAGGCTCAAGTCCTTACATGCAGCATTTGTGCTTCCTCTCCTATTATTTAACTTATCTCCAGATTACTTATAATACCTAATATCACGCAGATGTTATGTAAATGGTCGCCACACTGAATTCTTTAGGGAATAATAACAAGCAAAGGTCTACACCATCCAGACACTCAGGTGTTTCCACACATTTTCAAGCTGCTGTTGGTTGAATGTGCAGTAGAACACGTTGTTTTCAGATGTAATTTTTATGCCTTTTAAGTAGATAGCACCTTTGTTAACACATCCCTGATACTGGATCCTCAGGCTGATATTGAGTTTCTGAGGAGCATTCATTACTTCCTGATTATGTGGTTGGGACTATAATAATGGACAGCTTGAGGCTGGGGGGTTGCTTAGTAGGAAAAAGTACTTGCCACACAAGCAGGAGGACCTGAGTTTGAATCCCTAGAACCTACATGCAGTCGAGTGTGATTGTATATATCTAGAATCCTAAGCTAGATGGGAACTGGAAAAAGAATCTTGTGAAGCTTATAGGCCAGGTAGTCTGGTATACATAGCAACATCCAATGAAAAGATATCCTTTCTCAAAGAAAGTAGGGCAGAAGGACTGATACCCAAGGTTGTCCTTGTGACTTCTGTGTGCTGTGGCTCATGCACACCTATCTATACTTACATGCATGTATATACACATACCTATGCATACTATTTATGTACACACACAACGGCAAACTGAGGAAAAATGAGGGTGGTTCATGCACACAGGAAGTTAGGCAGCCTACAATGACACCCCCTTGCCTCTGCTAGAGCCACCTACCTCAGTGAAGGACCAAGCCTTGGCAAATGTGGGAGCAGCTACAGCCAGGGCCTCACTCCCATTTCCTTACCATCTTTTATCTATTCATGGTTTCTGACAGTAAGCTCATTGTTGGGATCTAGCCCCATCATTCATAATAATAGCACCATCATTAATAATAATAGCACCATGTCTTTTTCATATTGGATACAGAAGCAATTTTTCCAAGTCATTACCACCTAGCCACTAGCTAGAATAAATATACATAACTGGACTTTATTCAATAAGAATTTGTTAAACACCGTGCTGCGTGATAAATACTTGGCCAGAAGGTATAAACAGAACAAAGAGCTTATTTAGAGGTTGAGAGTTACAGATTATAAACAAATAGACTAGAAATGTATACCAAGTGATGGTAAGCACTACTTCGTTTTGACTGTGCTCCTCCCCACAGACCCCAAAACCTTAGGTCATGAGACTCTACCCTCATAAATTAATTAATGCCAGTTATCGAAGAGCCTGAGCACAACCTCCTACTGTCTCCCACCCATGTGATACCGACCGCCATGCTGTAATGCAGAAAGCCCTCAGCAGATGGTGCCTTTCAATCTTAGACGTCCCAATCTCCAAAACGCCTTCTGTCGCTTATACTACACACTCAGTGTGTGGGATTCTGTTACAGGATCACAAAACAGATGAGAGCATGTGTGACCAGGCGAATATAACTTGGAGATGAAGCATAGGGATCTCTGATGTTTGGAGCTTCGGGACTTTACCCTTTCACACAGGGACTCATTGACGAGATCTGAATACGTAGGGCCTGTAGATCATGGACATAACTGAAGGAAAGGGATCCAAGGCAAAGGCTTTGAATTTTGTTATGCTCAAAAACTGTAGAAATGCCAATGTGGCTGTGGTAGGACCTAGGAGCATGAGCATGGAATAGGGCATTAGGTCAGATGGTTTGGGGCCAAATCCTGACAGTCCTTGATTCACCGGCCATTTATAGAGGACTTCAGCCTCAGCTCTGAATGCAGTAGAGGGCATATGGAGAAGGAATGGGCAGAATCAAGAATGGAATAGGATCTCTGGTAAGAATAAAGTTTTAGGTGTTTAGCAGATACTCAAAGAAAAGGATCTCATAGCTGGCTATGCAAGTCTGGAGTCTAGGGACAGAGATAGAATAGAGTTTTCAATTTGGAATTCATTATGTCTAGCTAGCACCTGTATCGTATGACTATAATCATGTAGCAGGCGACGAGGGGAAAAAAGAACCCCAGAGATAAAATCTTGGGGTCTCTTAGAGGACTCTGAACAAGAAGGAATCAGGAAAGGAATTAGAAAAGAGATAGTCTAGGGCCGAGTGAGTTGGAAGTCAAGGTCCGGAAGCAAGTTATAAGCTGTTTCAGAACAGAATAGAGAACAGCTGTGTTGAGTTTCTTGGGTTGAGCAAGAGTTAGAAAGACAGCCATAGGATTTGGGTGGCAGGCCAGGAGTTTATGGGACAGAATGGCAGAGTAGGATAAGAGGCAGGTCCTAGAAGGGTCAAGCTTTCAGGAATGAGGCAAAAGGAACTAGAAACAGGACTTATACGAACTCCTGAGGTTTGCTTAGAAAAAAACAGTGGTGGGTTATAAGCAGCAAGGGGATTTTTTAAGTTGAGAAAAATTGTAGCACATTTGGGTTTGGTGTTACAGAGAAGAGATTGTGACCAGAGTCTCCTCTGTGGGACGTAGGAGATGAGGAATGAAGAGAGTTCACTGTAGAAAGAGTAAAGGAAGAGGAAGTGAATCACAGGGAGGGAACTTTAGGATGTTCCCTTTGTTGCAGTTAGAAGAGGTGAGACCCCCATAGACTAACAGGTTTGAATATGCCTGGCCCATAAGGAGTGGCACTATTAGGAGATATATGACCTTGTTGGGGTAGGTGTGGCCTTGTTGGAGGAAGTGTGTCACTGTGGAGGTGGGCTTCCAGGTCTCCCATGCTCAAGCTACGCCCAGTGTGACAGTCTCTTCCTGTTGCCTTCGGATCAAAATGTAGGACTCTCAGCTCCTCTGCACTATGTCTGCTTGCACTCTGCCATGCTTCCTAACATGATGATAATGGACTAAACCTTTGAAACTGTAAGCCAGCCACGATGAAATGTTTTCCTCTTATAAGAGTTGCCTTGGCCATGATGTCTGTTCACACTAATAAAACCCTAACTAAGACACCTTCCAAGTTAATCTTTCTTATTATGAAGCCAGATCACGCAGTGGAAATCAGAAAGTGAAGAGGCAGTCTGCTGTTTGTTCTGTGATTACGTTCCTTTACTGGGCTTAGAGTAAAACGCAGTTAGATAAATCATCAGCCATCCTTGCAAAGTTTGGGGGTGTAGCTCAGTAGCCGTGCACTTGCCAAGTTCCAGGCACAGGGTGGAGCCTCAGCATTCCTACAAAATGCTGTTTCATTTCACTGTTTGTTGTTAAGAGGGTCTGAAAATCAAAGTGGAGGGGGACGTAAGTAGGATGGAGCTAAAGACTAGATCTTGAACTCTGGTCATTCTTAGAGCATGTCTCAAGTAGAGCCTACTGCCTGGCAAGAGTTGTTTTCGGCATGGTTGGCGCAGCTCAATTTGCAAGCAGCTTTTAGCAATATTTAGGTATTTAAGCACTGGCTGACTTGCATTTGAAGTTTTGTGACATTCTACCAGGTGGTGGCTGCGTCCCAAAGTCCACATACTTGAGCACTTATTTGTAACATGAGAGGCATGGTAGAGGGTGGAGGGCGACCTCAAAGTTCCCCCCTTTTCCTCCTTCTGCAGCCCATGCCCCTTTTCAGAATAGAATTAATGTACTCTGTAGGCTATCACATGTCTGATATTTACATCTTTAAGATGTCCAGCCCCAGGCCCTTTCAGACTGTATATAATCCATCAATGGGCTTTTAATTGATAACACAGTTTCAGATTGCCTTTCAGACTAGCTGGAAATAGGCTCACATAAATTATAAACCATTCTTAGATTTATTTATTCAAAACTAGGTCATATATCCCTCCATCCCACACATATGTGCATTCTTTTCCTTAGATTACCCCTTGCCAGATCTCTACTTTCTAAATTGACTGCTTGTCCCTGATTCCATTCAAATAACTGAAGTTTGACAGCACATGTGTTATATTACGGTGCTTTCCTGCTTTTATCTCTGGTTTCTCACTCTTTTTTTTTTTTTTCCTTTCAAATTCCTGCTGAGCTATTTTCTTGTGCATGGCCTCATCTCTAAAAGAGAGATTATTTGAAGAGTCCAAGGAAGGTTGCCTCTTGCTCTCTTGTATCATGCAACTGAGCCAAGTGCAGAAGTAGGTGTTGGTCTTTCTTACCGAATGGAAGAGTCTCTGGTCTTCATTGTGTTTGATTTAAAGAGCATTTGAAGTTGCAAACTCCGATCTTGGTAATGTTGTAGTCTTCAGGGAGATACAGGACTGACAGGGTCCCAGGAGGTGCCCTGCATGCTGCATGCAGGAGGTAAGGTGGGCTCCAGAGCCTGTGGGCTCCAGAGGCTGTGGACTCTTTTCATTTTGCTGACTTCAGGGCTTCCTTCAGTGGTCAATAACAATGACTCCCTGTGTGCTGGAGCCTTTTTTCTGTCCTTTCCAATACTGATGGCCCTTAGCTCCCAGTGGCTTGACCTTACAGTCTCCTCCCCCCCCCCCCCCCCCCCCCCCCGTTGACATAATGACACTACAGAGTTTAAATGCATACAGTAGAACCCACCTTTGGATTTGGGGTCTCTTCTCCAGCAGCAGTGTGCAATGTGCTGGTCCTCACGCTGCACAGTGGCAGAGAGCTGCCACTCCCAGCCAGACTATCACTTTCTCTCAGGAGAAAACAACATGAATTCCACCTTTACTGAGTTCCTGAGCTAGGTATGCTGTCAGATTACAGTGGGATTGTTGAGACATGGCCCCATCATAACTCAGGACACATCTATATGATAAAAACTTTCTGTTAGATAACCATTAGCAGGCTAGTAGCTTGCTTAGTATTCACAAGGCCCTGGGTTCAGTCTCCACCACAATGCATATATTAATTAATTAGTCAGTCATTAGCAGATTCCTCCTAGTAACTGTATAGTGAAAACCCTACATTCTCTCTAAAAGAAAAGAACAAAAGCCAAGGATTTTGGTTTTCTAATTGCATTTTGGTCATAAAAGACATAATATATAATAAAACTTCTAAGATCTATTAGATCGCTCACAAGTCTAGATTTTTGAGAGCCTATGATTTGGTTTTTATTCATCAGATGCAAAGCACAAGGTCCTTTTTCTTAACCTCAATTTTCCTTTCAACATGTTACTAAGTTTTGCAGCTTCTCATAACAAGCCTATACATGTAAACACATGGTAAATATAAAAATTAAATACCTGACTGAAAGAATTTGAGGGAAGAAAGGTTTATTTTGGCCCATGGCTCCATTGTAGTGAGAGACACCTTAGAGCAGCTCTGGACCTGGGGCAGGAACACATAGTGCACTCTCATGGTGGACAGGAAGTCAGGTATAGAGGGCCAAAAGGGGTGCATATGTACCCTTCAAACGCTGATTCCTGGGCACCTCCTAAAGACTCCAAATCTCCTAAAAGAGCATCCCAAGCCAGGATGTTCTTTTCTTGTTTGCTTGTTTGAGACTCTTTCTCACTATGTAGCCCCAGTTGACCTCATTCTTCGAGAGATCCACCTGCCTCTGCCTCTGCCTCTGCCTCTGCCTCTGCCTCTGCCTCTGCCTCTGCCTCTGCCTCTGCC
>JADRCH010000098.1:5468912-5523412 GCA_019843965.1 Rhynchomys soricoides | reverse complement strand
CTGCCTCTGCCTCTGCCTCTGCCTCTGCCTCTGCCTCTGCCTCTGCCATGCTGAGATTAAAGGTATGGACCACCATGCCCAGGCAGGATCTTTTGTAAGCCATTAGCTGACATTTAAAAACAAACATGAAGAGCAGAGCCCGCTAGAGTATAATATATATTAGTGATGTGTTTGATTACAGTGGACAGAACCTGCTGCCTTTTTAACAGCGAATATAACCTAAAACCCTTTGTGCTCATGTATATATATACCTTTTTATAATATTGTAGTAATGGTTAGATAATGGACTAGCCAGTCCCCTCCAAGCCAACCTTTAGACTGTTGTGCCTTATCACTACATCTGAAGCACTGAGTGGGACCCAAGTGTTCGGCTTGACCACCTTGCAGCAGTTGACATAGAAACTTTACCATTAAAGTTATCTTTTGGTTTCTATAAAATCATCCTGCTCTATCTACCATCCCTACCTCTTTGTAGTCCCCCCTCCTCCCCCCCCCCCCCCCCCCCCCCCCTCCCTCCCCCCCCGCCCTCTTTGTAGCCCCCCCCCCCCCCCCCCCCCCCGGCCTTGTTTCCTTGTGGATTCTGAGGTTGACTCCGACCTCCAGCCCCAGCCCACTGCTGAGTTTACTTACTGACCAGGTTCCACTTCAGTTCTGGGAGATTGTCTCTTTTGACTGTTATGCTACAGACACACAGACACACAGACACACACGTTTTTCTGAGTCAGCTTATTTCACTTCATATAATGGATGATTTTCAGTTACATTCAACTTCCTGAACATATGATTTCATTCTTTACAGCTAAATATCTCTCTCTCTCTCTCTCTCTCTCTCTCTCTCTCTCTCTCTGTGTGTGTGTGTATACATTTCCTGTGCTAGATGCCTGGACTGGTTCCATTTCCTAGCTACTGTAATAACATAGCAGTAACTGAATGTGCAAGTATCTCTGTGGAAGGCTGATTTAAGGTGCTTCAGGTATATACCTAGAAGTGATTACAGCTGAGTCATAGACTTCCTTGAAGAACCTCTAAAGCCTGTTTCCATAGGGACTGTACTAGCATATATTCCCCAGAGCACTGTATAAGAGTTCATTCCTCTTCTGGGGCTGGAGTGATGGCTCAATGCTAAGAGCATTGGTTGCTCCTCCAGAGGACCCAGGTTCATTTCCCAGCACCTGTATGACAGAACCATCTGTAACTCCAGTTCCTGGGGATATGATCCTCTTATGAACTTGGAGGGTGGCAGGCACACACGTGGTGCATAGACATGTGTGCAAACAAAACATTCATCTACATAAAATAAATCTAAAAATAAAAGGTTATGAGAGTTTTTCAATAATTAAAAAAAGGGTTTTTTGTCCCCACATCCTAACCAGCATTTGTTTGTTTCCTTGATGATAGCCATTCTAAGTGGGCTTAGATGCAATTTAAAAGCAGTGTTGATTTGCATTTCCTGGGTGGCTAAGGATGTTGAGCAATTTTCCAAACATTTAGTCCTCTTAATTGTCACATTGGCTTGTGGCTTGCCTCCTGTTGTCTTTCCATTGAAGGGGAAATTTGGCTCTGACTCTGAGTGTCTTCTATGGTCTGACTCTATGGACCCCTCAACCCCCAGTAACGAGGCAGAGACTTTTCATTAGTTATGAAAACTTAGGCCTTATAGTTTAGGCTTTTTCCAGCTAGCTCCTCAGTCTCCTATATCTGACATCCACCGTGTCTGGCTGGCTAATACCCTTCGTATCAATCCTACCCCTTGCCAATTCTTTCCCAGAGTTCCTATCTCTGCCCAGATGTCCCGCCTTTCCTCTCCTGCCCTGTGATGGGCCATCAGCTCTTTATTAAACCAATCAGAAAGTGATGGAGAAGAATGTTTACAAAACACTGAGACAGATGATGCTTCATAAAAGCAACAATACCAAAGTCCTGAACAGTACTCATCTCTTTGCTGGTACAGAAGTCAACGTTTGAATAATGCAAATACAACCTTTACATAGCGTGCAAGAAGATGATCCCATTGGCCATCCCCCCTCCTTTTCTTCTCTCTTTTCCAGTGTCCTCACTCTCAAAAGGATGCCCTTCAAAATTCTGTTGATTTAGTTGCCACTTTTTTTCTCATGATGTTAGAGTTCATTCTTACTATAGAATGTTAAATTTTTATATTGGACATCTCCTTTGTAAAATGGAGGCTGTCTTGTCAGCCCCAAGCTCCCAGAAATAACGACTCGGGGACTCAAAATATTTTTATAAATACCTTGACCATAAACTGACTTGTTCTCCAACTAGCTCATAACTAAATACCCCCTTTATTCTGATCTAAGTTCTACCATGTGGCTCTTTACCTCAGCTCAGCTCCCATGTTTCTGTCCTCCTTCCTCTTCCTTGGTGAATCTTTCCATGTCTGGCTCTATCCCAGAATCCTCTCTGCCTACTGGATACCCCACCTTCTATTCTACCCTTACTTATAGCCCATAGGATTTTTGTTGACAGGTGACACATCCAAACAGTACACAAGAGATTCTCTCCACACTCCTGGACTCTGTTCTTTTTATTCCCAGTGCAGTACCTTTCCTATAGCAAATACACAAGTTAATCCTTATTGAATGAAAGGAGCTAGAATTGTCCGTACCCTTGTTTCCCTGTCTTTATAATAGCTATCAAAGTTACTGTTTAATTGGTATGAGGGGATGCCATGACCAAGGCAGCTTATAGAAGTAAGCACTTAATTGGGGACTTGCTTGCAGTTTCAGAGGTGAGTCCATGGTCATCATGGCAGGGAGTGCGGCAGTAGGCAGGCAGGGATGACACTGGACCAGTAGTTAAGAACTTATATCCTGGCAACAGGCAGAGAGGGAGGGGAGCAAGAAGAGCCTGGGCTTTTTGAACCTCATACCCCACCCCCAGTGACATAACTCCTCCAACAAGGCCACACCTCCTAATCCTTCCTAAGCAGTGCAACAGTTGGGAACCAAAATTCGAATATATGAACCTTCGCAGTGATTCTCATTCAAATCACCATGGTTGGATAACCAAGGCTTTTGAAGAACCTCAGTGGGAGATGATTGTGATTTCCTGTCAGGTAGCACTGGCTTCCAGGGCTTACCAGTAAACCTGTGTAGAGAATTTTCTCCATTGTGAAAGTGACTCAGATTCCACAGATGAGTAATGGCATTTACAAAATGTACTCGATCTTATTCTTATTGTGGATTCCATTCTGTAGATGACAGCCCAGGGCAGTCAGCTCTTAAAAACTGAAATAGCAAGTGTCTAACCATTATAACCTAGTTATGGCCTCCTGCCCCAAAATGCCAATGTTGAGATGTTTCTCCATCTCTTCCCATGGCTTGAGATTTGAGATTCATACTCACCCAGTCTCTCTGGCTCATTTTTCAAAATTCAGTTAAGAGCAGCTTCATTTCCTAAGCCTGCGATCTAGAAATAGCCTCAGCCCCATCCCACGCTGCTTTGTAAGGACTTCTCATGGGGAACAGTTTTATATTAGGTGCAGCAATAGACATTAAAGTTAGTGGCCTCAGAGAGCTCACATTCTTGTGTGTATGTTAGTATCATTGGGAAAGAGGACAGGGGAAAAAGCCACAGTCAAGAACAAAGCCCTAGGTCCCAGCTTTGAACTGGGTCATAAACGATAACAGGAATTATTCAGGTGATGGTGATATGCTTATCACATTTCTAGAAGCTAAAAACACGTGCAATCAAGGCGGATCATTGTTTCTAAGGTTGGCAGAGCCATATTTTAATAGACAAGTTTGAGTTAGATTTGGTTTGGGTTGTTTTGTTTTGTTTTTTAAACTTTGAAGCCAAGAAACCGGCAGATTTAAGTTGGGGACGGTAGCAGCTTTGTGGTGAATGAGAAGGAAACTCTAGGGTGGACAATCAAGTTGAACTTAGAAGGGGAACTGGGCAGTCCTGGAAGATGGACAGACCTCCCTTTGAAGTTACTTGACTGAGAAAACTTGAATCCAAGACAACTGAGGATACAGGAAGGTACCACTAATGCTAATTAATGCATTTTTAAAAGTTGGTCAGTCTAGAAAAACCAAAAAACAAATGGGGTAACAGAAGTATAATGTTGAATTATATGACCCAGTCATATCTAACCATCTATGTCCCAATAGGTAGTTTGTTTAAAGCAAACAAAACTCATTGTGAGCTCCTCAACCCAAGAGATTCAGGACACTGGCACAATGAAGGTTAGGGTTCTATAGGTTTCAGAAATTAGTTGTGTCGACCAGCCAGGCTTGGGAACCATGGTTTTGTTACTTTTTTTATTTCCTCCATGACTACATGGAGAGTACCCAGGCATGTGGGTCATCTGGGAGAGGAAGAAAGAAGAACAGACATTTGTGATTTTGGGCTGTCCCGGGCTTTATTATAGTTTTCCATGTCTCAAATGAATTAAGGACAGACTGATTATTTTTTCCCTATATGTAGAAATGGATTTAAAAAAAAAAAAAAAACCTGAATTTTGAAGAGAATCCGACTTGAGTGTGTCCTGTCCTTTGTATTGGGCTAAAATGTATGGGAGGAGATAGGAATGGATCATAAGATCGGCCCTAGAACCAAGTGTAGACAGCTGTCATTAATGGCAAGACCACTGGGCTCCATGATCTGAGTCCCATTCAGCATTTAAGGTTGAATGTCACTCTTTGCTTCCTGAACCACTTAGCTATAAGTAAGTATAAAGGCGTCTCTTTAGTCAACCTCAGTATTTGATCTCTTCCTAGCCATTATGTACTTCAACTTTAACCTCTTCATGTTTTGGTTTCTAGAGTACGATTGGTGGGTGAAAGCTCTGAGTCTCATCTGTAAAAGAATGACTAAGTACCTGGCACATGTCCAGGCATCTGATAGACTTATCCTCCTAGAGCTGCATAAACAGAACTGGGGTCCCTGACGTAGACCATCCAGAGTACATGGTCAAACAGGACTCAGGAGTAGGAGCTGGAGACATGGGATCAGGTAAAATGACCAATGGTAGAAGCTTTAGTTGGAGCCCTCGAAATGCTAATTTGTTCTATTACTTCCAAATTTTTTGCTGTTTCGTGGGCTGTTACTGAGACATGCTATGTAAAATCTGGTCTGTCTAGGGAGCCTGTGCATGCTTGTGTCTCTGAGCTTTGTTGTTTTCTATTTGGCAGGCAATGGGAAGCAGGGAGCTTCGTATATTTGCCTGGGTGGTGTAGAGTTACATATCAGAAAACCTAGAGTTCTTCAGGTGGGAGACAAGCTTTCCATGATGAATAATTTCCTTTTATATTTAATCACTGTTGGGTAAATATTGTGGAGCAGACAAAAGTTACAGCCCACCTTTTCTTTTTTTTTGAGGCAGAATTTCTCTGTATAGAGCTGTATCTGCCTCCTTCTGCCCCCTAAGTGTTAAGATTAAAGGCATACACCATCACTACCTGGTTTACAGCCCAACTCTTAAGGGTTTTGAAATCCATGTCTTTCCTAATCCACTGAAAACTAATAGTAAGAAATTTGAGGGGCAGGTTGGTTTTGCTTTAGCTGCAGAGACTAGTGGTAGAAGACTCAGTTAAATGCAATAGTCACATTTGAGGAAATGGAAATCTGGGCTCCATATGTTACAATGATTTACAAAGAGTTAGTACTGTCTATGTTGGTGACCCTTGGGACTCAGTAAATGGGAAGTAAGGAATACCTGTAAAAGGAAAAGTACAGCATTTCTGCTGTTCATCTGACCACAGTTTGTATGCTGTAGTAAGAAACAAAACAAAAATCAAAACTAGCCAGCTGTGGTGGTGCACTCCTTTAATCCCAGCACTTGGAGGCAGAGGCAGATAGGTGGATCGCTGAGTTCAAGTCCACCATAGTCTACAGAATGAATTCCAGGACAGACAGCTACATAATAGAGAGATCCTGTCTCAAAAAAGACAAGGAAGGAAGGAAGACAAACCATTGCAAAATAGTTGGTCTTTTCTTAGAATTTGCTTAGAGCTATAAAAGGAAGATATCAACTGTGTAGAAGTCCTTATACAGCTAGTGGTAGAGTCTATAGTTTTCTACAAGATGCATTTCCATTTCCTGATTTTCTTTATTTGCATTTTGTAGTGCAGAAATCAAGCTGTACCACATACCACTTACCAGTTGGATGCCTTGGGCAAGAATGTGCTAGCATGGGGAGACACTGGGGACCCCACCCTGAACCCTCTCATCACTACAGTCAGAAAGCTGCCCTTTGTGTGACCGACATAAGCAAGAGTCAGTAAATATTTGAAAGGCAGGAGGGAGAGAAGAGGTAAGGAGGAGACTTAGTAGGTCCACTCACCAGAACTTACCTCCTAGATTTAGGGACTGAATGACCCTGGCAAACCCGTTTCACCTACCACTGTTTTTGTTTTCTTCTTGTAAAAAACATGTTCTCTCCTTGTAAAAGGACATTATTTGAACTTATAAAAGGCTTTGTTATAACTGAAAATGTCTAGAACGTTGACTGACCCATTGTTACAGTTTTTGTCCTAACTCCCATTCCATCTTGTTACTGATTGTCCTTCGGAGTTGGGCTCACAGCACCACTTCTTATCAGTCTTTTATCATGGGCTTTTGACATTTTAATTTCTAGAAGTGTTTTGATCTTGTCTGAGATGCTGTAATCTCCTGTCAAGCTAAAATAAGACCAGTACTAACTTCGGAAGTGATGAGAACCCCAGGTGTTCCTGTCCGTATATACCACTGTTTAGAAGTTGTTTTCCTTTTTGTTTGTTCATTTTTTGCTTTTGTCAACTGGATACAACTAGAGGCTAGATTCCTCTTGGAATCGGGAGCATCAGTGGAGGAATTGCTTCTGTGAGATTGGACTATAGGCAAGCCTGGGGGCGCTTTCTTGATTGGTGATTGATAAGAGAGGACCCAACCTACTATGTGTGGTGCCACCCTTGGGCAGATGTTCCAGGGATGTGTGAGAAAACCAACTGAGCAAGCCATGGAGAAAAAGCTAGTAAGTGGTATTCCTCCATGGTCTCTGCTTCAGTTCCTACCTCCAGGACCCTGATTAGATGATGTATTGTGTTCTCTACATGTAAAACAAACACACTCTTTCCCCTTCAAGATGCTTTTATGCTTTAGGTCATGATCTTTATCACAAATATGTGTGTGTGTGTCTGTGTGTGTCTGTGTGTGTGTGCCCAGAGATGGTACCACCAACAAATGGAAATTTTCTTTCAGCAATATCTTATGGAGGCATTTTCTCAATTGAGGTTCCCTCCTTTCAGATAACTCGAGCTGTGTTAAGTTGACATAAAGTTAGCCAGTTCAGGGGGTAACCAAGGCAACAGCAATAGGGGTTATATTTTTTAAAGGGGGAGGAGTTCTTGAACAATCTTGACAAACAACTCAAAAGAGGACTTCTCATGCCTGGTATTGGATTTTGTTAGGTAGTCTTTGGCTCTTGCAAGAACATTTTCAGCCCAGATTTAAAAAAATCATTTAAACTCTAAATGTATATTTATACAGAGAACTACATATATTGTGATTTGCTTATTTATTTATTTGTTTATTTATATAAATAGTTGATAGTATGAGGTGGTTTTATTTGCAGAGTTTCTCACCAAAGCAATCATGCGTGGAGAAGGTAGTGGCTGACTTTGTAAAGCCTATTTAAAATGATTGAAGCTTTCATACTGATGTAGTCAGAATATCTCATTTATTTTTAATGGACTTTAGCATTAAGAGGAAGTGAGCTTGTAGAGTGTATACAGTACATGTGTAGACCATGTCAACCTGTGTGCTGGAGATAGTTCTAAGAGAACATGTGCCTGAACATGGATGGAATGGGGAGCCAGCCCTCCAGGATCATAGATCTAGAAATGCGACTCTTCAGCAGTAGCTCTCAACCTTCCTAACGCTGTGACCCTTTAATAATTCAGTTCCTCATGTTGTAGTGACCCTAACTATAAAATTATCTTCATTGCTATCTCATAACTGCAATTTTGCTATTATTATGAATCATAACATAAATATCTATGCTTTCTGATGGTCTTTGGCAACCTCTGTGTAATGGTCAACCCCATTGTAGAACCAGTGCTCTACAATTAACCTTATCAACAATCATGCTGATTGTAAGGTAGCAAGAGATAACTCTCTTTCCCCAACCCCAGGACTTCAGAGGACTCTGCATCTTCGAGGTTGGCCATCAACCTCAGTGAAGAATATTGATTTATTGCTTCATTAACACATGTATGTGAGAGGGTGTGTACATTATATGGACAGATACAAAGCCTGCTTGCTAATAGTTTAAAGCCAAATACCATGCATCCTGGGCCAATAGTTTGGGCCTGCCCCTTTTCTGGACATTTTTCAACCCCTTCAAGGAAAGAAAAAACAGCGAATAGGGCCCTGTGTTGAGTTAGACACCACCTCAAGTGGCCAGAGCATGCAACTGATCCAAGAATGGTGGGAAACCCCTCTGGGTTGCCCTCAGAGTTAGTAAGGCTCTCTTTACCTCTGCATCTTGGCCAGAGGGGGGTCTGCTTAGCCATTCATGCTCCATGGTAATGGATTACCTCTAGGTCCTGGGGGTCTCATTACCTTCATATTCATCTTCTTCTGCTGGAACCAGATAATGGATGAAATGTAATCGTATGCCAAAGGACTCCTAAGAAGGAGAATTTGAGAACCCTTGCCTGCTGCACTCAATGCAAGAATGATTGTGAGACTCCGGAATGATCTTTTGTGGTGAGACTAAATAGAGCACGCGCTGTATGACTTCTGATTTATTTTAAAACATTCCCAGTCCCATCGGCTCCTTCTTGATAGTTTCCTAGAGCCTGTTTATTGTTACAGATGTTACTTTTAAATGAGGTCATCATGCTTGCCTTTACTTCCAAAGGCAGTCTTTGCCTTTTCATTGCAGGGGTTGGCAGGGTTTGCCTGAAGAACATTGCAAATATCAGATCAAGGTTAAGGCTTCAGAGCCCAGGAGGCAAGGAAGGAGGAGGCCTTTCTGCATCTGCACACATTTACGTCAGCCAGACACCACCGGAGGAGAGCATGCTCACTGCATCCTGGGGATGACCTTAACAAGGGCAAAGTGCCTGGCAAGAGGCAGAAACAAACTTTATGATCTCAGACTGGCTTGAGTCATGTGCCCTTCTTGTTCAATGTAAAACCTTCGGCATGTCACAAAAACTCTCTGAGCCCACTTCCTTTTATGTCTTGGAGATAATAATGGTCATTGCTTGGATTTGGCGGGCCTGCGTTATGGGTCGTTGGCATGTATGTGGAGGTGATAGAGGAACGAAAGGCCAGTAATCGCTAAAAATATACATGTTCAGAAATACATCGAATCCTGCATGTAGTGTATTTTGCATAGCTTTGGGGGAGAACTGCCAACAAAATATGGCTTACTGCTGATTTTTATAAATATGCTTTAATTGACTCACAGCCAAATTTGATCAATTACATGCCTGTGGCTGCCTCCTTGCTGTATTAGCAGTAGTAAGTCATTTTATCCGACCGTATGCTCTCAACAGCCAGGATTTCTACTATGTGTCCTTCAGCAGAAGTTTGATTCCAATATTCCAAACTGGAAAACTGTGGTGGGACTGGAAGCTGGCCCTTCAAACCACAGAGATATGGGGGTACGGGCTTCCCAACACTCCCAAGTGTGCCTGTGGGTTCCTGCCATTCTGGTTTAATTCCAATACTTGAAACGTTATGCATGTTAAGGTTGATTTACTTTGCTTGGAATTAAATGGCAAAAAAAGTTATCAGCAAAGAGCTCGTGTTGAGACACCCTGGTCTGTTGCTAGACTGGAACCTTATTTTTCTTCATGTAACAATGGTCCCAGGTATCCCTGGGGATCTATTCCTGAAAGTGGAGCTAGGTGACCAGCAGCACCATGTAGCTTTTCAAAGGCCTAATCATATGTTGTCCCAGCATGGTCTTCGAAAGAGAATCTCAGCGTAAAATGAGAAGTTTATTGACCAGTGTCATGGTCTTTCTTTTGGGGTCTGAGTGTTTCTAGTGACAGGTAGAAACAACTCTGATGCCAGACTGTGTCTCTGCATGCCAGTAATAAAGACAAAACTGACATTCTAAGATTGATCATGTGTTTAAATTGCTGTCTTGTTAACTTTGGGTTGCTACCCAAATGTTTGCCATTGCTCAGTCCTCAGAGAACATATTACCAGTGGCGGGAGGATGTATGCAAAGTAGATAAACGTTAAACATGGCAAACCTCACTCAGAAAGAGACTAGAGCCAACTAGAGTTACTCTGGGTTCATGGCAACCATGTACTCATATATGCTAACCTATGCACAGATGGTATGCGCTTATGTGCTCCAGCCTATGCACAGATGGTATGTGTTTATGTACTCTACCCTATGCACAGATGATATGTGCCTATATATATTCTACCCTATGCACTGAGGATATGTGTTTATTATACACTGTATCCTATGACGAATTGGAGAGCTGGCCTTGGCCCATCTTGCTAAATCAATATTTGCAAGGTGATAGTACTACTGTCTTCTCACGTCCCTATCCTTCTGCACAGGCTGTATCTTGAGATGCCATTTTAAGCAAGCCCAAATGCAGAAACCCACTGTGGTGTGTGCATGATATCTCTCATTGTACATGGTAGATAGGAGGTACTTGTTGTCAACCCTTTCTCATCGTCTGGTAGACCTTTCCTGTCTTTGGATAGCACCCGTAAACCTCATCTAAGCTGCTCATCAGATATTGTGCTGATGAATTAGTAAAAGGCTCAGTGTATATTCAGATTTCCCTCAACTAGTTTGTCCTAGGCATGGATTGGTTCTTTGGAGCCATCCATTCTACCAAGCAGTTCTGTTCTCATGACAGGCCAAGAATAAATGGAGAGCTGATCAAAGTCTCGTGAGCATCAGGATTATAGATGGAGCAGTGGCCTGGAGGCACTGGAGAGCTGAAGCAAGAACTTCCTGTATCAGATAGGAATTCAGTCCAGCCAGCATATCCAAGCATTCTGTCAGGCTAGCCATAGGACTGAATGCTAAAGAGACAGAGCAGCCACTTGTCTTCTTCATGAAGCTCTGGAGGAACGGAAACCTTCATGTGGCTGTCCTGTTATATCTTTAGATTGCCCAGGTGCTGTTGCCCTACCATGTCCTGCCAGTCTTCATATCTCCACTTCAGAACATTAATAACCCTTGATGTTAAGTATGGCATACTAGCATAATATTGTAATTACCTCGTCCTTTTGTATTTGATACAGAATCATTGGCTGAAAAAAATATGAGTCAAAAGAGCTGTGTTTGAGATGCCTTCCCACCTGCCAGATGTACATTTGCATATATTGAAGAAATGCTCACTGGAAGCTGTGTATCCACGGCTCCAGGCTCTGAAGGGACAAGTTCACATTACTGCTGTATGCACTTAAAATTGAATCTAGAAGGGTAAACATATGAGCTGTGTGTACACAGACAGGTGCAAGAGCAATAAAGAAACACAAAATTTTCTGGGCTTATGAAGGCACGCTGTGTAGTGATTTGAATAGGCTTGGCCCAGGGAGTGGCACTATTAGGAGGTGTGGCCTTGTTGGAGGAAGTGTGTCACTGTGGGGGTGGGCTTTTGACCCTCCTCCTAGCTGCCTAGAAGACAGTAGTCTTCTCTTTGTCTTTGGAGCAAGATGTAGAATTCTCAGCTCCTCCTACCCCATGCCTGCCTAGGTGCTGCCATGTTCTCACCTTGATAATGGGCTGAACCTCTGAACCTGTAAGCCAGCCCCAATTAAAATGTTGTCCCTTACGAAAGTTGCCTTGGTTATAGTGTCTCTTCACAGCAATGAAACCCTAATACAGTATGTGGACTATCTTTAGGTTCTCATTTCCTCATTTGCAACACGGAAATTAGACCACATATTGTATTCGGTCGTGCACATGTTAAATGCAACACCCGGAGAGCTATTGTAGGGGTAAAGTCTACCATTATTGTCAAGAGTCACATCTCAACTAGAGAAACAAATCCTTATCTGGGCCATGTGTGTACTCAGAGCTGCTCACACTCAGAGCTGTATATACTCAGAGCTGCGTGTGTGCTCTCCGGATCACACCTCAAGCATTCCTGCCCACTCTGTCTTTTCCCACACTCCTCCCTCCACTGCACACTGTTTTGTGCTCTGCTCCTGTCTCTCACTCTGCTGGCATGTTGGAAACTACAGTTAAGATGAGTTCAGCTCATCCTGATGGATGCTGTAGTACATGGATCTGTGCAGAGGCAGATGTGTAGTAAAGGACCGAGTTGTAATGGAATAGGGCAAAGGGCACAGCGTGGCTCAAGGTAGGGATGACATTCTGATTGTGAGGAGAGCCAAACAACTTTCAGAAGCTATTTATTTGGTGATGAATATTTAATTAGACCTAGTAATCAGCTGAGGTAGGAGGGTTGTGAGTTCAAGGACAGCCTGAACTGCATGGTGAATTTGAGGACAGCCTGGATTACATAGCAAGGTTTTTCTAATTATCATCATCATCATCATCATCATCATCATCAACATCATCCCCCTCCAAGCGCTAAGGAGATAGGTCAGTAAAAAAATGCACTTTCGGTAAAAGCACAAAGACAGAACTCAGATTTCCCAAAGCTCACAAAATCCCAGGTACAGTTGCACACTTCTCTAATCTTGGTGAGAAGAGAGGTGAAGATTGGGGAATCCTTGGAAGCTCTCATGCCAGCTAGCCTGGTGTATGCAGTGGCAAGCAACAACAAATACCTTTGTTTCAAAATAAGGTAGAAGGCAAGGACCAACACCCAAGAATGTTCTGACTTCCACACAGGAGCCCTGGCATGCATGTACAACACATCACACACATGAGTATGCATGTGCACATACTCAGAGTTTTAAAAGTAGAACAAAGTTTAAAAATCCAAGAAGTTGCGAGACAGGGTACACACTGGTGAATATCACTGGGGTTGAAGAAATGCCAAGTATGATCCATAGCAGGGAACAGTTACCCAGGCAGTTAGACAGTGCAGCATGATGTGAATACAGGAGCCAAGATACCCAGGTGTCGGCCAATGGCTTAAGCACATTTCTAAACTCCAAGGCAAGAATAGTACCAACATGATAGAACTGCTTTATGAGTGAGATGTCATAAAGTAAAAGCGAGCGTCTGTGTCAGCTCTGGGGACATGGGAATCCTTCTACCATTCTCTGAGTACTGGAGTTCGTAAATGATGTGCGTCTGCCCTTCGAATACCATCTGTGTCATTTCCATTGCTCTGGAGTGAGACTAGTGAGGGCAAGGTCAAAGCCACAGATCTAGTCCCTAAAGACAAGGTATATTAGCAGTTTCCATGGTTAGAGAATGGACCTCACACCAGCAAGTGTATACTACCCCAACAGGGATCAGCCGCAGATTAGTGCAAATGATCCATTTGTACTGGAAAAAAATAGTCCAGGACATAAAATGTCGCCCTACTATGTGAAGAGTAATAGCTTCCATTGAGCAAAATGTTATGCTTCCTAGTCACAAGATGTTTTTTAAGAGGCAGAAAGAAAATGTTTTGTAGGAAATTTACGACCTTCTATCTGGTGGGATTTTTTTCATCCTACCGCAGTTTATGCAAAACAGATGCCTGAAGAGCCATGCACGCATACCCCTGCGGGCTCTCTGGTTATATTTCATTTTCTTCCTCTTTCAGTTCTTGCAGACAACCTGAAATCTAACCCTGGAATCAAGTGGCAATATTTCAGCTCAGAAGAAGGAATTTTCACTGTCTTCCCAGCACACAAGTTCCGGTGTAAGGGCAGCTATGAGCACCGAAGTCGGTATGTGACTTCCTGCACAGGTCATTTGTTGCTGACAGTGAACTGCAGGGAAAGGTGGGCTGTGACTCTGGGTAGAAGACTTGCTCAATCTGGGCAAGACCTCAGATTCCAACCTCAGCAGTGAGGTCCACACACCACAGCTCTGCGCTAAATCAGAGCTTAGGTTCTGAAACTTTTTCTTGCTCGGAAATAATGTCTACATTTGATCATGTGGATGTGCCTGTGCTAAGGCAGGGTTCTGGTAAAGCCCGAGTGTTCCAACAGCTATCTTTCACACCAAGCAAAGCTATGGGCGGGAGTTACTCAGTGTGCTTAGTGTTCTGTGCTCTGAACATCTTTGTTGAAATAGACACAGTGAATAGAGCATAACAATGTAATACATTGCAGTAGAGTCTGTGGCTTACTTTCCTTTCTCAGACAATGGGCTTTAAAGTTTTGAAGTACACTGCCCACTTCAGCTACTGCAAGCTCTAAGGTTGTTCACCAGCTTTAGGTTAAAGATCACTATCATCCTGCTTCCTCACGGAGAAAGTACTTGGTTGGACTGTGTCGCCAGAGGGGAAGGAGTGATGAGATCATTTGTAAAACAAGACTCATCAATTCACAGAAGCCCCTAGGCAAAGATGTACTCCTTTGAGCCCCAATAGGCTTCCTTTGGCAGTGTCTGGTATTCAGTGCCTGGAGGTAGTTAGTGGGAGATGCCCAGTCTTCCCAGTCACCAGAGTATCCTGTCGTCTTTCCTTCAAATTGTATCCAGGATCTTTCTCTAAGGGTGGGGAATCTTTGTATGGTTTCAAAGGAGAGGGAGGGAGGGAGGAATAGAGGGAGAGAGGGAGGGAGGAAGGGAGGGAAGGGAAGGACAGAAAATTGTTATTATTATATGGTTTTTATTATCCTTGCCCTAGATAGTCTGGTGTAGTTACATGCCATGGAAACTTGACCAGAAATCATGACTTTGGTATCTAGTTCAGCGGTTCTCAACCTTCCTAACGCTGGGACCCTTTAACACAGTTCCTCACGTTCTGGTGCCCCCCAACCAGAAAATTATTTTCATTACAATTATTTTATAACTGGAATTTTGCTATTGTAATGAATGGTAATGTAAATACCTGTGTTTTCCAATGGTCTTAGGTGACCCCCTTGAAAGGGTCATCCAACACCCAATGGGGTGGCAACGCAGAGGTTGAGAACCACTGGTTTGGTTGGAGAGCACAAGCTCTAAGAAGACATTAGATGGCAAGCTGCCTCCGTATGTGGGAGGGAGGAGCTTATCAGAAGCCAACATTCACCTGCAAGTCCCAGCTGGAGTCTGCCTGTAGTAAAAGTGTACGTTTGGCTGAATGACCTGTTTCCCTCCTCGTAGATTGCCAGCCCTGCTTCTTAACTTGTCTCAACTGGTTGCCTTTGCAAACTCTATCCAACCCTTGGAAGACTCCATTGGGTTTCAGAGTGCTGCACCAAGAGAAAGGAGCCAATGAGATTAGTCAAGCTCTGGGATCTGCCTCGCAGTTTATCTATGTAACATACCGTGCTATTTATATGCCCCCACTAAAGCTGTTTTAGCTAAATAGGCTTGGCTTTTCATTGAGTGGATTTAGTTAAGACAAAGGCAATATATCATTTTAAGGAAAATTCTCTCCCCTAGTTAGAACACATGCAAAACTCAGAACATTTGACCTGTGTCAGTGCAGGGCTGGGCAGGTGTTCCTGGTTCATCCTGAGGCCGCCTCTCCTGGATTCTTTTTCTCTCATTTCTCTACTGGTTCAGTGGTACTGACTTAATTCAAGACTTTTGACTTGCCAACAGCTAGTGTGAATTTGGCCAGATTTTAAGGGGGTGTTTTTGGTACTTTGCCTACATTTCTTAATTTTTGCCCAGGCTTTTGTGACTCTCTGGAAGCTCACATTTCACAGAAAATTCTTCTTTCAAAGGTGTCAATAGAGGAGGGGATTCTCTTGAGGCTGATTTGCTTTTTAAACCACCCCTAATTCATTCCAGGTTTTAAATGAATAGAGAGCTCATTAACCCCCTCCTGTGCCACGCAGAGGGGGCAGCTGCTTTGATCCTCTGTGGCTTCTGCAGCATCCTCTTCCTCCACACTGGCAAATACCCTGGCTGGAAGAGTGGCTGTTGCAGGTTTAGACAAATTCGGATGACGTAGTTTGAGATACTCTGCTCAGGGCCTTTTGGTGGCTGGCCTGTATGAGTTGCTAAGACATAGATAGGGAAAGGGACGTCTTACCAGGGGTGTATGTATGGGAAGAGAGAGGCCAGCCTGCCATGCAGAACTGCCCAAGCTAAGGCCAGGTCATAAGCTTTCTCACTGTCAGCAAAACCCCATCTGTTCTGTTTGTAAAATAGAAGCAGACACTGGCAAAGTGGGCCTTGTTCTCACTTTGGACCAAGTCTGAATAGCCTGAGGGGCCAGTAGCTCACTCCCCAAAGCAGGCGAATAGATGGGAAGCCTAGCCATGCAGAAGTGAGCAGTGGAGCATGAGGAAAAAGACAGCCTCTCAGAAGGTGTGCTCTCATCTTTAAAATCAGAAGTTCATACTCCTTTCCAGTGCATCCCCTTCCAGTTGAGCTCACTCCAACCTGCACCATCCCCCAGAAGAGCGCGCGCGCACACACACACACACACACACACACACACACACACACCAGTGTGCCTACACATCTGTAGTGTTCACAACTGTGCTGAGACCTTTTTCCTTTCTCTAGGCCCATCTATGTCTCTACCGTCCGGCCGCAGTCCAAGCACATAGTTGTGATCCTGGACCACGGGGCCTCAGTCACTGACACCCAGCTCCAGATTGCCAAGGACGCCGCTCAGGTCATCCTCAGTGCCATTGATGAACATGACAAGGTGACTATTATCCCAATGACTCTTGGGGCAGGAAAGCTGCCTTGAATATCTTCGGCACTTACTTTTGTTTTGTCCAACCAGGTCCCTCACAGTGACAACTTATTTAACAATGGACCTGATAGCGCCAATGGTCCCATACAGCTATCATGCAGCCTGAGAGTTTCAGTTCCCCATCACCAAAGGCTTTCTCTTACTAATCGCATGGCTGAACACAGGCCACACTCCACCCTTTCCCTGGTCTTCAGTAAAGCCAACATGGGCAGCTTTTGCCCAGATTTTTTTTCTGCATGAATTTAGGGACAAGCTTTTGTTGTTGTGTTGTATGTTATATGCAAACACTGTACTGCTACTGCATATTGATTGGCTCAAAGGCCAAAGTCCCAGGTTCTCTTCTGTACAATTTCTTCTCAACTTTGACAGGTTGATGACTGTAGACATTTATTTTTAAGCTCAGAACATGTTCTATGGGCCCCCTCCCTGAGCTCTCCTGTCACCTGAACATTCAAGCCCAAGCAACGTGACTGAGGCAGGAGGACTGACTATTTGAGCCCAGAAGTTTGGGGTCAACTTGCGTAGCATGAGGAAAATTGACCCTGAAAACAAAGCAAGCAAACAAAACATTTGTTTGGGGTTTTTTGTTTAAACACACAAACAAAAACTTTTAAATGGTAGAGGAAAAGGTCACTGGGTGTTTTTTGTGTCCTCCAGATTTCTGTGTTGACCGTGGCAGACGCCGTCAGGACCTGTTCGTTGGACCAGTGCTATAAGACGTACCTGTCTCCGGCCACCAGTGAGACAAAAAGGAAAATGTCCACATTTGTTAGCAGCGTCAAGCCCTCCGATAGTCCCACCCAGCACGCAGTAGGTTTTCACAGGGCCTTCCAGTTGATTCGAAGCACCAGCAACAACACTCGGTTCCACGCAAGTACGTGTGTTCATGAGAGAGGGCCACGGTATTACAAATTAGGTTCGGAACTAGAGGGGAAAGTTTACGATTGATTTCGGATAAAATTACCCTCCGCCATCTTCTCAGCTATCCAACGAGGTGTCCTTGTCTTCTCCATTCTCCCATGGTCAGTCTGTGGGACTCCCAGGGCCTCCTCCTCTTACCCCTTTATTAAGAACACATCCTCCCTCATTTCCCAAGGGAATAGCCACATCCTCTGTAATGTTAATTGATGGCTTTGCCTCCCTTGGGCTTGGGACAGTCCTGTGCTAGTACTCTCCTGCACCCAAGGGGGCCCCAGGGATTCATGCCTTGATCCCCTCCCTCTCCTAACCAGCTGTCATTTAAACAAGCACACCCTTCCCATGTACAAAGGCACTCTGATTTAATTTTCCTGTATTAGAGAGAAATCTGGAACGAGGATGCACGCTAAAGGAAAGGGCGGTTGAAATAGGACTCTGCTTTGAAACTTCTCCAAGGGTTCTTTTATTTCCCCTTTGATCCTTGAAAATCTATATCCATTTTTCTTTATTTAAGAAAAATTAATTCATCCTGTTTGGATGTTTGAGTTTTGCTCTCTTTCTTTTCTTTCTTCTTTCTCTCTCTCTTTCTTTTTTTGTAAATAGGGTCTCACTACGTAGCACAGCCTGGCCTCCAGCTCTCCATCCTTTTGCCTCTGCCTCTGTACTGCTGGCAGTTTAATATAGCCTATTAAAATAAATCTGAAGAATATCTTTTCAAGCCATTCTGGGTATCTGTGTCTAAAGACTTGAAGTCAGACCGTGGTGATAGTGTCAAGCATCATGCCTGGTGCTCTGGCTGACTAAGCCGCTGCCATGATAGATACCACATTGGTTTATCTTTGCCGTATTCCATCCTTAGAAGCATGTTATAGCTTAGGCCCAAGCAGACGGAGAAATGAATGACTCTAAAGACATTGGCTGCGTCATCTCAGACTCTTGCCTACCAGCTCGAGTGAGCACCATCCACACACAAGCCAATGTTATGGACTTAATGTTCAGCTAGCTGCCCACAGTTGAGTGAGGCCAGTGATCTGTGCTTCCCTTATGAATGTTCCAGCTAGATTGGTTAGCTTACCAGTTAGTTTTTGTCATCTTAGCCTAAACTAGACTTATCCAGGAAGAGGAAACCTTGGGGAGTTATCACCATCCAACTGACTTACTTATGTCAATGGGCATTCTCTTGGTTAATAATTGATGTAGGAGGGCCCGGCCCTCTGTGGGTCCCCACCCATGGGTCCTGGATTTTTTTACTTAAAAAACAAAACAAAACAAAACAACAACAACAACAAGAAACAGATGGAACAAACCAGCCAGTAAGCCATGTTCCTCCATGGTTTTGTTTGACACTTATTTCCAGCATGGTGCTTAAATAAGATACTTCAAATTCTAATAAAGTAATACACAGGAATATAGTTACAAACCAAAAAGATGCTGACATCTGGTACTAGTGTGAGCGTTCTGCTGAAACTTAAGGATTTTATTTTTCATCATTCCCACTTCCAGACCTCCAATGACTGGATAAAGACATTTACACTTACAGTTAGCGATGTCCAAGCATCTTGATTGGCTTTGCTAGTAGTAAACAGTGGGTATGTTCATTATTGGTCCTATTTTATTAAATTTAGGTTGGTTGTCCACAGCATTGATACTATATAAGTTATTAATCTCTGCATAGTAATGAACAGTTCAAAACCTAAAATGGGAGTTTACAAACTGTGAGAGTTGCATTATCACTTCTAGGATATTTGTAATGGTAATTATATTTGTTAAGTATCCCTTTGTAAGAAATAGCCCTAACAGTGGCCCTGACATTCCATTACCTTTGATGTGTAGAACAACTAGGAGGCTGCCTGCCATGATTACTCTAAAGTAGCCCCAGTGAAATGAGAGCAACAGGACCTCTAGAAATAAGTGTATATACAAATATTTCTCTACACGGTGGTAAGATTCCCTACAGGATGTCCAAAACTATTGACTCAAAGACTTTTGTATAGAAAAAAAAATTATGGAAGCCCAGCTCTTCTCCATCCCTCCCCTTTTTATCTGTAGTGGTAGGCATTTCCTCACTCCTACCCCTACCCCCAACACACACACACACACACACACACACACACAGCCCTGTGTTTATGTCTCTGTATGAGAACCTGCTCCAGCTTGATGTCAGGATATCTTCCTCAGTCACGCCTTCTCTTATTTTTTTGTGATGGAGTCTCCTACTGAGCTTACACTTTGTCCTCTTGACCAGGCTAGCTAACCAGTAAAGTTCCCAAGAGCCACCTGCATTTGCCAGCACTGGGACTTAGTTATATACTGGCACATGGCACATGGTTTTTAGGTGTTACCTATGAAATCCATTTTACCCGTTGAGCCATCTCACTGTGACTCTTGAACCAGTCCACTTTAGGCAAGGTCTTCTCGCTGAATCACAATTGCTTCTCACTTACCTATTGGCCTGATTTGGTTTGAATTGCAATCATGAGTTATCTTCAGGCCAGTGGAAGGAATTCACACGTAGGTGTGTATTGAGGCTTTTTTTTTTTTTGTTTACCTTCCTCATTGTGCGGTCAGCCTCTGTTTACCTACCTGTTAATTCAGGCGATCAGCCAGTCCTCCTAGCAGCTTTGTGATGTCCATACTGGTGTCTGTCCCATTCTCTAAACATCTCTCCAGATGTACATACGAAGAGGTTACGACCTTTACCTACATGGCCTAACACTAAGCATACATAGCAGTTTGGAGCACTGTATGGTGCTTCTATATCTGTAATTTTGCTCTGCTACACTGACAAGCTTTCAACATCCAAATGTATTTGGCAGTAGTTGGAGTCTGGCAAGTTACTTTGTATGTCTGCAGAGACCTAAAAGATGTCCACTTTAAAGCCAAGTTCCCCCCAAATGTGGCTCCTGTTAATAGCCCTGTATAAGGTGAGGAAATGATAAACCAAATCCTCATCTCAGAAGCTGCGGAGAGTTCCTTTAGGTTGGCTTAAATGAACACAGCGTGTGTGCCTGGAGGAAGTCGCCGTCTTTCATCTGGTAAATGTGTCAGAAGCTTGTTTGCACTGGAGAAGTGAAGCCTTGCTGTCCAGAAAGCAAGAGATAGAAGGGAAGAGAAATTAGCAAGATGAAAGCCAGGAAATTCATCACATGGGAAAGGCACAGGACACAGGGCCAAGCAGGTCCTTTGAGTGGGGACACTCAGGGAAAACAGAACAGAGAACTACATAGCTACCTCCAACCAGAATCTGAATGGAACCTCGGTTTGTGTGTTTTTGTTTAGACACAGACATGGTCATCATTTACTTGTCAGCGGGTATCACATCAAAGGACTCCTCAGAAGAAGATAAAAAGGCAACTCTCCGAGTCATCAACGAAGAAAATGGCTTTCTGAATAACTCCGTAATGATCCTTACCTACGCCCTCATGAACGGTAGGCACCGTTTCAAGATTCTCCTTTCAGATGAAAGTTCCCTCTAAGCAGGAGCTGCGTGGGGAAAAGGGACTCTGGCTTTCATGCAGCTGTCAGGCAAGCATCACCAGCAGCTCTCTTGTCCCCAGATCTGGGATGCGTGGCAGGTCAGGATATCTCTTTCTCACCTTGACTCTGCCTAGCCAATCGCTGGTTCCTGACTCTTCTCTACGTCTGCAGTCTGGTAGAATTTTGTGTCTCTCCTTTTTCCAGTTCTTCTCCATATTCTGTTATCAGAGGTTTTGATACTGCAAGGAGGTTGATATCCACCCCGGATCCTGTGAGTGCAGGAAGCCATAGCGCTGGCCTAGATTTGTTCCATTTCCAAGCATACCAATATCCTATTTCCCTGAAGCTTCTACCAGTGTCCTCAGGTGTCAAATGCAGACGGCAAGCACCTGCTTTGCAGGCCTGTTGAGAGGGTTAGCCTTTGTATTCAGCAAACCCTGGAAGCATGCTAGTTTCACTGTTGAATGTTGGTAGGCAGGTTTAGAAACCCCACCTTACCTTTCTGAGACCCACCTGACCTTTAGTGTGTGGACAACACTGCTGTCTGCCTGTGTGTGGCATGGTGTCACTACACCTATTAATATGTGGCTTTTTCTTCTGTGCATCTTTTCCCTCAGGGCCACAGCCCCAGTGCTTGGGTGTTGTCATCCCCCATGGCTGAGAGATTTGCTGCATCCTGTAGCCCATTCCACTTAGGAGCCCTGTGCACCACACCCCACACTGGTTTTCAGACAGCAATCATCAGTTTGCTATGCTAAGGATTATTATGGAGAATGCCCCCAAAATGCAAATTCTAGCTATTATCCTCAGATTCTCACTTAGACCCTCTAAGGAAGGAAGGACCCAGGAATCTGTTATTCTGGAGTGATTCTGGGCCTACTACCTTATGAACCATCCTGAGGAACCATCCTGAGGGAGTGCAGGTCTGTCATCTAGTCACCACAGGCATTGAACATTCACCATCAGTGGGCTGATGGCAAGGTTCTTCATCTCTTTAGGCCTCAATTTTTTGTTTTCCCGGGCACCATCTCATTATATAGCCAAGGCTAGTCTCAAACGTGAGGTCCTGCTTCAGCCTCCTGAATGCTGAGATTGCAGGTGTGTGCCAGCTTGAGACATCTCTTTTATCTGTGATAAATGAGAATAATCAACTCTACAGCCTAGGGATAGTATTACAAATAACTTTGAACATATGAAAATATATGTTCGATGTCAGCACAGTGGGGCTGGAGACACAGTTCAGAGGTCAGGAATGATTGTGGTTCTTACAAAGGACCTGAGTTCTGATCCCAGCACCAGCATTAGGTAGCTCACAACCACTTATGACTCTAGTTCCAAAGGATCTGACACTTTCTTTTGGCTTCTGCACATGGGTACCTACGAACGCATATATGAAAAAGTAAAGTCAGTTAAAATTTTTAAGTTAACATAGAAAGAACCTGGTAACTAAGAGATCCCGAGGAGGGAGTGACCAGTCACACACAATATAGCTGACACCGAAGGGCATCTCTGCCATCTGGGGTCAATCTCCTTCAACACTTTGACAGCACACATCCTTCTGATACACATGGCTCCTGCTATGTAGCAGTGGACACTCAGCCTCCTGCTTGAGTCCTTCCTCTGTGGGCAGAGGGTGTCCTCGCTCTCTGCCCCTTCACTTTTCCGCAAGCACAAGCTTCATGTGCATATGAGGCATCTTACTGTTTGCATTGTGTTCTGAACACAGGAGCTAGCCAGCCAGGATGGATGAGGACAGCCTCTTTCTGCTTACCACTTCCTCTTCAGGGCCATTTCAGGTTGCCCAGTGCTCTATTCTGCTTCTTTTTCTCATGAGTAAGGAGGCAGAAATTCAAATCCCCCGAAGCCTCTGTGGTACTCACATATGCATGGGCTTCCCTGTCTTCACAAAGCTCTCTCACTGGGCAGAAGGGCAGGTGAATTAACTGCAGGAGAGGAGGGAGAAAACCCACAGGAAGTGTGGGTATCACCTGTCTGGGCACCAATCCTTCCATCAGAGTCCTGGATACATTTGCTGTACCCCTGGCAATTCCACCCTTTAAGACATCTGGTAACCTCTATTCACCCATCCTTATCATTTCAGCTTCTCAGTTTCCCAGACCCATCCTGACACTGCTAATTCATCTCTGACTGCCATTCACTGGAGCAGAAGATGCTCGCCCTCACTAGGTCCACCAGGAGCTCAGATAGCAAAGCAGGGCTACCTCGAGATGTTGGAAGACCTTAGTGTGTGTGTGTGTGTGTGTGTGTGTGTGTGTGTCTGTGTAACCATTTTCCTCACCCTGGTCTCCCCAAGGTTTTTGATTTTTAGATAGGTTAAACTTTGAAAGAGCTGGATTTTCTGAGGAATTTAAATGAGGAAGACACAATGGTCAGAGTGTCTGGAAAAAATACAAAAAAAGAAAGTTTACAACTCAGAGAAAGTTTAGTCAGCAAGCTTTCAGGGAAAGTTGAAAACTGGGAACTTTGAAGACAGTTTAGAAGTTACGGTATAGAAATCTCTGGAAGCTCTGGGCATGGTGGTGCATGGCTTTCATCCCAGTACTCAAAAGGCAGAGGCAGGTGAATCTTTGTGAGTTCAAGGCCAGCCTGATCTACAAAGTAAGTTCTTGAGTCCAGGATAGCCAGGGTTGTTACACAGAGAAACTCTGTCTCGAAAAACAAAAACAAAACAAAATCTCTGGAATGTTGTTGGCTCTTGGTGGAATAGCTAGACAGGTCACCTAGGGTTGATGTTGATGAGCAAGCCAACAGTTTGGAAAGGTGTCTGTCTCTCACCATCTCTCAGTTCACTACATCAAACTTGACTTTGGCATTTTGAATTTTTGATTCCCACAGCAGAGAGGATTCTGAGAAAGGTGGTTTCTAGCATGCCTATCTTGGTGGATTTACAATCCAGTGTATTTACTAGTCTGCCATGGAGCATCCAAAAAATTCCAGTGTCAGTCAGCTAACCCTCCATCCCACACTGCTCTGCCAAGCCTAGCAAATGTTGTCACTGGTTAATATTTTGAGAGCCAAGCAATATTGAGAAAAGGAAATATATCTATTGCCTGAATCCCTTCCTTTTACCTCTGTGTCTCTCAAGATGAGGTCAAAATTCAGTCATGCCTTTGACTCTAAAATAGACCCCTCACTCATCTTAGCTCTTGCCGAGCAAGGGACCAATCATCTGATTCTCAAATGATTTATCCCAAGAATTTTATTTCTTTCCTCTAGCATTGAAGAAGTGGCGTGAAATTCAATTTTATCTGGATATAATGTCTTAAAACAGAAGTAAGTGGGTCATAGTGGCACATGTCTCTAATGCCAGCACTCAGGAGGCAGAGGCAAAGACCTCTCTGAGTTCGAAGCCAGGATTGTCTGCATAGCAAACAGCCAGAGTTACACAGTAAAGACCCTGTCTCATAAAAAAAAGGTATAATGATAGATGATACACACTAAATTTAGCAAAATAGATATCACCTCTTGATATTAGAAAGAGTCTTGCTTCATAGGGGAAAAGCTAACAGCATATATGGCTGGTGATCTTTGAAATCTTCAGGTTCTTCAAGGACTGAATAGCTCATAGTTTGCTGTTGAAATCTTCAAGACTGTGAGACAAAATCTTTTGGAAGTGCCATGGTAGTCTCAGTAACAACTGAAAGCACTTGAACTTGTTTACAGTGGTGGACCCATGTGAGATCAGTTACTAATCCTTTTGACTATATGCCAACAATAGCAAACTAAAAAAGGGGGGGATTATTAAATTTATTTTTGTGCTATAGAGTACAGATGTTGTAGAACAATACACCCCTCTATGCCTAAATCTTTTTACAAAGTTTTCAATACCCTGTAAATATAAAAAATACACATTAAAATAAATCAAATTTAGTATTATCCTAACAATATCAAGCATAAAGACATTTGTAATTAAAGTGAGCTTGAAGACGGGGGTTTAGAAGCCTTGCTAAATGCAGACCATAATCCTTTCATTTGGTTTCCCAGGGTTTTGGCAAGTGCTTTTACAGGCGAAGATGTAAGGAACAAACTGGTAGAGTTCTTGAAAACTCTCCAAAGTCCACCCACGCCTTTAAACTAAACGCAGACCCGTTAACTATTACTTTTGCTTTCAGATAGTAAGTGCAACAAAGAACTTAAATCTTATAATCAAATGTTTAGGAAGAGCACATCCTTCTTTGCTTCCCATGTGTTTTTCATCACAGTCTTTTGAAGAATCCCTTTGTGCTTTTGACTGTTGGAAGCAATTCCGGCTTTTGGTTTACAGAGGACACTGGTATCATCCTGGGTCTGTATCATCCCCATAAAGGCCCCTTGGGTGCTGCAAGTCTTCAGCTATTTGTTTTGAGTTTTTGTTTTGGTTTGGTTTGGTTTGTTTGTTTAAGACAGGGTCCCGGGGGCTGGCGAAATGGCTCAGCGGTTAAGAGCACTGGCTGCTCTTCCAGAGGTCCAGAGTTCATTTCCCAGCAACCACATGGTGGCTCACAACCATCTGTAATGGGATCCGATGCCCTCTTCTGATGTGTCTGAAGACAGCTACAGTGTACTCATATACATAAAAATATATATATATATTAAAAAAAAAAGACAGGGTCTCACTATATAGCACTGGCTGAACTCACTAAGTAGACTAGACTGCCCATGCTCACCTCCACTCCGAGTGCTGGGATTAAAGGCATGCACCACCCCACTCAGTGCAAGACCTCATTTGTATCCATAGTGGATCTAAATGGCAAACTGCTGCCTGGAGATAACCAAGCTTTCCCCTTGTTCTTGACTGTAGACGGGGTGACTGGTTTGAAGGAGTTGGCGTTCCTCAGGGATCTGGCTGAACAGAACTCTGGGAAGTATGGCATCCCAGACCGGACAGCCTTGCCTGTGATTAAGGGAAGCATGATGGTGCTGAACCAGCTAAGCAACCTGGAGACCACAGTCGGCAGGTTCTACACTAACCTTCCCAACCGGATGATTGACGAGGCTGTCTTCAGCCTCCCTTTCTCTGATGAGATGGGAGATGGTAAGTCTAGAGAATGTGTCCTACTGTGTGAAAGAGGAAAGGCATGAGCAAACAGAGAAGGTGCCCCTCCCTGCTCAGTCTCTCAGATATATGTCTGCCACCTAACCTGCTGTGCTCTAAAGCATAAACCCAGTGCTCTTTCCTCCTTGCTCCAGCCTCCAAAGATGTAATGGTAGAGTTTGTGAGGCAGCTTCATGAGGAAGCACCCACAGTAAAGTGGCTTCAGCTGGTGGCTTTGCATCACAGTGCACAGAAAAGCACAAAGATGGGCCCCAGCTGTGTTCTTGGATCCCACACTTCTTAAGTCCTTGTCTCTTTAATTCTCCATTGAGTCATCTGCCAAAAGGAATAAAAATTTGTAATTTTTTTAGGATAAATTCATACACTTATATGAATATTAATGAGCATCAATGTATGAAGATGTCTACCTACATACATACATGTGCACATATGTACCACCAGTGGTTGGCGTGCCACCCAACTATAATCACTGCTCATTTGCCTTGGCTGTTATCGTCACCATCATCCTAATGCCCCGAGTACCCAGAACAGAACGTTGAGTTAACTGTCGCGTGATTCAGTCACCTGACCTAGGAAATGGGAGTCCTTTCTCTCAATGTAGCACATATAAAGTGTCTATACACATGCCTGGCCAATGGTAGGTCAGTTCTCAGGAAAATAGAATCTTTTTTTTTTTTAATCTTCATTTTAGTTTTTTAATATTTCTTAGATATTTAAATTTTTATATGTAGGGGTGTTTTGCTCATGTGCGTGTCTGAAGCATGTGCGTCCTGGAACTAGAGTGATGAACTCTTGTGAATCAATATGTGGGTGCTGGGAATTGAAACTGGTCCTCCACATACTGAGCCTTCTCCCCTACATCTCCTCTTCTTCTTCCTCCTCCTCCTCTTCTTCTTCCTCCTCCTCCTCCTCCTCCTACTCTTCCTCCTCTTCCTCCTCTTTTGAGACAGGATTTCTGTGAAATCCCCTTGATGTCCTGGAAGTCACTCTGTAGACCAGGGTGGCCTCAGACTCAGAGATCCACCTGCCTCTGCCTCCCCAGTGCTAGGATTAAAGGTGTGCGCCACCACGCCCAATTTAATCTTCACTTTCTTACTTAGCTCTTCTCCCACCACTTGATTTTGTTAAAAGAGGCAGCTAATTACTGACCAAACAAATGGCAGCCCAAACTCAGGTCCTATTTTCCTGTTACCTGGGAACCCTCACAGATGAAGTTGTTGGCATTCCAACAAAATTCACTTAAAAGGCAACAAGAGTACAGAAATGTTTTCTAGAAGCTGTTTTTGGTTTGTTGTGTTTTGTGCATACGTTTGTGTGTGTGCATGTGTGTAGGGTGGACTCACTTGTGTGTGCCATGCGTGCACAGAAAACAGAGGTATGTATTAGGTTCCTTCTTCCTCAATTGCTCTCCACTTATTTTTCTCAGTCTCTTACTGACTTTGGGGTTGACCAATGATATTTAGACTGGCTGGCCAGCAGGCTCCAGAATCTGCCATGCCAGCACATGACATGAAACTCAGCTTCCATGCATGCATGCTGAGAACCCACATTTAGGTCCTCATGCTCATGGGTCCATCATTTTGCTGCCTGAGACTTCTCCCCAGCCCAACATATTCCTTTTATAAAAAGAGGCATAATGGCTGCTGTTTTTATCTTTTTCCTTTCTTTCTTCTTTTTAAAAAAGATTTATTTATTATATGCATACATATTTATTATATGCAAGTACACTGTAGCTGTCTTCAGACACTTTTTCTTCTCAATCAGCTCCGCTTGCTGTAGCTATCTTCAGACACCCCAGAAGAGGGCATCAGATCTCATTGCAGATGGTTGTGAGCCATCATGTGGTTGCTGGGATTTGAACGCATGACCTTCGGAAGAGCAGTCAGCGCTCTCAACTGCTGAGCCATCTCTCCAGCCCTATCTTTTCCTTTCTTAATGAGTCCACAGATATGTGTAGTTGAGGAACTCTTGCCTTCTTCAGTCTAGACACAACCCTGTTATTAAGATTTTGCTGATAAGACGCTGATCAAGAAATCCTATTAATACTGTGTGAAAGGAATAAAGACAGATGTAGAAATGCAGTGCTTTAGGAACCCAGCAGAGGAAGAGGTAGAGTGGGGCCCTTCTTAAAATGTACACCTTAAATGAGAAAGTAGAGTCACCTGCTGCTTGGTGACGTTTTCCAACTTTTAGTCCACAGGTCTTATCTCACTAATCCTATACAGTGGATTTCAGTCATTGGTTGACACATCTGTTGAATTTCCGTGCCAGGATGTCACTTCTATCATGTTTTCTGTTCCTACAACTTGTTAGGTGACACATCCTCTGGCTCCATGACTTGAGAACTTGAATGCAGAGAAATCAGTGTAGATGCTAACTCAAAAGCCACTGTAAATTAAATATCATTTGATGAATCACTGTGGGGGGTGTTGAAGTATGTGTATATGTTTGCTGAATGTGTTGAACGTGTTTGTTCTTTAAAACAAAACTTACCTATATGTTTAAGGTTCAAGTAGAGAGGGTAGTGTTTGGAGATTTTGTGAGTATGAACATAGTTCAACATACTTTATTTTTCACATTAGGATCAAGAAACTTTTGTCCAGAGCCTGGGGAAATGACCCAGTAAGGAGCTTCTCTAAATCCAGATCCCCTAGAGCCCATGTAAAATGCCAGGAATGTGGAGTCACATCTATAGCCCTGGTGCTGACATGAGCAGAGATGGGCAGACCACAGGGGCTCCCTGACCAGCTAGTCTAGCTGAATCAGTGAGTTCCAGATTCAGTGAGAGACACTGCCTCTATTGTGCAATTGAGAAAGATACCTGTCATTGACCTTTGGCATCTGAGTGAGTGTCTGTGCATATGCATGTAAAAACACAAACATACATTCATACACAGACACATGTACACACAAATCAATTAACTGGTAATTAGTTAGTTAATTAATTAGTTAATTAATTTAATATAAAAAGTCTCCTGTCCAGGCTGATAATAAAAAAATAAGTTTGAGGCTCATTTTTCAGTTCTTTTTGTCATAGCCAGAAAAGGTTGAACTGTTTGCATTTCGGTCATGGAGCACCACTGTTGTACTTTCCTGGTCTATGCAAATGATTTTAATCTTAGACAGAAGCCCTGGGAAATGTGGCCTACGTTGGGACCTTTGTCTCTATACTGGCTCTCACCACACTGGGTATGCCACACAGAGCCATTCATCCAGGAAGACCTAAACACAAACCTCCCGCAGGATGCGCAGTTAACACTGGCCTCAGTATCTATTGTTTTCCAGCAGATGCTAAACATTCTGAATGAGAACTGAATAGAGAGCACTTTGAAGGTTAGATGAAGCCTCCTACCCCCATGGAATGAATTTTCACAAGCTTTCTCAGGGATGTGTCTCATTCCGCTAAGGGACATGTTTGGTTTGTCTCTGCAACCACACCAGTTCAACATACCTAGAGTATTGTCAGCATCTTCTGCTCTCTACTTGGAAGTCCATTCTTTGTAGACACATTTAAGAGTGTCCAAATCCCTCCCCATGTTGTTCTACACAGGAACATGCCACCCAGAACAGGAAACTACAGGACAAAGAAAAGCATGTCATTTTTATGTTTTGAGATTTACTTAGACCCCCCAGATTGAAGCATGGTTAGAGGTCAGAGAGACTGCCTTGTCTAGGCTTCAGGAAGACAAGTATGTATCCATGAAGGCAGCAGGACTTTCCCTGCCTTACCATGGAGGCAGGAGAGTCTGGTGCCCAGCTGGCCTCTCCTTATCATCCCCATCCCACACCTTCCTTCCTCCCTGTGATGTTTCCTCTTGTCTGCCTTTCCCTTTCCAGTTATCCTGTTGTCTCCTGTGGCATATGAAAGAAGAATAATCTGTGTATTTTGAAAAACTGCTTTCAAAGAAGAAGTATGAAAGAATATGTCCCTGAGACAGTACGGCCAGTAAAACCTACAATATTCACTGTCTGGCCCTTCACACACCAGTGTGGGAACTGGCCTCGAAGCTAGAAATGCATTCCTATGGAAATTTAATTTTTCTTCAACTACTCAAGAGTTCTATGTGATCAGCACTCTCCCCCTCTCTGTCTTGGGGCTTTTTGAAAAGATATGTTAATGGGTTGTAATAGCCTTAACTTTTGTGAATCCCTATTTTAGCTCAGCATCTCCTAGAAATCAGTAAAGTGGTTCATTTGCTCTGTGTTCTGTGAGCATCAGAGAGGGATCTCATGCCAAGTGTCACATGTATAATCCAGTACAACTGGAGTGCAACTCAGATTGTTTTCAGACTCCTGTACTGGCCTACAGCTGATCTTACCGCTTTACCAGATGGATTCTGCACTGCTGCATTTTCTATTGATTCTAAGCAGCATGGCTTACATAGGAAAGTAGGGAGGAATCACTCACGGTTAAATTAACTGCAACATTTTAAGTGCCAAAGGACCTTCTTCTCTTCCTTTGTCCCACTTTCTGTGCAGTCTGGAAGGGCAGTGCTTAGGGCCTGGACCATAGAAAACTTTTTCCAGCAGAACCTGCGACCAGTGTTAGTAACCCTGAAGATTCACAAAGGCCCAGCTCCAACCTTTGTCCAGAGTTCCTGTGCCATTCTTTGATTCTACTTTTAACCCACAGGTTTGATAATGACCGTGAGTAAACCCTGTTACTTTGGAAACCTCCTCCTGGGAATCGTAGGTGTGGACGTGAATCTAGCCTACATTCTTGAAGATGTGACATATTACCAAGACTCTTTAGCTTCCTATACATTTCTCATAGATGACAAAGGTAATTTACAAAGTGTTAATCACAAGAAATAACACTTTTATTTGCAACTTAAAACAGTCTGTGGATATTCTTGTATTAATAAATGAAGTAGAATAAAGAGAGTTCTCAGAGAACTTATGTCACCAGGACCACTCTGGCAGTGGCGATGGATCGTAGAAATGGCCGAGTGAAGTCACAAACCATGAGGTCATGCTATGCTGGATTGTGAGATTGTTGGTTTTTAGAACATCAAGAAGTTAGTTAGACTTGGGGGTGAATAATGCACAGAATGAGATTTAGATAGCTTTTTGTTAGTATTCTTATCTTTAGACTCCCTGGCAGGAAGGTTTATATATAGCAGATTAGAACATTCAATAAAATGAAAACCAGAAAAACAAATAGCCCCTAAAGAGCCTCAATTAGACAAATGTTCAGTAATCTAAGACCTCTTTCAACGCTTCAGGAGTTTTACAAGAACTCACATAAAACAGGGTGAGTTTTATTGGACAGCTAAAGTATATATACATGGGTTCTAAGCACTGGCAGCATCCCAGATGGTCCACAGTTCTAACCAGTGATCGGCACCACATCTTCCTACATTGTCCTTCTAACGCGTCTTGTTCTGTGATTTCAGGGTATACACTTATGCACCCATCTCTCACCAGGCCATACTTACTGTCAGAGCCTCCCCTTCATACTGACATCATACATTATGAAAATATCCCCAAGTTTGAATTGGTTCGGCAAAATATCCTAAGGTAAGACTTGGTGAGGGGTGCCATATTTCATGTTTTCTGAGAAGGGGATCCATTGAAGTCATGTGTGTTTGCCACAGGTGTAAGGCAAGTATAGAAATTATCTTGTTACCAGTGGTTTTCTGGGTAATTTTCTTATAATCATAGGAGCCAAGGGCCGAGGAGATGGCTCAGTGGGTAAAGGTGCTTGCCGTGCAGGTTTGGCAAGCCAGAAACCACATAAAAGTAGAATGAAGGAATCGACTTCACACAGTCATCCTCTAAACTACACATTTGTACCATGGCACATACATATTCACACGTATGTTGCAAACACATACACAATAATAATAAAGCAGAACTCTAAAGAAGAGCAACCAGAATCTGGATGGAACAGGGAAAGTCTCTCAAAATTGTTTAGAGGTAATGCGCCATCAATCAAATTTTACACTTACATTGAGTTGAATTGTAAAATAAAGTATATGTTAGCTCATTTCTAGAAAGTCTGATGTCTTAGCCTAGACTGAAATGTATCAACAAAATAAAAAGTTAAGATGAGGACCAGTAAATAGCTTATCAGCGTCTCGTCCAACAGCACTCTCTCAAAATAAAAACATTGGATGTTTTCCAACTGTGATATGTTATTTTGGCAGACGGTAACCTATGGAGAAATGAGTCTCCGCGCCCATTGGTTGGAAATTAATAAGTGAGCGATTTGAGACAAGTCAGTCTCTGGAAAGAATTAGCACTTGGGGGCAGGGAAGAGGCGGAGGACGCCTTTTAATGCAAGGTTGACATAATGCTTTTTCAAAATTGAAAAATCTTGCACCGTGTCTTTCAAAAGTGATGTGTTTCAATGCTGTTCAGAAGCAGGCAGTGCCCACTGACTCACAGCTTCTTCCTTGCCTTTAATTAAGTGCTTAATTCTCTCTCGAGCCTGAGGTATTTAGTTCTCTTCTTCCACACAGCCTCCCTCTAGGCAGCCAGATCATCACAGTCCCTGTGAACTCCTCCCTGTCTTGGCACATCAACAAGCTGAGGGAGGCTGGAAAGGAGGCCTACAACGTGAGCTACGCCTGGAAGATGGTGAGTGATCGGAAGTCTTGTGGGTTCGCTGGGCCGTGAAGTCTAGCTCCTTGCTCTTCTCACGAGAACAGTGGAGAATGTGGCTCAGCCTATGTGACTAACTAGATTTAGAGAGATGGCGAAAGAAGACATTCCACAGATGGTTTATATATATATATTTTCTTTTTTTGTTTAGAAAACCGGTAATTGTTCATGACAAAGAGATCAAATCATATCAAAGGATATAAAAGATCCACTCCTTCCCGCCCTTGACCCATTTCCCATCATAACCACTTCAATCCAGTTTTCAGGAGCTTTTCCTACACAGACAAGTGTCTGTGTGTACACATGCATGAGGCTCATTCGTAGCTGTATGAATGTATGTAGCTAGACCAAAGCTCTTTAAGTGTTTTTTTTTTTTTTTATTACAGTTACTTATCTGTACATGTGTGGGCACATGGAGGTCAAAGGACAACTTGTGATAGTTGGTTCTCTACTTCCACCAGGAGAGACCTCTGGGCACCACAGTTGGCAGGATTAAGCCACCTGCTGAGCCATCTGCAGACCTATTTTTCTTTTAAGATTTATTTATTTTATGTATTTGAGTACACTGTCTCTGTCTTCAGACACACCAGAAGAGGGCATCAGATCCCATTACAGATGGTTGTGAGCCAACATGTGGTTGCTGGGAATTGAACTCAGGACCTCTGGAAGAGTAGTCAGTGCTCTTAACTGCTGAGCCATCTCTCCAGCCCCCCCTCAACACCCTACACACTTTTTTTTTTTAAAGTATAGATCATTCCCTGTAGTTTGTTTGATCTTGTTTTTTATTGTTTGTTTGTTTGTTTTTTTAATTTAAACTTAGGAGCAAATTGGGGTTTAAAAAGAAGATATAAATACATAAATGCTCTCTACAATGATTCAAGGAAATGAGGCCTTAGATTAGAGACTGAAGTGTTTGTCCTCACCACAGACAAATTGACAGTGTAGCCATGACTAGGGTATGTGCCGGTGCTGTCTCCTACCAGCCCCAGTCACACTGGGCCTGAGAGTCAGAAACAGATGACAATACTCTTTTATCAATATGCCAAAGCAATATTATTTGCAGATCCAAGGTTCTATAACCAGCAGAATCAAGGATGTTCATTTTATCCCCAAATTTTAATTATTGAACTTTAAAATGCAGTCACACTTGCTATTTGCACTAACTTCTATGATCTGGGTCAGTCACTTTCCCTGGCTGCTCGATGCAGGCACAGGGTAAGCAGGGGTGTGTGGCTGATGCCAACATAATACGACATACTGTGGTTTAGTGTAAGTAGAAATATGTATCCTAAAGTAATGATTTGAATACTCTAGACTGAGCTGGAGCACCTGCCTATCATGAACAGATACGCTGACCCAGATAGACTGGGCAAGAGTACCACATGCTTCCTATGAGATTAAATAAGTGATCGCATTCATCTCCAGCCTAGGGAGGAGACAGTGCTTGTGGGGACAAAATAAGTGTGCTGGTTCCTGTAATGACTGACCTGAGCCCGCCTCTTAATGAGATTCACATCTGGTTAACAACAGTCAACTTCCAGAACACTTCTATAAAACCAATAATGCTTTTTTTTTCTCTTAGGGCTAGAGGATGTACTTTAGGGCCACGGGCAAATAAGTCAAGCACTCTATCACTGAGCTGTACCCCAGGTTCCTCTTGTGCATTTAAAGCCAGAGTAGAAATTAACACTGCTCTCTATACACACACACACACACACACACACACACAGAGGCAACACTTGTGTTCATTAACCCACATGCATGCAGACACACACACACACTCACGCACATGCACTCACATGCATGTGTCCATTAACCCATCTAAGCCTGACAATCCAGGCTTTTCTCTTCATTCATTAGCTGTAGGCTATTGTGTTACACACAAGTTCTCAGACCAGAGAAAGGAAAACAGAAAAACTCTTCTGTAAACCCTTAGAGCCTTCATGCATTCGTCCAACATCACATTAGCACCTTCCCAGTGAGAAGACAAAGACATCAGAAATGATATATGCAATTTTCTGTGTTAGGCATCCATTGCTGATTTGTTAATTTTTTTATTTTTTACTACAGGTTCAGGACACTTCCTTCATTCTGTGTATTGTGGTGATACAACCGGAAATACCCGTCAAACAATTGAAAAACCTCAACACTGTACCTAGCAGCAAACTGCTGTACCACCGGCTGGATCTTCTGGGCCAGCCCAGTGCTTGTCTCCACTTCAAGCAGCTGGCAACACTAGGTGATGCTCACGGGCTCCTCAGCTTCCTTCATCATCTTACTCATTCAGATCATAAGAATTCATTCTAAACATCTGTTTGAATCCTTTTCCCTGCCTGCCACCTCCCTGCCAACCCCAATACTAAATGTTTGCAGTTCTAGAAATTGCAAAGCCGCCAGGTATGATGGTTTACACCTGCAGTGCTGGTAATAATTAGCCTGGAGCAGGCAGATCACTGAGGGCTGAAGGCCAGTGTGGACTCTCTATTCAGTTTCCAGACATCCTGGACTGTTGAGTGAGGACCTATCTCAAGAAACGAAATTAATAACAACAACAACAAAATATAATCCACCATGCAATAGCTTGCCAGAGCTTTCTGCCCTATCTAATGCTAAGTTAGTACCCACCAGCAATGTCTCTTCCTTACCTGCCCACCCCACCCCATCCCACCCTATACCCACACTCACCTGGCTCTGTTTCCTGCCCTTCTACTCTCAACTTGAGCTTTTAGATTCCACCTGAGTGAGAGAGCGTGTCATATTTTTCCTTCTCTGCCTGGCTTAACTCATTTAACACAATGATCTCCACTTTTATACAGGATTTCACTCGTTTATGGCTCCATAGTATTATATTGTATTTCTGAAACACATTTTCTTCATCTTAGTTGATGGACACCTAGGTTGTTTTCATTCAGGGTTATGAATAGCGCCACATTGAACACAGGGTACCAAATGTATGGTCTAACATTCCTTTAGGTAATGGAGTGAAATTGCTGAACAACATGATAGTTCTAGTTTAAATTTCTAGAGGAGCCTCTATAGAGTCTTCCATATTGGCTTATGGTGCTGTCTTAGTCAGGGTTTCTATTCCTGCACAAAACATCATGACCAAGAAGCATTGGGGAGGAAGGGGTTTATTCTGCTTACACTTCCAAATTTCTGTTCATCATCAGAGAAAGTCAGGACTGGAACTGCAGGTCAGGAAGCAGGAGCTGATGCAGAGGCCATGGAGGGATGTTCCTTACTGGCTTACTTCCCCTGGCTTGCTCAGCTGGCTTTCTTATAGAGCCCAAGACTACCAGCCCACAGATAGTACCACCCACAAGGGGCCCACCGCCCCTTGATCACTAATTGAGAAAATGTCTTACCGCTGGATCTCATGGAGGCATTTCCTCACCTTAAGCTCCTTTCTCTGTGATATCTCCAGCTTGTGTCAAGTTGACAGACAAAACCAGCCAGTACAGGTACTAACTTACCTTCCTGCTGACCAGTGGTGTACAAGGCTTCCCTTTTTTCCACATCTTCATCAAAACCATTATCTTTAGTCTTTGGATAAGAACCATTCTGGCTAGGGTCAGGTGATTCTGCATTGTAGGCTTGATTTGTATTCCTCTGTTGTTTAGAGATAGTGAGTGCTCTATATATTCCCATTGGCCATGCTGATATTTGAGTCGTACACACTTGATTGGCTGTGCTGATGCGTGCCAGGTACAGAGGAGGTCTTTATAGCCTGTGTAGTCAATACACTACAGGATGCCCACTGTTTAGATAAACAGCTGCCTTCTTTCCCTTTTGAAAATATTTATGCTTCAAAAAGTTCATGATCACTACACAGCAAGCAAACCGGGTAGAGGGACAGAGGTTAGAAGATCAAGGACAGAGTCTCCATTTTCTGGGATCCAAATGTGAACAGTGGAACTTGATTTCCTCCTAAATTCGTTTCTACAAAGTTCTTCCCGGATACTAGACCAACATTCCAGTGATCTTTTCTGTGGCCTACTTCAAAAATGTCAACAATTTAGAGAAAGCCTGTGATGTTAGTCAAAGAAGGCCAGATCTTACATTTTTTTGTTTGTTTTAATTTGGGCTCTGGGGTTTCAATGTCTGTTTTATATGAAAGAAAACACTTCTTTTTACATTTTAGTGAAATGGTTTACAGAAAAACTAATGTAAGACCGTTAAGTTCTAAGCCAATAAACTGTACACTACTGCTGGCACTGCCCTAAGATTGAGGACAGGGGGCAGGTTGGAGCCCCTAGTGAGAAAGAAGCAACAGCCTACCTATTTAAATTTCATTTGCATACTTCCTCATAGCTACACTGTCCACTATGTTAACTACTAACTACCCGTAGCTATTGAGCACTTGAAAGTCAGAATCAAGATCTATGGGAAGTGTGGCGTGCATGTTAGATTTTAATATTACTTACATACTGAGATGGCATACTTTAAATTTTTCAGAAGTGTATTATCAGAACTCATTTAATTATTTAATTTGCTTTTATTTTCTGGCTATCAAACAGTTTTAAATTGCACTTACAGATGCCATTGCATTAATATTACAGTTGGGCAGCATCGCTCATGAGTGTACTCGGACAATGTAGTGCTCTTCAACTCAAACACAGAGTCTGATTGGCTGATGCCAGGTCACATAGGCAGACCTTGGGTCAATGCCCACTTTCCTAGGGAGCTCTTCCCACTGTGCCATCCATGCTTACATGGGTGGAAGGACCCTGAGGCAACGTGGAGGGCTCACTGGGGATGGGCTTGTCTCAGATAGCAGTGGAAGTAACACAGACAATTACAGTGCAACAAAAAGGAATGGGAGATATGGCCAATAAGTGGTTTCTGTCTGGCTTGCCTGATGAAGATTTGACACATGTATGTTAGTTGTTCTCCAAAGAGATCCTGGGGTACAGTGCACACTTGCCTCACACACAGACGCTCTGGTTTCCATCCCTCGTACTAACAGGGGAGGGACTTTGATGGAAGGATATCATCTCTTGGTGTGCAAAAAGAGGAAGAAAATGTGTTTTAAAAGTACATTCCTAAGGCATTTTTACATGTATGTATGTATGTGTGTATATATGTATGTGTTTATGTTTGTATACGTGTGTAAGTTTTGTATGTATGTATGTTTGTATAAATGTATAAGCTATGTCCTAGACACAAAGCTTTGAGTCTGATGTGGTGCTGTTTTCTCCCCCATGATGCCCAAGCTGTCTCACGACGTCAACCTTTTCTGAAATGTCAAGCTCTGTCTCTCTAAGGCTCACCCCCCACCCCCCAACCCCCCACCCCCAGAGCATCTGTACCTTTCTTCACCATGGCCCTTTTACACCACTCTTGACTGTATTTGTCTTACATAGTTGTTTTCTTCTAGATTACTTCACCCTGTTCTGAGTGGGTCCAAAGCTCTCTGAGTACAAGTACGCACACGCACACGCACACGCGCACACACACGCATACCTTTCAGAGATGAACCACTGACTCTGTGCGCATAAGTCAATGGCATGTTATGGGTCAGCCTTTGGAAGCCTCTGCTTTGTAGCCGTTTGCTTCCTTGAGATAAGTGCAATAGTAATGTCCCAGCCCATCCTATGAAGCTCTCCTGAGAAATAACATCATGGGAAGCAACAGCTTCTGAGAATGGCATCCTAGCAACTGAAAATCCTACATAAAAACATAGTCTTGCACTAATTCATTTGGGGAAACATTGAAAACTTATACAATAGTGAGAAATAAAAGATAAAAAATTCATAGAAGACAGACTTCATTCAATGCTGCTTTTAATTTTTTTTTTTATTTTACAGTTCAAGTATTTACCAAACTAGAGGAGGAGGCTATGTTCTTAAACTTCTTCAAGTAGCTTCCTGAGTCTCAGAGGGGGGAAGAAATCAAACCCAATATCCTCAGGAGGTAGAGTCTCGAATGAAATGACTTTCTCTGTCCCCCAACACAAGCCATTGCATCCTCACCATGGGAATGGAGTCCCAGTGTGACTAGGCCATCCTGGCTCCTTGCTGGAAACTGCTTTTACCATCCAGACGGCCTCTCTCTATAGTCCAGATGACAGGGTCATGCAACAGTTCATGCTTTCTAGAAGAAGGGACTCCCTCTCTCTGCCCTCAAAGTTATCCCTAGTTTGGCTTTTGCTATTATGTGTCTTTTCTATCTATAGACTCAGCATATGCAAGGCAAAAACTCTGCCCATATCCTCAGCCCAGACTAAGTTTGCTTTGGTTGGATTTGCTGGGGGTTTTTGTCTGCCATATAAAAGCTTACCAGGTTACACTGAAATATCATCTATGAGAGTTATCAAAAGGAATTAAAAAACAAACAAACCTACAGATAGATTTTAATGAGATGGATGGTGTCACAGAACACTGTCATATGATATAAAGCATATGATAGTGCTTTATGACATGTTTTAAAATATAATAAGGTTTAGCATTATGTGGTGCATGCTTTTAAGCAATCAGGAAACAGAAGCAAGCAAATCTGTGTGGTTAGCTGGTCTACAAAGAGAGTTCCAGGTCTGCACAGTGACACCTGTTTCAAAAAAAAAACAAAATTAAATAAAAAGTATGGTAAAGTTGAACAACAACAAAAACTTAAACAAAAATTTTAGTTTCACACTATGATTAGTTGCAAGGATTTTGTCTCAAATAGGAAACTAGTTTCCATGTTAGAAATAATATTTAGGGATGTACACAAGGGATGCTCAATAAGCTTTGTTTATGCCACATTTGCCTGCCACCTGTGATAATAATTTTTTAATTTAGTTTTTGCATTGAGGCCAATATTTCCTCTCTCTTCTTCCTGAATCACAGTACTGATGTGAATTCTAGTAGGTGTCGCTGACGCGTGTTCTTCGGTAGGCACCTATAAAGCACCATTCAGCATCGCTCTGGAGAATTCCTATTGTTATTTTACCCAGTTTGCAAATGCTTGCCCAGCATATCATGACCAGGAAATGGCGGATCCCAGATTCTGTCCAGGCTGGCTCCATGTGTGTGCTGAACCCTCTTTCGTATCAAATACACAGCTTGCCCATCTAAGACACTCATGATTTCTGCTTCCAGCATTTGTGGCTCTTTGGGCCCATTCCCATCCTGCTTCACTCCTAGGACCATAAGCTCCCTGAAGGGAGAGAATGTGGCTTTTTTTTTTCCTTCCTTTTTTTCTTTGCTCCCATTGTCAAGCTCTTTGTGTCTTTGTGGAAGGCATTAAGCCACCGTAGCAGACATGTTGGCAGGGCCTAAGTGATGGCTTTTGTTTGGGCCCCAGATGAAGTCTCTGTGTTCTGAAACCTGCTTTGTTGGGGTCTCTTTCAGAAAGTCCAACCGTCATGCTGTCTGCCGGCAGCTTTTCCTCACCCTATGAGCACCTCAGCCAGCCAGAGACCAAGCGAATGGTGGAACATTACACGGCCTACCTCAGTGACAACACTCGCCTCATTGCTAACCCGGGGCTCAAAGTATGTACTGGCACAGGCTACATCTCTGGGGTCCCTATCTACCAGCTGGGGGGATGGGGTGGTGCTGGCAATGAAACTTTGAAGAATCCAACTCTGCTTGCATCTAGGCCTCTGCAGTCAGGAGGCAAAAAGGCAGAGTGTGTGTCCTGGGGGAGACTAGTCAGCTGTGACCCTTTTGATGGATTAAGAAGCCCAGTAGGCCACATGAAGAATCTACTCAGGTCTTATATGCACTGGGGGTTTCCAAGTAGGGGGTGTGATAAAGAGACCAGAGAAAATTTCCCACTCCATTGTTCCCATGGTAAAGAAGTGTTCTGCTGTCTGCTGAGATAAATATGATATTCAGGCACCAAAAAGGGAGAGGGCTCTGTGTGTCTAATGATTCACCGTAGGAATTTTCTTAAACTGGGACAGGCTGACGAGATGAACGACTGAGTAGTTGCACCTCCCCTGACTGTATTCTGTGAACCTTTGTTATCATCAAGTTTGGCTGCATCCATCTGCTCTGGAAAGGTTTTGAAGAAGTAATTGGGCTTGGCTTCTCTGCGAGAGAACCTTGGGGAGCCCTGCCAGCAGCCTACACTCTTTTCATGTGAGCTTTTTAAAAGGAGCCTGCAATGTCTTCCTTTGTTTCTTAGTTCTCTGTCAGAAACGAAGTAATGGCGACCAGCCACGTCACAGATGAATGGATGACACAAATGGAAATGAGCAGCCTGAACACATACATTGTCCGCCGTTACATAGCAACACCCAATGGTGTCCTCAGAATTTATCCTGGTTCCCTCATGGACAAAGCATTTGATCCCACTAGGAGACAGTGGTGAGTCTGGGGGGCTTCAGTTCCCAGTTCCTCCTAAGCCAGGAGAGCCATGATCAGCACTACAGTAATGGGCAGTCATGGGAGATGACACTTTCAAGGGGGTAAAATTGTTTTCAGTATGTTTTTAATAATATCAGATTTATGGGTTATGTTTTGATTGCAGTGCCTTTATCTCACTATTGAAATTTTGAGACTGAAATGCTTTACATTTGTCTATTTTGACTCCTGAGGGCTTGCTTGATTCCACCTTATGACTAGAAGGTCATTTTGAATTGAAATACTTGATTTTCCTCCATGTAATTATGGCATCAAATTACACAGCTCATATATGACCTATGGGAAATGAACACATTAAATTCCAGAATATTCTTTTACTTCTGGGCTTTGTTTTCACCCCAAAGCTAGCCAGACACTATAGCAGGCAAGCAGCATAAACCAACAACAGAACTGCTTATTCTGTGTTGGGTAACAACCAACTCACTCAGGAGTCAGCTCTTCATGCCTGCTCCTCACCTGTACCATTTCTGGATGGTTTCTTTAGGTTTGTTTGTTTCTCTTCCTTCATTCTATATTACCTTCTCAATCATCTGAACTACAGATCTCACTAAAAGGTCAGAGTCCAGTATATATTAGAACAGAAAATCTCAGTTTGTCAACTCTTTACGTTGGTGCTATCATCAGACATAAAAGGTGAGAATCTTGGTGGGTCTGCAGCTCAGTGGTAGAGCACTTGCCTAGCATATGTAAGCCATGAGTTCAAACCCCAGCTCCTCAAAAAGAAGTAAGAAACTAGAGAGATGGCTTCGTAGTTAATAGCCATCTTTTGCGCAGGACCCAGGTTCAATTCCTAGTCCCACCCACATTGTGGCTCCCAACCATCTATAAATCCACTTCTAGGGGATCCAACACCTGATCTTTGCAGGCACCAGGTATGCACATAGTGTACATACATAGAAGCAGGCAAAACACTCATGCATAAAATCTTTTTTTTAATTTAAGGAAGATTTATTTTGATCTTTTAACACAGTAACAGCACTGTTTATAATGAGTATTTTAGAGCTACAAACTTGCTGCTCCTTCAAACTTACAGAGTATTTTATATCCCAGACAACATGACTTTTCTTGTATCTCTGTTAGGTATCTTCATGCAGTAGCCAATCCAGGGCTGATTTCCTTGACGGGCCCTTACCTAGATGTCGGAGGAGCTGGCTATGTTGTGACCATCAGTCATACAATTCACTCATCCAGGTAATTATTTTAATTAATTTTTAGTCACTTAAAATCTTCTAAACTCCACTTATTTATTTAATGTGTGTTTGTGGGCATGTGTGGGTGCACAGGACACATGTGGAGCTCAGGACAACTTGCAGAAAGGGACTAGTTCCCTGGTACCATTCAAGTGCCAGGGATCAGGTCATTAGGTTAGCCCACTGAGCCATCTCACCAGTCCTTTCCAGTCACCTTTCAAATCCATCAAGAGTTTAGATCCCACATGTAAAGCAGGGTGGATGTGGCAGCCCATGGTAATCCCAGTACTTCAGAGGTGGAAACAGGAATCCCTGGAGCAAGTTGTCTGGCTGTGCTAACCAAATGCATAAAATACTAGGTCCAGTGGGAGACCCTGCTTCAGTGAATCAAGAGGAAAGTGACCGAGGATGACAGTTGTTACTGTCACCCTCAGACCTCCATGCAGAATGCTTAGGTGCGCCTGCACACATGTTTCATACATACACACGCAGAAAGGAAAGTACATGACTGCCTTTGTTGCTCAAATTGCTTGGGTTTCCAGCAAAGGAACAATGTCCCGGGGATCAGACTATTTGTATCTAACTCTTTAAAATTTTATCAGTTCTTGCTTTGGTTTTCTGTTTCATGTTTTTGAAAGGATCTCTTAAAAATAAGAACTTTTTGAACCTCGATGTAGCCTGATGCTGGTTAATGTCAGTACTGCAGGACATAGATTAGAATGTGTTTCCTACGACTTAAAACTTCAGTTCGGTGAATGTTTGGATGGCGAGGCGCATCGTTTTTAATCCCTTCATTATACAAATAGCTGTTTTCTCAAAGCATCCAAGAAAGACCATATTTTACTGATAACCTGGCAAGATGCCTTAAAATGTAAAGGAAGCAGATTTTCTTAGTTTTCAGTGGTGCTCATTTATCAAATGACTGATGCTAGTTAGAACTCCTCTGACATAAGTTCATTGAGACAATAATTGGAAAGCAAAGTAGAAGGGAAGTCCAGCATCGGGCCCTTGTCTCTATGGAAAGCCAAGCCTGCTGCCAGCCAAAGGTGATTCTAGGGCCACGGTGTCTTCTTGACTTTTAGTTCTCCCATAACACAAATTTCATACATAAGCAAGTAACCCTCATATGGAGTACACCCTTCAGTGTTTCTGTTAGCGCCATCTGGTGGGTGCCCTTGTGTCTGAAGATCACCCCCTCCATAAGGTCTAATCAGCTGAGGAAAAGTAAAAAGACTGTCTCCTCCCAAGACCGAGTCCATCTCATCTTTAACGACAGTAAATGGCTCTGAGGTGGCCTTTCAAAGATAACGGCCAGGTGTCCCTCCCAGCGGCTGGTTGTCAAGAGCACTTAGCCTGTCTTCACTTGTGTGCTTTCATTCGTGGGACAAGGCCAGTTTGTTAGTGTATGTGTACGTGTGTAAGCATTTTTGTTAAGGATTAGAGAGGTACCAATGTTTGATGTGCTTCAGTGGCCGAGTCTTTATGGTGTCAGTTCCAGTGAAGCATGATGGGAACTCTGACTTTTCAAATGAGGACTACATCAGATCTCCTCTTTGGTTACCTTCCTGTTTAACCTGTGAGTTTAACAACAACAAAAATCAACCGTTTTCATCCCAGACTCCAAGTCACTGTGAATACAGATCCCCCGAAGTAGGCATAAGCATTGGTCCTGCTCAAAATGTAACCCACAGAGAGCCTATCATGTGAATAGTTTGCTTAGCTGGGTGCAATTTAACTATTTAGAGCTGTGACTTTTGCTTTTATTACAGTCTAGATCCAAGTCAGTGGCCTCTTCTGTTGCTCAGCCAAAGCCCCTGTGGCTTGCACTGATTGACAGGCTTAGCAAAGGTGCCAGCTTAGGAACCTGCTCCCCTTCTTGATAGATAGATAGATAGATACATAGATAGATACATAGATACATAAATAGATACATGGATACATTGATACATGGATACATGGATACATAGATACATAGATACATAGATGTAGATATAAATAGATGTAAATGTATTGCTTATGATTTTTGTGACTATAAACAACCCTTCTTGCTTTTATTTCCTCACTAGGCTAGAGGTGTATTATAACCTATCTCAAATAATTATTTTAATGATTAAATTAAACAATACATAAAGCTCATAGATCAGTGCCTTGAACATGAAAAGTGGGTGGACTGATAAATAGCAGATGCTGTTCAGGCATTGACCTTGTGGCGTTTGAACTGGTCAGAAGAAACAGCTGACCCAGATACTCCACGTGTCTAAAGCACAGCCACCCACCCCTGGTTTCACATGTGCTTTGGTAGAGAGCTAGGGGAGAGCTTTCTAACTCAGCAGCCAGCAGTCACTCATGGGGGCTCTGTCCATTCTTCCATAAGCATTTCTAGTATCCTAACAATCTAGTTGGGCATTCTTACCGTATTGGTAACACTGCTGGAGAGAAAGAGCCTGGTCACATGATCTTAACAATCAAAAGCACGTAAATGGATCACCATAGGCCTGGTCCATTATGTTTAAAATTGTAGATTTGGCTGCATAGTTCTAGCCAATTCTCTGAGTTGCCATGGCAACGTATACCTGTCTACAATTCAGGTAAAATACAGATCTAAGCTTCAGCATCTATTTATTCTACAGGCACAGGTAGCTACCATTCAAAGGAGGTTTAGAAATAAAATGAGCATCTCCCCAAATACCTGAGCAGTACTCTTCACAGGTGCAGCTATGTAGTATTGTAGAAAAAAGCTAGCCTCGGGTACTACTCTGGCTACAGGGAAAGGGTGATATTTAAGTCTCTTAACCATTCTCGGGCTAATGTTTTCATTCATGAAATACAAACTACCATTCTTCCCTAGCTTCTTCTACATAAATTAAATAGTTTAAGACTGTTTACAACCCTTAAAACCTGACTTAATGACTAAGACCATATGCTTTGGAAGTAGACAGTGAGTCTCTATCCATGTGTACACTAATTATGCCATGATGTTGGCCAAGTGCCTCTCTCTTGCCAGCTTCAGTGTTCTTAAATTGATAAACCTCCAAAGACAACCTCAGAAGGGGCTGGAGAGATGGCTCAGCAGTTAGGAGAACTTATTCTTGTAGAAGACCCAGTTTGATCCCCAACATGAGTTTTGGGGATCAAGGGCTCTAGTCATATACATGGTGCACAGATATAACATGTGTAGATACCCATACCCAGAAAATAAAAATAAAGATCACTGTGGGTGAGAGGGCAAGGGTTTTCACTCCGTTCATAGAGCACTTGATGAGCACATATGCAGTAGACCTCCCACCCTCCCCCAGAGTTAAACCCCAGCTCTGTGGGGAGAAAAGAAAAGGGCCATCGTGAAATAAGAATGTCAGTTTTTCTTTCGGTATTTTCCTGATAATCAGGCGGGTAGGTGAAGACAGCTGTTGAGTTCCTAATACTCCGTTTGGGCAGACCCTGCTGTTCTCCACTGAGTGACTTCCGCCTTAATGTATGACGGGGAGGTAGCTTGCTAAAACCTTGAGTACTGTCACGTTTGATTGCAATAGCAGACTCGTTTTGTAAGAGTACTACTATCCTCTTCATTTTCGTATGAAATACTGAAGCTTTAGAAAGGCCAAATAGCAGTCAGGGACCCCACAAATACAGCCAGCTATGTCAGAACTTGACCCCACATCTACCAAAATGTTAGCAGTAGCGTCAGGTTTCCCTGCCCAGCTTTACCTGCAGACTCTCCACTTTAAGAATTATAGTATTATAGAACAGAGGGTTTACTGGTCTGCAGTGCAGAAGACCCATTCTTAAGTGTAACCGTGTTTTGAGTAGTCCACCATCGTGTTGTGGAAAGAAAACTAGGCAGTGCTCCTGATAAGTATTGTGTGGCCTTACTGTGCTTTCTCAGTCTCTTAGAGAAGTTTCCTTACCAATTAAATTCAGGAAGTAATTAATGGCAGCCACTCATGTTCCTTTTCTAGAAGTTTGCTAAAAGTAACTATAGGGCCGGTGAGATGGCTCAGAGGGTCAGGGCTCCTGCTGCAAACCCAATGGCCTGAGTTTGATCCCTGGGGCCATGTGGTAGAGGGAGAGAAGTAACTCACCCATGTTGTCTTCTACACACATATTGTGGCAAGCATGCACCCACATACATCCACACACAGACAAACATACATGCTTATGTATGTACATACATGCATGCATACATACATAATTGTTTTAAAATTTGTTTTAAGTAGCCAGACCAGCCACCTCTCACATACATGTGAGAATATTCCACAACTGTTCATGGTTGGTGCTGGTCTTGTGCAGAAAGCCATAATGAAACTCTTAATGTTTTCTCTCAAGCAGTCTTCATGTTGTATCCAGTCATTCGGCATTTACAGGTGCAGGAGGTGGGGAGGGTGTGTATTTCCGGTACCAGACATCATGTATGTGACTCTTACTCTCATTGGTCCCTTTCATATGAAGTACACAGTTGTCTTCTGGACACACTGTGGCTGTGATGGGCATCGACTTCACGCTGAGGTACTTCTACAAGGTTCTGATGGATCTCTTACCAGTTTGTAACCAAGATGGTGGCAACAAAATAAGGTAAGCCCTCCAGGGACACCATTTCCTGTCTACTGCCAAAATGAGAGCAAATCAGTACTAGGTGTAGACCAGGTCAAGACAGGAGATTGAGTTCATGGCCTGGCTGTCCTATTAAGGAAGGTTTTTATTGTCTTCTTTCCCATTCCCACTTGTCTGCACAGTATGCACACATGTAGGAGTCAGAGGCTAACTTCAGGAGTGAAAAGCCCCCTTAATTCATGACTGCAAACACCAGGGTACCTGGCTTATGAACTTTTGAGGATTCTGTTGAGGTGAATTAGTTAAACCACTTTGCCTCCCTGCACATTGCACTCACCCAAGAGCTCTCTGGATTTGTGAGTGACAGACAGACACACACACACACACACACACCAGCTAATTTTGATATGTCTTAACTAGCTCAATGGCTGGGTACTTCTAACCCTCCCCAAGGCTACCGCACACTTTCCTCCTGGCTTAACACCTTCTTTTTGTTTGTTTGTTTTTTGTTTTTTTCTGAGACACGGTTTCTCTGTGTAGCCCTGGCTGTCCTGGAACTCACTCTGTAGACCAGGCTGGCCTCGAACTCAAGAAATCTGCCTGCCTCTGCCTCCCGAGTGCTGGGATTAAAGGCGTGCACCACCACTGCCCGGCAACACTTTCTAAATCTATATTTTATCTTTGCTGCCCTGTTACCTTCTGGGCAGCAACACACCTTGCCCACTACACAGTAGGGGCACATTCCCTTTCCACCTACGTTGTTGGATGCTTTCTCTCCTGCAACTCTTAAATCTGATCCATCTCCCTCTGAGTCATGGTGATTCTCCCCTTCTTCTCTCACCCCCCACCCCCTCCCCACCCCCACCCCAGTTGGCACACAACCTAAAAGTCCCACCCCATCTCCCTGCCCAGCCAATAGCTGTACTGCAATTCTTTATTACCAATTGAAGCCAACTGGGGGCAGGGACTCTCAGGTCTAGAGCACAGCTTTTGGGAGCTGAAGTAAGGCAAAGCATTGGAACCAATTCTCAATAAAATTCTGATTACAGATGTGTGCTAGTGCACTGAGCTCTCCATGAGTCTGGGCAATTGCAAGACAAGTGCTTCCCCCCCCCCCCCCCCCCCCGAGCCATCTCCTCAGCCTTCTCTCTTATGCTGAAGGTGCATGCTGTTTTTATTTAGGCAAGCAGACATAGCACACAGGAAGAGGAATAGCATAGGGCCTCAAAGTCTTGTTTCTCTAGGAGTCAGTGATTAGAAGCTCCCCTCAACATTGACATTGGGAAGACCAGAGGGCATTTTCTCTTGGGCAGCACTTTTGATGTTAACTTAGTCATTAAGCCAATCTTTGTAAAATTTCAGCTGCTTAGACTGCACTTTTACATTTTCCCAGAAAGAGGCTCACAGAACTAAGAGACTTTGCCTCCAGAATTTCAAAAGAAAATGTCTGATCAAAGCAAGGGCATTCCCTTGATTCAGTGCAGGCTGCTTTTAAAAATAGCTTCTTAGTTCAGTCTTGTGCTCCACGCTTCATGTCACTGTTGAATTTCACATTGGTGTTTCATGGGCATGTTCAGGGATCCTGGCCACTGCTATGACCAATGCTCAGGGGAACAAAGCAGAACAGTCTTAATTAAAGTAGTTCTAGCGTTACTTAATGTTGCTACCAGTATTTTTTGGTATGTACCGAGTGTTGTATTTTATTTGTTTGTGTCTGTAAATACTTGTTTACTTCTTTCCTCAAAAAAAAAAAAAAAAAAAAAAAGAGCTAGCATTCGCCTAGTATCTTTGCAAAAGATTTTATGTTCCTCACACACTTGGATTAGGTGGGCATATCCTATGACAGTGGTTCTCAGCCTGTGGGTTGTGACAACTTATCTTTTCATGGGGGTCTCCTGAGACCATCAGAAAATACAAGCATTTACATTACAATTTATAACAGTAGCAAACTTACAGTTGGGAAGTAGCAATGAAAGTAATTTTCTGGTTGGGGGTCACCACAACATGAGGAACTGTGTTAATGGGTAACAGCGTTGGGAAGGTTGAGAACTGCTGCTCAGTGACATGTATAGGTGACCACAGAGCAATGTGTTCTTACCCATAACCTAGAAGCCAGATAGCCCATCACCTCGGGGAAAAATGTGTCTACTTGCCAGTGAGCCTGCCTTTCCCCCCACCCCCACCCCCCACCTCCAGAAGTATGAATAAATGCAGTTTGTTTTAAGACAGGCATATGCAAGTGTTCTTTGAAAGCTTGGTAGCCGCTCATATGAATAAAAGACATCACTTGTTTTGGTGCAGGTGCTTCATAATGGAAGACAGAGGTTATCTGGTAGCTCACCCAACCCTCGTTGACCCCAAAGGTCATGCACCTCTGGAGCAGCAACACATCACCCACAAGGTATTCATTAGCCAAGAGGGTCAGCTCCATTCTGCGACAGCCTGGAGTGTGTTAAGTGACACTTGTCTTCTGTCTTGTGGCCTTGTCAGGAGCCCCTGGTAGCAAACGATATCCTGAACCATCCCAACTTTGTGAAGAAGAACTTGTGCAACAGCTTCAGTGACCGAACAGTACAGAGATCTTACAAATTCAACACTAGCCTGGTGGTAAGCCATGTGCAATCGCCCGCTCCTTCACGGACAGAATAATGCCTGTGCCTGTTTCATTGTCTTGGAGTCACAGAGCTGTGGGGTGAGGGAAAGACTTTAGTAAATCTCTCATGTGATAATTGTAGGACGAATGGCCAGAATGGGACAGGGACTGTCTGAAGGTCACGGGGTTGGTACTCTGGTTTGATTAATGCACCAACTGTATTAGTGATGGTTCCCTAGAGCAGTGGCTCTCAACCTGTGGGTTGCAACCCCTTTGGGGACTCAAATGACCTTTTAGCAGGGGTAGCATATTAGGTATCTTGCATATCAGATTTTTACATTACAATTCATATTAGCAAATTATAGCAGCAAATTATAGATATGAAGTAGCTACAAAATAATTTTATGGTTGGGGGTCACCACAACATAAGGAACTGTATTAAAAGGTCACAGAATTAGGAAAGTTGAGAAGCACTGCCCTAGAGGGACAGAATTTATACAGTGAGTAGATATAAAAAGAGAAAGAAGATGTATTAGAATGCCTTACAGGCTGTGGTCCAGCTAGTCCAGTAACAGCTATCTACCAACAGAAGGTTCAAGAATCCAGTATTTGTTCAGTTCCTGAGGCTGGATATCCCAACATTAGTATATGCTGGAACTCCAAAAAAAGTAGGTGAAGGCATAGACTTGCTAGTAAGAGCAAAAGCAAGGAGAGAGAGAGAGAGAGAGAGAGAGAGAGAGAGAGAGAGAGAGCGCGCTTCTCCTTCCATGTCCTTCATGAATGTGTGGCCCAGAGTCAAAGTGGATCTTCCTACCTCAAAAAATGTGGATTAAAAGTGTATCTTCCCTGGATCAGAGATCCAAGTTAGAAGTGGGTCTTCCCACTTGAAATGATTTAATTAAGAAAAAAATCCCATCAGAGATGTACCTGGGTTTTAATTAATTCCAGATGACTTGATGACTAAGGATATCGATCACACCAACCTAACCCTTACCCATTTGAAGTTTCTGCTGAGGGCTGTTCCTATTCTCTGTACGGATGCCTGTGGTCCTATGTGCTCCTGTCTCCTACATATGATTTGGCTGAATCCCAACAAGTCCTCGATCACCCATCATGTTAGATGGGGGGTTTTCTGGGAATCATCCTGAGAGCATTTTTATGTTTGTTTTTGTAGCTTAAAGTGTTCTTCAGAATTTGAATTGCTGCCAGATATCTAATATACTCTTAAAAATTTGTAAATGATCTTAGCTAGGAAAAAGCAGACTTGGGTGAGAGAGGTGAGAGAACAAACATCCAAAAACTTACAAGGGAGCAAGTTGTTAATTTACATAGACAGTTATGTATCTCAGTCATTAAATGTACGGTATAATTTTGGGGGCTGGAGAGAGATGGCTCAGCAGTTAAGAGTATTGGCTGCTCTTCCTGGGTTTCAATTCCCAGCACCTACATGGCAGCTCACAACTGTCTGTAATTCCACTCTTCGGAGATCTAGTGCCCCACACAGACAAACATACATATAGGCAAGACACCAATACACATAAAATGAAAAGAAATTAATCTCTAAAGAATAAAAAAAATAATTTTTAAGGTGCTGGATTAACTTAAATATCTTAAGCTAAATATTATGAGGTTGATTGTGCAAAGCGTTGCCCAGCGAGAGGAAGAAGTTTGAAGAACTGTATCCACAGTTGGACCTCACGCCATTCCGAGCATCCCTGTTGCAACACTCCGACAGTTTTTATATGAAAGTCTGCTTCTTAGTATGCATGTAGTTCACTTCTACACTGGTTTCTCGAGTCCACGGCAGGCAAAGCCGCAAGGTTGGAGGAGAAATACTTCTGAACGGCATGTTTCAGTTGAGTGGAAATTAAGATTTGTTGTTGTTGTTGTTACTTTTTAAGTTGCATCCTGTATGGGTGTACAGATGTACACGCAGCACCCGTGTAGAGGTTAGAAACAATTTACAGGAGTCAGTTCTCTTTTCCCACCATGTTGATCCTAAAGATGGCGCTCAGGCTATCAGTCTGGGTGCCTTCACCCACTGAACTACCTTACAGGCCAGGGATAGGTAATTTCTTTTTATTTTTTAAGATTTATTTATTTTATTTATATGAGTACACGGTAGCTGTCTTCAGATACAGCAGAAGAGGGCATCAGATCCCATTACAGGTGGTTGTGAGCCACCATGTGGTTGCTGGGAATAGAACTAAGCACCTCTGGAAGAGCAGTCAGTGCTCTTGACCGCTGAGCCATCTCTCCAGCCCAATAGATAATTTCTTAATGGCTTAAGTTTTCTCCCTAAATGAAATTGGCACATTCTGGATAGTGAGGTTTATTGTATAATAAACCCGTGTCACTGTATGTCCTAGCAGTGTCTTCCATACAGAACAAAACTCCAGAACCCTCTCTCTGCCACAACCCTTGGATGTGGGTTCCCGGTCAGACACATTTTAAGGGATGAATGACATGGACTCCGGTGTGAATTGGAATAATTTTCCTGGGGATTTGATACAAATGCAGAAGGACGGTTATTCCATGACCATACAGTATTTGAGTTTCTGTGGCACTCCTAGAAGCTGCCCATCACACTTGCTAGCTATGGAATGAAGAAAAAGAGGCTTAGTTCAGTTTCAATGTTGCAGAAGCAGGAAATCAATCATCTCTCGAGAACCTTTATGTTTTAAATGTGTTTTATTCTAGCAAGCAGAAAGGTTTGTTTAACCAAGGATAGAAGTATTGCTTGTATCTAATTAGATTTGCTTTTGAAACAAATTTACTACTCTGACAAAAGCAACTAAAGACCCAAGGGTTCTTCTACTATCCAGCTCAAGGGCAGAGTCTATCATGCTGGTGAAGTCAAGTACATAGGAAGCTATTAAAGTCACTGGTCACACTGCACCCGTGATCAGGAAACAGCGAGCATAGTTGCATGAACACTTGCTGTTACTCCACTCCCTTTCCCATTTGACACAGTCTAGGATCCATCTAGGGAATGGCTCCGCCCACAGTGGGTTAGTGTTTCTACCTCAACACAGTCAAGCTAATCTCCCCACACACTAAGTGACAGTTAACACTAACCAACAACGATGTTACCTTTTTTCTTATGATTATAAAACTAGGAGCTGGAGAGATGGCTCAGCAGTTAAGAGCACTTGTTGCTCTTCCAGAGGACCTAGGTTAAATCCTAGCTCTCAGATGGCCACTCACAGCCATCTGTAACTGCATCCAGTTCCAAGGGATCTGATGCCCTCTTCTGGCCTCTGGAAACACATGTATGATGCACAGACACATGCAGGCACTACAACCGTGCACATAAAATGGAAAAATAAAAATTAAAAAAACATAATAAAATTTGCTATGAAAATTAATATTTATGTAAGTATAGATGAAAAATAATATATACCAACTATTATATGGAAATTATATCAGACTGATAGAATTATCTGTGATTTTTTCCCCACCCAAGTGAGGAAAACAAGTTTTTTAATAAGCAGTGCTCCCTAGGCCACATTTTAAACCAAGATGTCTCAGTGGTCACGAGCTCTTGCTGCTCTTCCAGAGGACCTAAATTTGGTTCCCAGCCCGGGGGACCAACACCCTATTTATTCTAGCCTCCAAAAGCACGCACATATATAAAAATAGAGCTCTTAAAACTACTAAAAATGTTGAATAGTGGCTATGTGATACTTTTATAATCACAATCTAAACTATTCTGTCTTTTCTGCAAGAAGGCTAAGTTGCCAGGTGGCAGTGGGACATGCCTTTAATTCTAGCAATCAAGAGGCAGAGGCAGGAGGATCTCTGAGTTTGAGGCCTGCCTGTGAGAAAGCAAGTTTCAGGACACCCAGGGCTATATAGAGAAAACTCTAAAAGACCAAAGAGGCAGGGCAAGTCTTTGCACTGCTGTCCTTCATCTTTTTCATAGGGGGATTTGACGAACCTTGTGCACGGCAGCCACTGTTCTAAGTACCGTCTGACGAGGATCCCAGGAACCAACGCATTTGTCGGCATCGTCAATGAGACTTGCGACTCTCTGGCCTTCTGCGCTTGCAGCATGGTGGACCGTCTCTGTCTCAACTGCCACCGGTGTGCTGGATTCTGTTCTTGGACTGTTTAATATGTTAACCAATACCAGGCATTTTGAGCAGAAGTGGGGTGGGGGTGGGGTTCCTGGGGAAGGTAAGTCCAGGTTTACAGAAGCCTTTAGATCTGTGCTATTCCCATGACCCAGTCACCATGGCTGTGGGTTCAGACCAAATGCAATTTAAATCTTTGGCTATGGCTTCATTTTCATCATCGATTGTAACTTGCAAAGGAGTTTTTATCTTAATCCCCTGGTGTGTTTATGATATTCTGCTGACACCTACCTCTGACAAGTCTCCATTTGCTTTTCAGAATGGAGCAAAATGAATGTGAATGTCCTTGTGAGTGCCCCCTGGAGGTCAATGAGTGCACTGGCAACCTCACCAATGCAGAGAACAGGTAAAAATTGTTTGTGTGTGTGTGTGTACATGCGCATATAAACACAAATATATTATTTATATTGTACACAAATATAAACAAACTAAGCAATCTGGTAGTTAAATGGATTGACCCAAGGCCTCACTGAGTAGCAAAGCAACCCATACAAATATAAAAACAGATTTGTCTGACATTATCAAGGACCTAGGCGTTTGGAATACGGGTGCCATTGACTCTAACCTCCAGACTTGCTTCCTGCTTAGAAATCCAAGCTGTGAGGTCCACCAGGAGCCAGTGACTTACACAGCAATTGACCCCAGCCTGCAAGATGCCCTGCATCAGTGTGTCAACAGCAGATGTAACCAGAGGATGGAAAGTGGGTAAGAAACCTCCTGAAAGCTGGGTGTGGTGGGACATTCCTTTAACCCAGCACTCGGGAAGCAGAGGCAGGAGAATCACTGTGAAGCCAGCCCGGTCTACCAAGTGAATCCAGCACAGCCAGGGCTATTGGACAGAGGAACCTTTTACCAAGAAACACACACACACACAGAGAAAGAGAGAGAGAGAGAGAGAGAGAGAGAGAGAGAGAGAGAG
>JADRCH010000098.1:5429636-5468902 GCA_019843965.1 Rhynchomys soricoides | reverse complement strand
CGTATCTTGGGATCAGTGCTCAGCAACCCTACTGGGCATCTGCAGCCAACCCTACTGGGCATCTGCAGCCAGTGCTTGGGCCCTTCATGCTTTAAGGATGTATCCTTTGTGGGGAGGAAGGATGGTTCTTACACCATGAGCCTTTTGTCCCCCAGATGAAAGCTTTCATTCCCACTGGTTACAGGTATTTGACTTTTGCTCTAGGCTGAAAAGGGCCTCTGCTGTGTATAGGAGGTCCTTTTGTTTTACTAAGCAAAGTGCAAGAGATGTTGCACAGGATTAGGATCTCCTGGGATTCTGAACTGGACCCAGCAGCCATCAAGGTTTCTCTGGGAAGTATTGCAGAGCTCATTAGTTTTCCCTTCTTAGAGAGCAGGTCTGCTCCGGGGCAGTTCTGAGAACTAACAGCCCTGTGTCCCCTGCTGCAGGCTGCTCCCCTCTGGGTGTTTTGGACTAGGCGTGGGGCAATGGCTATCACAGATCTGGGGGAGGGGAAATACCTCTTTCTGGCTGCCGGTTACCATATGATCAAGCAAAGCGAGGGCACGGAGGGCACAGAGGGCACATCAGCTTCATCTTTGGTTGATCTGAGGAAAGGGCTACCCTCACACTGATTAACATGGGTCACCATGCTACATTTAGGAGTGGGCAGCACTGCCACTGGGGTAATTTCTTAGGAGCATCACCATGCATGCAGCCCAGGAGACTGGCCATTAAGAAAGCTCTTTTAAATTGACTGCTCTTTTCCTGAATGTATTTGTCTATTATTTGTCTATTAGTTTCTTCCTTTTTCAAAAAAAAACCATAATAACCACTCACATAGGGCATGTTAGACCAAAACCAAACAACCCTGGAGCCATTTGTCTTTGATCTTCCAAGATGACTTTGACTTTGAATAAGACCACACTAATTCCAATATGGAGGTTGTAAGATAACTCAGAGAGTACTTGGCCTTCTCTCATTGTCAAGTGGCCAAGAGGCATATAATAGCCACCCCCCAGGGAAAGGACTGTTCTCCCCACTTGACAAGGAAAGGGAGTTGATGGCCAGCTGTTTGGAGCAGGAGCCCTGGGGCCCTTAGCTGGCTTACCTGCTCTCTCTTTCTCTCTCTCTCTCTCATGCTGCTTCCTTAAACATTGTCAACCTGCCAGGGACTGTTTCGGTGTGCTGGACTGCGAATGGTGTGTAGTGGACAGTGACGGAAAGACTCACCTGGACAAATCCTACTGTGCACCCCAGAAAGAATGCTTCGGGGGGATCGTGGGAGCCAAAAGTCCCTATGTTGATGACATGGGAGCCATCGGTATGTTGATTAGGGACCCATGGTAATTTGACTCTTGAATGCAATTTTCTGCCTGTATCCTGGGACCAAAATCTTAATCATCCTCTGCCCAACTGCCCTGATTCATTTGCCCAGTCATCCTTAGTTAAGAAAACCAAGGCAGATAATTACCTTCAGAGCTGGCTACACATACTGTGCGGTGAGCAGCCAACCATGCTGCCAAATTTTGCAAGCCTGGAATTCATTCCCGTGAAGCTTGTTTTGAGATTTCCACATGGCTGAACTCTGGAGTCCACTTGAATGTGCATCCCAGCTGTCAGCAGCACAGGGCCTGCCTGCGGTGTGCTACTTCATCCCGGAACCTTTCCTTCCCACCTGTACAAGGTGGGAGGCTTCAGCTACCCGTCACTGTGTAGGGCAATGGGGCCAGCAGATGCCAGGGCTACTCAGAGCTGCTAGAGCAGCTTAGGGTGTGGATGAGACACCATAAGAAGAGCCCCTGGGATCCGGCCGCCAGCCCTTGAAGATACTACCAAAGAGTCTATTTATCATTAGATTTTGTTGTTGTTGTTGTTGTTTTCAGTGTCTTCCCAGAATTGGCACCATGCCCTTGCATTTAGCTGGCAAATTTGAGACGCGGCATTTAAGTCACTAGTGAATGTAGATGTTTCTCATCTTGGGATACAGTTATGACCCTATAAACCTATTATGGGTTGAAAAAATAAGTCAAAATATTTTTAATACACTCAGCCGGCTGAATGTTACATAACTTAACAGAACAGTTCACCACAGAGTGCTGGTTATTTAACCCTTGTGAGCCCATGGCTAATTGTAACTGCCATAGCCTGTATCAAGAGATTCTCCACCATATTACAAGCCCAAGGGGAATTCAAGATTCCAAAGCTTATGCAGGTTTTACTGAATGCTTCATTACTCTTATGCCATCATGAAGGTGACAAATGAGTCAAATCATCACAAACTAGGGACCATCTGTTTCTTGCTTTTAAAAAAAAAGATTTATTTATTTATTTTATGTATGTGAGTATATTGTTGCTGTCTTCAGATGCACCAGAAGAGGGTATTAGATTCCAATACAGATGGTTGTGAGCCACCATGTACTTACTTGGAATAGAACTCTGGACCTCTGGAAGAGCAGTCAGTGCTCTTAACTGCTGAGCCATCTCTTCCTCCTTGTATCTTGCTTTTTATATCTGTACATTTAACCTGACTGAAGGGAGGTTGTATTCTCTCCTGTGGGGATGTGGGGCTGAGCTCTTGTGTTACCGCTGAACCAGGTAAGGGCACAGTTCACACAAATATACCCCATAGGGTTATTTTCTGTGCTTACAGGAGGCCACACCTCTGCAACCTGGTCTGTGAACCACAGACTTATGTATTTAATATCTCTTAGTTCACTTGTCCTTCAGAGAAGCCCACCTTGCCTTTCTCTACTAGGTGCTGTTGCCTCTTGGGGGGGAGGGGGTATCCAAGACTCCACCAGAATGTGTGCAAGCAGTTTTCATCTGCTCACTCTTTGCAGCAGCCTTTAGTACCTGTGCTTTTGCTCCGTGTAGCAACCAGCATTTAAGAACCACGAATGAAACAAACCTTCCACTCCTACATTCCAACATTCCCACTTTCCCGTGTGTCAGTGAGGAATTTAGAGTGTAGCATCGCTATCCACCAAAGCCTTCACTCTGCTCCTCCCCCCCTCACCACCCTTGCTCCATGCCCACCTTCCCCTGCACCTGGAAGATGCTGACACAGCACATCTGTTCCTTTCTTCTCTGAAGGTGATGAGGTGATCACACTAAACATGATTAAGAGCGCCCCAGTGGGCCCTGTGGCTGGAGGAATCATGGGCTGCATCATGGTGCTGGTCCTTGCCGTGTATGCTTACCGTCACCAGATCCATCGCCGCAGCCACCAGCATATGTCTCCTCTTGCTGCTCAAGGTGAGTACAGAAAGCCTCTTGTAGGTCATTCAGCAGTGGTTTAGGCCTCTGAGATATCTAGAGCAGCATGACATCTGAAGCCTGCTTTCTAATTTTGCCTAAACTCCACATACCCCATTTTGATTGCCCAGAAAATACCAGGTCCTTTCCAGATGCTACCAACATCCTCATCTCTCGCACACTCCATGGCCTACTTCTACCATAAGCTAAACTGGGCAGCTAGGGTGCTGATAGAGTGTGTGTGTGTGTGTCAACATGCTGCCCTTGCAGGTCTGAACCCAAGCATATCAGAGACCCCAGATCATTATGATCAAGAATATGAATCCATTCTATTGCCTCCCTGTACAGAGAGAGTATGAATGGTCACATTAAAATAATCAGATCTTTCCAAACAGGATAAATCATCAAAGCAAACTACAGAAGAGCTGGCCTGTAATCATGACCTTGTTGCCAAAGTCTTGAGTCTGCCATCTGTACTCAAAACCATTCCCACCCCTCCCAAAGTCCCCAGAGATATGTCAGCCCTCCCTTTGTGAAAATAAACTCAACTCACAGTTGTCCTGGTCACTTAGCTCGGCTTGTAATAGTGACAAGTTGGTGTTAGATGTTGCTATGACGATAGACCTGACACAGCACAGCAACAGAGGTACACCTGCCTGAGATTCAGCTGGACTCAGGGTGGCCCACATCCAGTGTGGCCTTGCACCTGGCTATATGCAGCTCTGCAGCCTTTTCACAGCACAGCCAGTGATGCTGCAGAGCCCACTTCTTCTGCTTAACACTTGATAGAAGATGAATGATGAACTGGCCTCCAGAACTCAATTCTAGATGCTCTTCTCTTACTCTCTTGTTCTTCCTTTGTCTCTACTCACCTCTGTACCAGACAGGGGCATCTATCTGAAACAGACAGTTCATTCTCTTGCAAGCTCACTATTTATTTATTTTATTTTTTTATGAGGGACTGAGGATAGAACCCAGCACATTTGAGGCAAGCTTTCTACCACTCTGCTCCATCCCCTGCCCGGAACTCACTCTTGACAGAATGCTGTCACCTAGCCATCAACCCGGCACTCAGCGGGGTATTAAAGCCAATGGTTTTGTTTGATTAAATAGTCATGTTTCTCTCTTTCTAATGATGGACAGAAATGTCAGTGCGTATGTCCAACCTGGAGAATGACAGAGATGAAAGAGATGATGACAGTCATGAAGACAGAGGCATCAGTGAGTATCTGCCACCTCCGTCTCGCATGTCAGCGGGAGGCTAATCCAAAATAGATATTCTTTCTTATGTCCTTTTGGCTTGTATTAAAATTTCAGAAGCTTTGACATGGTGGATTTTTTTCTCCTCTTTTTCACTAGGAATAAGTGTGGGTCTCTGCTTTGTTTCAGAATAACTCAAAAGCCTTTTTTTTTTTTTTTTTGATGTTATCTATTTTTGTTTTTTGCCTAAAGCCTCTCCTCCCATGACTTTTCCAACATGCTGTTTTAGAAAGAGAGCTTTCTAGAATAATTTTTTTTAGTCCCCTAATTAGTGTATACATCTCAGAATAAAAGAAAAGTACTGTCTTTATTAAAAGAGACTTCTGTTGATGTTGAAATCCTTTGGCCTTTAGCTACCTAGATGTTGGCCTGCTGGCGCATACTGAAGATAAACAGCTAAGTGCCTCTCCCTGCATCAGCCCTAGGCCAGCTCCCCCCCATCCTTAGGATTCTTTAAAAAATTATGTACTCTTAACTCCTGAAAGAATAACTCCTCTAACACGTGAGTGGGCATGCTCAGAGCAAGAGGGTTGAAAAATGACCGCACTGGCACAGGAATGACATTAATTGTCCATGACGTCCTGCAGTCAGCAACACTCGGTTCATAGCTGCAGTCATGGAGCGACACGCACACAGTCCGGAAAGGAGGCGACGCTACTGGGGCCGCTCAGGAACTGAAAGTGATCATGGTAAGATCTGGTCTCTGTCATTAGAAGCCCTCGGGAGCCTGGGCTATGCCTGTGGGAGGTGGACACAGACTTTCTCTCCCTTTCTCCTGTTCTGTACTTAAGCTAATTATTTTGACGTAGTTTCCCCAAAGGATGCACCCAAGCATGGCATGGTTTGAGAAAAGTGTCCAGGCAGTTTTCTTCTGTCCCAGCACTTCCAGACACAAGCTAATGGGCCCTGACCACAGAGATGCTTTCAAGTTTTTCTCCATCAAGAAGGTGGGGACTGTGAGATGGGTCAGTGGGTAGAGCTTCCTGCAGCCAAGGCTGATGACCTGAGTTCAATCCGTGGGATCCACATGATGGAAGGAAAGAGCTGATTCCCAAAAGTTACCTCTGACTGCCGCACACCACAGTGCATAGGCACACATAAACAAATGAGTGTAATTTTTATTTTCCTCTGTGTAGCCTTAGCTGTCCTGGAACTCACTCTGTAGACCAGGCTGGCCTCGAACTCATAGAGACCTACCTGCCTCTGCCTTCTGAGTGCGAGAATTAAAGGTGTGCGCCACCACCACCCAGTAATAAGTGTAATTTTTAAAAGTGTGTTTTTGACACGTATTTCATAGCTGTAACCAAATACCCGGCAACAACAACTTCAGGGAGGAATTATTCCTTTGGCTCAAGGTTTAAGAGGTTCAGTTTGGTTGCTAAGCAACCAGATCACTTAGGCCTGTATCTTGAGTAAAACATAGTGGCAGGGGCAGTGTCAGAAGACAGCTAATGACCATCATGGCTGGGGTGGATGGAGTCAGGGGCTCACACCAGAAAATACTCAGGGTAATATAAATCAGGAGCAGTCACCAATGACCCACTTTCTTCATCCAGGTCTCATCTCCCAGAGTTTCTAGAACTTTCCAAAACAGTGTTACTAATTGGGGGTGGGGGAGCAAGTACTCAATACATGAGGCTGCAGGAAACACCTCAAAATCACACTGTCACTAAAGGTTCATACTTTCGGTGTGGAGCACCCTTAGGATCTCCTGTTGCTGGTGGACCAGTGTCAGCAACATCAACATCATACTCTTGGGTCACAGACAATCAAGGCTGCCCTCCAGCATTGTCCACCCCATCTATGACCATGTCTTCCAGGCTCAAAGGCTTTGATGAAGAACTGTTTTCACTGAGCCTGGACAAAGTTGCAGATTTACATTAATTGCAGAAAAGTCAAGCGCTGAGCCAACCCATGTCTTAGGAAGTCTCATGTCCTGTCCCAAAGATCAGTCATAGCACAGGGCCTCTCTCGTGTTCTTGGTGTCTTGCTTTTTGTTTCTGTGTGTCAGGTCTGTGAGCCTCACTGCCACTGTCAATCAAAAACAGAACCTAAGTGAAAGAACGGTTTATTGTTAAAGCTAGCTAAATCTTTGAATATGCTTAGGTAAATTACTTAAACCTTTTTCTTTTTTCTTTGTTAATCTTGGCTTTTCCCACACCTATCCTGAAAAGAAGGAAAAAGTCTTCAAACACTGTCTCTGTTTGCATGCAAAAAGCACAGGAGATGACATCTCCAAGCAACCAATAGCATCCCCAACACTACCTCAGGGATGCAGTCTCCCTTGGAAGATGTGAGATGCTGCAGCCCAGCCTGGTAAATCAGAGGCTGTGTATTGAGCTTTGAATGACATTGTTCCCACTGACTAAATAGAACCTTCTGGTTTCTATGGAGAACCGAGGCAGAACTTAAATTTTTCAGTTTCTTGGCTTCCTGCCTCCCCCACCCTCCAACCCCCGCAAAAGAATCCTTTGAACCTGCGTAAGTTCTTCTGCTAGGTCATTCTGTGCCTTCTCTTTTGAATACTAAAGCAGGTTCAAGGCTACTGAAGTTCAGCAGAAATAATTTCTTATTCAGCAGAAACACCAACTCTCAGCTCTCCCTCTCCCATGGCATCCATACCAAATTAGGATCCGGAGTAACACTGTGTTCCCCAGCTCCTTCCACTGTCTTTGTGATACAGTGCGGAGCAGCAGCTTAGGTAAAGTGCACCGTGCAGTGAGTACCTGAGCCAGCAAGGCAGTGAAGGGCTCACAGTCTCTCATCTCTCACTAATTGGATCTCTGTTATTCCTGAGGAATGGAAAAATAGTTTCTCATGCAGGCAGAACACACCACCAAAGGAAGTGGGAAGTGTCAATGGTGCCCAGATCCAAAATACAACATTAAATCAATGGAGCTTAACTGTAGGCTGTTGTATACTGTACAGCATGTCACTCAAAGTGACCCATCAAGTGGATGGCTCTGTCGTGCCAGCAGGATAAAGTCTACATGCTCATTAAAGGAGAAAATAGAATTGATTGTTTTGTCAACCCCGTCCTGAGTGTCATGCCTGTACTGGGCATGTCCTGAGCACTGGGCAATGTGGGGTTAGGGGACACCCTCGAAGCAAGGATGATTCACTTAAGAGTCCATCACCTCTTAGTTTTATAGCAAGCTGTTGAGACTCTAGGGAGCTATTTTAGTCCTTAGTCTCCTGATTCTTGAAAGTAGAATGGCCAGCTCTGGTAACATACACATCTAATCCCAGCACTCGAGATGCAGAGGCAGGCAGATCCTGTGATGTGGAGGCTAACCTGATCTACACAGCAAGTTCCAGGCCAGCCAGGGCTACATAGTGACACTCTGTCTCAAAAATAAATACATAGATAAAATAGGATTAAAATTTCTACCTGGTAAAGTCCTTGGGAAGATTAAAGGGGACAGCATGGTAGGAGCTTGGGGCTCAGCTCACACCTGTGCTTTCTCCTCTCTGCTAATACTATAGGGGAACTCAAAAGAAATGGAGGTGTGTGTTCATAGACCCATAGTGGTGGAAGGAGATGGATTCCCCCGGAGTGAACAAAGGAGAAAGGAAAGGTAGTTCATGATCCAGAGAAGGGCTGGAGCTCAGGAGAGGGCAGTGCCAGGGTTCTACGTTGTGCTGAGTGTGCGTGCGTGCGTGCGTGCGTGCGTGCGTATGCTAGAATGCTGAAAGCCTAGGCCCCTGGGAAGCTGCATAGTGATGATGTTCCTAGAAATAAAATTTGCTGTTGCTTAGAAACTTAAGGTACTTAATTCTTTAAAAACAGTTTGTGAGGACATGTTTGAAAGTATAAAGCTTTTTCCTTTGGTGCGTAGGCTCTGGTACATGCTAGGCATGAGTTGCGAAGACCCCAACCACACTTTCATCAATATTCTAAGACAACTTAAAGGGTTTGTTCTTTTCAGCAAAGAATGAGCCTTTCAAGTCGAGCTACTAACTAAACAGCTTTGCAACCATGTGTCTGCTCTGTCTCACATTTCTCTTGAAAACAGCATGTTCTGTCTGATATCTACTGGCTTATTTTTAAGTTTAAAAACACCAGCCAGCATACGTCTATTTACTCTTTGTGAGTTTATACTGCTGCTACTTCCTCATTAGAGATTTTAAAACCAGGTTTAGACAGATATTTTTCCATGTGTGTGTGTGAAGCAATCTTTTCTTTTTGAAAATGGGATTTCTCCCTATCTTTGGCAGTTTCCAAGACAAACGATGAAAGAAAACCTAGTCAATAGCAGACCATATTCTGGAGCTACCCTCCTGAAGTTACTCGCTGTGGCCACTAGATGGCGAGTGAGGCCCTGAAGGAACCTAGTGTTTTCACAAGTAGCAGTGTCTCAGGAAGTGGAACATAAACACATACGCAGAATGCCAAACTATGGAAGCCAAATTTGCGTTTCTATTCCTCATGGATGCCGGGCCTCATTTCTAAAGCAAGGATCTTACTTGAGGCTATCTCCGTAGATGCTTTTCTACATATGCTTTTGTAATTGTTGACAGAGGTCCTTTGTGTTTAAATAGCATTTTTTCCATGATCCGTGGTCAAGACCCTGTCTGTCCCCGCGTTCCCTCACAGTTCTCAGTACACAGCACAACTGCCTGGCACTAAGTAAATGGTTATTTGTTGGATGAGAAAATGTGTCTGTGGGCTGGGGAGAAGGCTCCATGGCTTACAAAGTGCTCGCTGCATAGGCCTGAGGACCTGAGTTTCCACAGAACCCACACAAAGCCAGGCACAATAGCCCCATCTATAAGCCTAGAGTCCCCCATCATGAGATGGGAGGTGGAGATGGGAGAATCCCCAGGAGCTTGCAGGTGAGCTAGACTGATGTATACAGCAGCAAACAAGACCCCACCTCTAACAAAGTAGGCGCTAAGGACCAACACTCAAGATTACCCTTCCTCCACACATGCCCGCCCATACTTACACGACTACAGCATACCCCACAAACGCAGACTTAAAGAGAAAAAAAAGACCATGCATTGTCCCACCTGCTGCTCTACCACTTGCTGTGCCCTGGGGATTTCCATTCACGTAACTAAATACTAGGGAAGCATGGAGTGAATGAATCGTGTCCGTGCAAAACTTTTCATCCCTTGCAGATACTTAGAGAAACCATTTCGGAGAGGGAAACTATTTTTCAATCACAGTTTCACAGGTCTCAGTCAGTGCTTGGCCAGCCACGCTATTTCTGGGCCACGGTCAGGCAAACAATGATGGCTAAGGACATGGTAGGGGGAGGTACAGCTTTCCATGGCGAGCCTCCAGGCATATACTTCCTCTAACTAGACCCCACCACCTACTTTCCACCACCTCCCGCTAATGCTACATAATTTGAATCTTTCAAGGGATTGGTCTACTGATGGGGTTGGCACCATCTTGATTAAGCCCCTTTTCAAAGTACAATAAACATCCAAGCCCCCAACACAAGAGTCTTTGGGGGACATTTCAGGTCCAGACACAATGAGGCAAATAATTACAGAATATCTCTGGAAAAAAAAAAAAAAAAAAACAATTGAGAAAGAAGAAAATGGATTTCCAAATCTTCCTAATTATATAAGACTTAGTATTTGTCATGCCAGGCAAAGCTTCAGGGAACAGAGAATGTGTTGATGTCATTACTTAGAGAATTATAGTGTGCAGAGGCTTGCTTATTTTTATAGTTTTTGGGAACTGACCCTAAAGCCTCGTATATGCCAGGCAAGTCACTGAGATGTCTCCCTAGCCCTTTTTACTTTATTTTGAGACAGAATGTTGCTCAGATTGGCCTTGAAGTTGCTCTGTAGCCCAGGCCAGCCTTGAACCTGTATCTTCCTGCCTAAGTTTCTAAGACGCTGCATTTACAGATCTGTACCTGCAGACCTGGCTGGTTTTGCTGTTAAGTGTCTCCTTTGTGTGAGGCACTGTGTTCAATGCTAGGAGTGCAGAGACAGCAAATAAAAAAGGAATTGGCTAGCCAGGCAACACGGTGACCATCTCTAACCCCAGCATGTGAAGCACAGCAGGAGGATTTTAAGCTACTTAGTGAGTTCCAGACTAGCCTGGGCTATGTAGCATGACTATATCTCCAAAAATAAGAATAAGAAACCAAAAGAGTGGGGCAATCTGTCACCAAAGAACCTGTTTTCAATATAATGTGGTAATCACAGAATGCCATGTAGAATGACAAAGGGACACCAAACCCAGGTGGCTTGCAAGACCAGAGGCAGGTCAGGGGGGTGGTTATGGAAGACTTACCCCCATAGAAGACCTAGGGCACACTGAAGCATGAAGCATAGCAACAGGATCTGAGAAGGAGAATTTACACCAGGTCCCTTACTGTGGCACTCAGAAGGGACCAGAGATGAGACCTACCTGGGTGGCATCCGGGTGAACCTCTTAAATGCTTTGCTAATCAGCATCCTCTTTGATATGCACAGAACAGTTCGGTTCAGACAGAGCCTGGCCTCTAGTCTCTCAGCCCTGCCAAGGAGAGCAAACTGAGAAGCATACTCTGACTCCTATTGCTTAAATGTAGATAAAGGTGTCACTATTTCCTCGGCCTCTGAATCTAGAAACCTGGACCATCTATCCACAGGGATGTCAAGCCCTCTAACCTGGCAGGTCCATTTGGTCCCCAAGCTCTCTGCTTCTTCCCAGGAAAAACATCTTGATGTCAGGTGCTTCTCCATCTTTAAGCACTGTTGCTATCCACCATCAACTTGAGTCTGGGATGCAGCCTCCAGTTCTCTGGCTTCCGTGCAGGTTGTATTGACACTTACCCACCCCCCAGGACCTGCCACTAAGTGCTGGTGGTTTCGACTAGCATTTTCACCCTAGACTCAGCCCCCTACCCAGAAGCCTTGCTTGCTTTCCCCATGCCAAGCTCTTCACCATGTCACCAAGGTAGCCAACCCTTTTTAAGGCAGTGATTCTCAACCTTCCTAATGCTGTGACCCTTTAATACAGTTCTTCATGTCATGGTGAGCCCAACCATAAAATTATTCCATTGCTACTTCATAACTGTAATTTTGCTATAACGTAAATACCTGATAGGAGACCCCCAAATGATCCTCCAAAGGGTGATGACCCACAGGTTGAGAACCACTGCTTTAGGGCCGCTGCTCAGAGCTATTGTATATGATTATGCCCTGTGGGTGCCTTGACTGGTGGCTTCTGAGATCTTTTCTCCTGCCTTGCCCCTGACAGCCTCTCCTGGCACCTGCATCAAGGTGCACTCGGTGATAAGACTGACAGCAGCAAACTCTGTCTCCCTTCCCCAACTTTGCTAAAGCCTTGCCTGTTTCTCACTAGTATCATATGTGTGTGTCTCTGTGTGTGTACACCAGGCTCTCAGAATCAAGATGGTCCCAAACAAAACAAGTCATGCTTTGGTGAGTCTCAGGGTCTCCTGCCATCACCCTGACTCAAGTTATAGCAGCCTTACTACACAACTACCATACCTGGTTGCCTAGTAACCTCTACAATCAGCCCCTTCCACCTCCCCCATCCTCCCGTGGCTATGGAGTGGCTTCCTATGTCTCTTCCTTGCGCTTTCATCCATCCTCCAAACTGCCAGGAGGTCTCTCTAACTGCAGATTGTTCACGGTTGGCCATTTATAGGGAGAGCATGCACCTATGGTCTACTCTAGCATACACATCACGCAGTAACTTTACCTCTCCACTCCTCACGGCCCTGCTATCCGGCTATCTGCTAACACACAACGAAGGTGTGTTGTGGAGGGATTACTTCACAGCTCCATGCTTCTAGGGCCAGCCTCCTGTCTCTTTGCTTATATCCACTTTACCAAAGTCAAACTCACCCGCTTTAAAGTGGGGCGACACCCCCTCAGTCCTTTAGTCAAGAAAAGTTAGTCTGCCTTGCTTTCAGCTGAACCTCACCACTGCCATTCACCATGTCTACATTAAAGGAAGCATCTCTCCTATTCAAGTTGAGTCATTAAGGAAGGGAGATACGGACTAGAGGGATGGCTCAGCAGTTAAGAGCACTGACTGCTCTTCCGAAGGTCCTGAGTTCAAATCCCAGCAGCCACATGGTGGCTCACAACCATCAGTAATGAGATCTGATGCCCTCTTCTGGGGTGTCTGAAGATGGCTACAATGTACTTACACATAATAAATAAATCTTTTTTTAAAAAAAGGAAGGGAAGGGAGATGAGGCAATTTCACTTGTTATCCCCTACTCAATGTGGCCCACAGGGAAAGAGTGAGCCGGTGGCCTGTGTTCTTGCTTATCTCCCTCTGCAGGACCAGGTTTGTGTTGGGGAAGAACCTCCAGTACCTTAGCAGAGTGACTTGTACTTAAGAGATGCCCAGTGAATATCCTCTGCATTGGGCTGTTCAATAATTCTGCCAGTTGAGTTATGTTTTATTGAGGATCTAGATTTGCCTTTATTACTCTTGCACAGAGCAGGCATTTTCAACCACAAAGTGCTCCTGCTTGGCTGAATGCAAGCACATCAATTTTGCAGTCACAAATGTGACTAGTCCCTACCCATGGGTGAGGGCTGATTGACACTGAGGTGCCAGGAAGCTATTAATGAGCTGTCACTTCTCAAAACATTTAGAAGAGATTTTTTTTTTTTTTTGCAATATTTAAAAACATGCCAAGGTTCTTGGAAAGGAATCCTTTGATCAACTAAGGTATTTTCTTTTGAAACATGTATTACTGAGAATACTGAAAGAAATGAATCTTTAAACATAGTGAGCTGGCTTACACAGAGAATAGTTGATTCCTTTCTTAGTTGCTTTGAGTTAGATGGGAATTTGAGGTTTTGTTAAGCGCTAGAACCTTTGATGAGCTCCTTCTGTTCTCTGGCCATCTCCCTTCAACAGTGGGCATTGAGAGCCTGGCTCTTATTTGGGAATCACTGACATGCATTTTGCCTGAAATGTGTGTGCTAGTGATAAAGAGCTGGACCCTCACTAATGTTACATGGTGCTAACTGGTTGGATCCTCACTGATAGCTCATGGTGATAGTGGATCGAACCCTCACTGCCATCCCACAAGCATTTCAGCATTCAGCTCTTGCTCACCAGCCCCAGCCAGACTACATCCTGATCACATTGTCTGAAGCGGCCCATTACCTACCTGCTTTAGTAGTTTATATGATACAGGAGAAAATGATCATCTTCCTCTCTAGACACATAGGATCATGGCTCCAAGAGTGCCAGGATGGGTACCTGCAGATAACAGGGTGTATGGGGTGATTTCACAGTGGGGCTGTCATTGGCCTGGGTGGAAGGGGGGTTGGAGTAATGACTCTTGTTTGATTGTGTATTTATGGTTAATTGTTTTTAGGAAAAACAAACAAACCCTGTTTTCTCTATCTCTCCTTAACATTAAAATACTTCAGCATCTGCTGGTGATGTGCAGATGTTGGCACCTAAGTGTCACTAGCACAGGGCTGTGCCCCCATCTTAGTCAATCTGGTCTGTGTCCTGAGGCTTTGCTGTTCCTTTTCTAGGGTACAGCACCATGAGCCCACAGGAAGACAGTGAGAACCCTCCATGCAACAATGACCCTTTGTCAGCTGGGGTGGACGTAGGGAACCATGATGACGACTTGGACCTGGACACCCCGCCTCAGACTGCAGCCCTGCTGAGCCACAAGTTCCACCACTACCGCCCACACCACCCCACCCTCCATCACAGCCACCACCTGCAGGCCGCCGTGACAGTGCACACCGTGGATGCTGAGTGCTAACAGCCCTCTTACCTCCCCGAGCTGAGGGGCTCTGGGTACACAGAATGCTCCAAGAAGAAATGAGCCGGCATACAGCCCTGTCACGTGACACGTTTTGTCCAGTGTGGGTACACTGGTTTGCTGCCTGCTGGCTAAAAACTGAAACCACAAAGTCCTGTTTGTGGGGATCTGATGCTGATTCTATAATGGAGGGGGAGCCTGAGGAACTGACCTGCCATAATGGATTGGAACAGTAGGCACACCTCCAGCACGGACACATGTAAAGGGAACTGAGCCCGAGGAATGCTCCCAGCCCCAGAAGCACTCAGCCCTTAACTGGAAGAAAGCTGGAGCAGAGGCCACCAGCCACTGCACGGACTCCCAAGTTTCCTAGTGGTACCTGGACACCACCATAACTGTACAGAGCTCACCTTATGCTCTAAACGATAAATCTCAAAATTTCTAAGTAAAGGATTATTTTTCTACTATTTATTGAACTTTCAAACTTTGTGGGGGTTGGGGGAGGAAACGAGGATTCTCGGCCGTAGCCCTGGCTCTGTTGTGTGTGATGATGTGGTCCTTTGATTAAGGAGTTGTGTTTCTTATTTAACTGGTGATCTGCCCACTGCCCTCATCCACAAAAAAAAAGGGGGGGGGTGAAGAAACCTTTCTCTGTCTTGTTTACGTCACTTCCTGGAAAAAAAAAAAACCATCATCTGCGATTGCGTTCCCTCTTTGGAGGGACAGTGATCCAAGATGTTTTCAAAGAAACTTCATTCCTTTAGAATTCATTTCCACCTCCCATGCAATGGTTTTCCTTAGGTTTCTACGAAATCTAGTATTATAATCTTTCAGTTTATAAGTACTATAAGCCTTTCAGTTTAGGGAGGCTTGGGTTTATTTTCTTTGTTTTAAAGACTATAAATTTTAAAATGTCTCCTTTTTTACTCTGAGAATGCTAAACAGGTAAAGGGAGACATTTTTAAATTGTAAAATTGTGGTTCTTAAAAGATTTCTTTTGAAATCACAGCTCAAAGCTGCTGCCACGAATCTACCAAACTGCTTTTGACTTCCACGGGGATTCATCAATTGCTACTGGGCCGTAGGGCATTGGGATCTTAGTGTTCTAATTACAGTGGTGTATTTTAGATTCACACTTCGTGATTCAAATGTGTTATGAAGACGTTCTTTGCACCATGTGTGTGGTAAATCTCCATTTATATATAGTTGGAAAAAAATTCACCAAATAATGTTTTAATGGTAGGGTATCATGATATACTATAAAAAATAAAAATTGGGTCCTCAGCACTACAGAAAGTAAACTATATATGTGCTCCCTGGAAAGCCCTTCTTACTGTGTATAAACTTGCAGTCTAGTGAAATAAACTGTATGCAATGGACAGTCGAGGGGCTGCCGTTAATCTGATGTGCCGTTTCTCACCCCTCAGCCTAGACAGCCTTTCAATGCTCCAAACAACTTCAGGCCTCTTCACCATCTCAAATGCACAAAATAAAAGAGGATATTGATAGGCTAAAAAAAAGAACAAAGATTTAAAAGTAAGAAAACTACCCTGTGTGGTGGTTTAGACTTTACAAGAAAACTCAGCAGGAGGATCCAAAATTTGAGGGTAGCCTGGTGAGACCTTGTCTCAAAACTACTAAATAAAAGCATAGATAGCTCCCTCTTCTAAATCCACTTCCTTTGTGTTCCATGGTCAACCCTATCTTGTCAAGATTGCATAGGTTTCCTGTCTTCCCTGAAAAGGGCCCCTCTCCATGGGAGTCTAGTTTTTCTAGTGTCTAGTTTGTCTACTGTCATAGCTGAGACTCTCTTGTTAAGAAACCCACTTCTCCCGGCTGGAGAGATGGCTCAGTGCTTAAAAGCACTTGGTCCTCTTCCAGAGGACCCAAAGTCAGTCCCCACCTCACATGTTATGTGGCTCCTGACTGCCCATAAGTCCGGGCTGAGAGGTTCTGACATCCCAGTGCCTGCACACAAACAGCCTATGCTCACACAGACACACCAAACATAATTAAAACATAAAAAGGTCAGTTCTTAAAAACCAGCTGCTTGACTGAGCAGGGGGAATGAATACAGAGATGGTGTCTCCAGGAAAGATGTCACCTTAAGAGTGCCATGGGGCGGGGTAGAGGGCTTTGAGAGGAGCCAGACAGCCACTCTCGCACCTTCTCCGTAGGTCTCATAGGTCCATGCCACCAAAGTTTACCAACTACTATTTTAGGTTTAGTTACAGTACATGAGAGAGAGGTCGCAGGAAGGAGCATGGGAAGGTCTCCACCCACCGTGGATGATGGCCTGCTGGTTAGGTAGATGGAGGCCTCTTCCTTCAGTCCTTCCTAGCCTACATACTCTAGGCGCTCCCAAGAATCCCAGACCACATCCAATGAGGCAGAATTGTATACAGCTACCGAAAGAGTGGGTAGTTACTCAAATGAAGGTCCTGTCGCCCCTTTTCAATGAGAGAAGGTCAACAGTCAGCAAGCCCAGCTGAAGTGGCCTTTCACAAGCAGACCCGGGTGAACTCCAGATGACATCTGTCTGGCTCAGGATAAACATGTATAATAGGTGCATACAGCTGAGAAGTCAAAACAGAATCAAGCACAACAGCAAGCCAGGCATGGTGGCATACGTTTAGAGTCCTAACCATTTGGAGACCAAGGAGGATTGTGAGTTCAAGGCTAACCCAGGCCATGTAAGATGTAAGACTGTCTTTAAAGAATTTTGAAAAGATTTTAATAGAAATTATTTTTGCATCTTTTGCAGTAAGACTGCCCTTGGGTAAAGGGTAGAAGTAATTGAATGTTCATAACCTGAGCAAGAGACCATTTGGGATCTTGAGTGGTGGCATTTCTTTTCTGTGTTTGTTTCGATTGATTGATTTAGATTTATTTTATATATGAGTGTTTTAACCACATGTATGCCTGGTACCCACAGAGATCAGGAGAGGATATTTGATCACCTGGAACTGGAGTGATGGATGGTGGTACTAGAAAATAAACCCAGGTCTTCTGCCAGTGCAATTGTTCTTGACGCCTGAACCATCTCTCCAGCCCCCATGCCTGAGTTTTATAGGTCCTGAAAAGACTAATCCTTAAGCATTGCATGTGACATTGTTCAGCGTATAGATGTGGTAGTGGTGAGTCATGTGTACGTTGCTTAGAAAGAAAAGCAAAGAAAAACATGGTGCTGGGAACATTATTGTCATGATCAATATCAGGTCCTTAGGCTCCTCAAACACTGTTGTGGCTTTCACAGAAGGCTCTCTAGAAATTTCAAGACTGCTTACCAGTGTCTTTGCATTCACCAAGGCCCCTGTGTCTATAACCAGCCCTTTGTATTGTGCAGTATTAGTAGCTCAGAATTTTCCAGATCACTTGATACAGAAAGAAACTTTTACTGGTTAAGATGGATATTCTACATGGTTAAGACTCAGTGATCCTCAGACGATATGCCCATTTCTTTGCCAAATAATCTTTAATGAATAATTTTGATACATTTTGGAAATGTTGGAACCGTGCCATCTGCCTTTCATTACTTGATTTGACTTGAATACTGAGCTGAACCTTAGATAATTATCCAATTCCCATCACACAGGTTTATGATGCCAACCAGTGACTGAGGCACAAGGTAAGATGTCCTGAAGGACCAGCTTCCTCCCATAGCAGTGACGACTCTAGTGGTTACATTTCTGAAAATGCACATCTGGTGGAATCATCATAGTCTAAAGCATGCCAGCCCAGTTCTTTTTGGTCTGAATGAAGGCATACAGATTTTCTAGGCTGGGATAGAATGCTGTAAAAAATGATTTTCTAAATCTTCATTTAGAAGTACCTTTAGTTGAGAGATACTTATAACTGTATACAATGGTCTATTTAGCAACTAAGGTGTGTGAGTGTCATGTATCTGTGTGGACCTATAGTGAGATCTTGCAACTTTGGTTTTTCTCCATCAATTCATAATTGCTCATCGGGCTCCCTTCCTTCTCTAGTCCCTTAACTCAATGTTTCTCATTTTTTATTCATGAGTGTTCCCTCCCCTGAAAGGAAACTTAATTTTATTTAAATTCTTAAGAAATGAGACTAGGAGATAAGATTTTGTTGGATAGAGTCATACTTCGGAGAGAATACAAACTATTGTAATATCTGATCTCTATTCCTTCCTCAAGAATCCATTTTAAGCCTTTGTAGGCAGTGTCTCCTCTCACTGATGGTGGGAGCCTTAAATAAAGCTACTTACTCACCATCCTGACCCCAGGGTCTTTCTCAGAACTGTTACCCCACCACCTCTGAGCGGCACATGCTTTCTTCTCCTAGCTTGCCTGGCAGAGTACTGAATAGGCATCAGGGAGGCCTGAAAACTAATCCCAGTGTCTTTGATCCCAGGCTTAAATCTGCCACCAAGTACAAAGTCTTTGATTAAACCATCCAGATCACATTGTTTCTCTCCTTTGTGTGACTGGTTTGCCAAGCTCTGTATACCTCCACTGGATCTGTAGTTTCTAAACTGCCTCCTTAATTCCTGTCTAGTATTTCAGCCGGCATTCAGGACCTCCCACTTACATACCAGAAGCAGTGAACCACAGGTGTATCTTCTCCTCTATAGCTGTAGAGAGGGAGTAGATGAGGCTGGCTGACCAGTACCTACCCCATCCCCACTCCAGTGTGATTCTGTCATTAGACTTTAGATTTCTTATCCATCCTACAATAGGTTGACCCACCCACACATGACAAGACCAGTTTCAGAGGTGGCATCTACCCCCACTGGCTGTGGCCTTGCCCGTGTTAGCAGCAGCAGCCTCAGAGTGGCACTGATCTGTGAATAGTGGAAACAGGGATGAAAGAACAAGACATATAAACTGCTGGCTCAACGGGCTTGTGGTAGACAGATGTCCTTATTATTTAAGACCATTTCAATTGGCTTTTCAGCAACTGCACTTGAAAGTTTATAATAAAAGCATTCATACAAAGGAATGCAAAACCTGAGTACAATTTAAGCTACGGCTGCTTGCCATGAAGTAAAGGAAGACTGAGCGTGAGAAGCAGGGAAGGGATCTGCCTTGGGAATGATGCTCACAGAAAGCCTCCAGATCATCTTGGAAGCTGCTACCTGCAGACAGAGAGCCAGGTGGGGGTCCAAGGATAGTGGGGAGGGACTAACTCTTCAGGCAATGGGATACAGAACAGGAAGGGACCTGCCTGAGTCACTTCAAGGCCACTGAAGCTGAAGCATTGCTCAGCAAAAGGAGGTAGGATAAGATGAGAAGGAAGAGGCAGGAAAATGAAGTCCTGGGGCTATAGCAAGAAAATGTATTTTAGATAGGAAGCCTGTGGGATAGTTAAGAAGGGAGAGAATGGGGAGGTATTCTAGTCAGGAGTGTGTGTGTGTGTGTGTGTGTGTGTGTGTGTGTGTGTACATGAGCACACATGCAAACTTCATGTGATATATATATATATGCATATGTGTATGCAGGTGTATGTGCTCATGTGCTCTGAGACTGGGAAGATGTCAGATACCCTGCTCAGCTCTGTCCTCAGCCTTACTGCCTTGGTCTCTCACTGAATCTAGTGCTAGGCTGGTAGCGAGCAAGCCCCAGTGATCCTTTTGTCTCTGCCCCCAATGCTGGATTTAGAAGCACGCCTGACCACACCCAACTTTAACATGGTTCTGTAATCTAAACATGGGTCTTCAGGTGTATGCATTAAGTGTTCTTATCCACTGAGTCATCTTCCTAGCCTCTCTCTGTGTGTGTGTGTGTGTGTGTGTGTGTACACACGTGCATGCGCACACACCTGCACATGTATTTATAGCCCATTCTGAGTTGAAAGATCATGGAATAGTAAGGCTGGAAACATGGGTTTAAAACCATTGCATATATCTATAGAACATAAGGTGATGGCAGCAAAGATGGAAGAAAGTAGACAGGGAGTGGTAGCACACTCACACACTCAGGCTGGGCCAGAAGACACTGTTTTAAGATTTTTGGTTGTTTTGTTTTGCTTTGTTTCATTGTAACTTTAATTTTTGTAAACTTATTTTTTTTAATGATGGTTTTTAAAATATTTTAAACTCCCTTCTAGCTCACCACCCACAAGAGATAGTAGAAAAGAAAGGATGGGGGGAAGTGAGCCTGTTTAGAAATGGTTCTTTGGAGTAAATCCTATCTGTGTTGTTAGGAAATCTGTAGTTTATAGGTCAGTAGTGGCAGCTCGATCCACTCAAACATTTTGTGGATTTATCAGCAGTCTAGTTTGGTAGAGTTGAGATTGCAAACATGAATCCGTAGTGGTGGTATTACCTAGCAGAGACAGCCAGGCCTCAGTCTTGGCACAAATCAGCAGGAGGGACCAGGGCCAACAGGAACGCCAGGAAAAGTTCTTGGCTGTGCCTCTCTCAGTGAAGTGAAGATCAGCGGAGATGTGAGACCAACAAGCATTGTATAGCTAGCTCTGAGTGCAAGTCAAATTCTGCCTCTGTCATTGACTATGGAGTCCTATTTATACTCCCTCTAAACATTACGTGTCCTCCATGGTTCTTGTCTCACTGTGTCTTGTCTCCGTGTTCGTCTTACCTTAGCACATGTCTTATCTTAGCATGTGAGTCTGTATCAGTGACATCACTCTGTCAACCAGCAGAAGTCTGCAGAAGCGGCAAGAAGCTGCAGCACACCACCAGAAGTTTTTTTTGGTGTTTCTCTCTATGGAGTCTTGACAAAAGGAGATCAACTACTCCATGTAAGGCAGACCAATTTATGTGTGTTGTTAGCGAAGAATCCTTCATCACAAGTCCTTTCACATGCTTGTTTTAGCAGAGCATCCTTTTACCTGTGTCTGCTTCAGGAAAACACTCCTTCATGTGTTTGACGCCAACCAACACAACTGACTTTCCAAAGAACCCTTAAATTTCCACCTCGTTTTGTTTTTTGTTTTTCACGTTTTTGCTTTTATTTGTTTTTGTTTTTTTTCTTTTTTTAAGAGCAAAGTGGCTTCGTGGAGAATATGTCATGGAAGCAGAACCCCCCAGGTGTTGATACACAGTTTCTGGCTGGAACAACTAAATCAGTCATGTCATTGCCTTCTGTTCTGGGGAGAAAAGAACAGAATCAGTTTCAAGAGGAAGGTAGGGAATTTGAAATGGATCAGTTTTGTGACAGTAAGGTAGCTAGAGCTGACCTATGTCCTTGACGTCCTGCCTAGTAACAGTAAGTATAACCAAAAAACATATGGGAAAAAAGTTGATGGGCACACAGAACATTTGCTTTGTGGCGCACACCATGGTGAGGTCCTTCCGTCCATTTCTGGCTTTCCACCATTTATTGCAGCTCAGTCAGTGTGATGCATAAGCTTTCTGTCTTGGCTTTGGCTTCCCCAATTCCCTTGGCATCATGCTCTCAGGATCCTTTCTAAGTTCTCTCTAGCTTCCCTTTGCAGCCCTGATGTGCCCCAGCTGTTCTAGTGGCCAGATGCCATCTGACCTCCATGACATGAAGTATGTCTTTCCTTCTGTGTTTTGACATATCTTTATGTTCTCCTCCATGCATAAAGACAGTAATCACTCCCCCCCCCAGCACGTGCCAGATGTCTTAGCACCCCCACTTGCCCAGCCCATTCCTGTAAGGGAGCTCTGATTCCCAAGTATTCTGAAGACCTTCCTTGAATCCCAGCTGTGAGTGGTCATCTCATTCCACTGGATAGTCTCATGAGAACTGTCCTGTAATCCAATTGGGTTACTTTCCTTTTTGCATGTATGTGTGGTGTGCATGTTCATGTGTGCACATATGTGTGGAGACCAGAAGTTGACATCAGATGTCTTTCTTGGTCTCTCTCTACCTTGTATATGAAGCAGGATCTCTCACTGAGCCTGGAGCTTAGTCTAGCCACCTTCCCCTGGAGATTCCCTATCTCTGACTCCCATGCTGGTGGGCTACCCTCCTGGGTCAGCATTTTTGTGGGTGCTGGGGATCCAAACTGTGTTCCTTATGTTTGAGTGCCAAGTGCTTGCCACACTGAATACTCTCCAGCCCTGGACTTCAGCTTTCTAAAGATCAGTTCTTTCTTATTCATCTTCATAGTATGCATTATGCCATTTGCTGAATGTGCAGAGATGTAATGTTTGGTCCTGCAGTCTCCACAGCAGCCACACTTGCTTACAAACTGTAATAGCATACAGTGCCTATGGCAGTGAATAGAGCCAGTTGACTTTTCCAAAATCTATGCTTAGTCAATTAGTGTGACAGCTTTTGGGTTTTGTCCTTATTGTCTTGCACTAGCCATTAGCTTGGCCTCACTGCGCAGCTAGCCTTGGCAAGACTTTATCCAGACCCAGTTTATCTTCTAGCACATCAGTCAGCCTCTGTCACTGTAACAAAATACCTGAAGTAATTAACTTATAAGAAAAGGGTTTCTATAATACAATTCAGGAAGTCCTGATACCTTGCCAGATGTCCCTATCACTTTGGGCCTCAGAAGCAGCAGTGAAGATGGTATGTGAATCATTGCTCACCTCCTAGCCAGGAAACAGAAAAGAGAATGAGAATAGAGCAGAACCCCATAACGCCCTTCAAAAGCACACCCCCAGCCACTGAGGGCTCTTCATAGGCTGTACCACCTAAAGGTCCCTCACTACCTCCTAGTAGACCCAGTCCTTTGTGGACATTAACATATACACAGTCCTGACTGTACTGTTTGGTTCCCCTGGTTGTGCCACGGGTGCCATTAGGGTGTACCCTCACATTTGTGTAGAAGCCTCATGATCCCCTGAAGGCTTAGATTTCTCAAAATCTTCTTTATTTAGGGTTCTAACGTGCTTCACTCTTACTTCTACCCCACCAACCATAGGTGGGGGTGGGGGGACAGGGTTAATAGGAAAAAGGAGTTGTGGACCTGTTTTGAAGTAGTTCCTTGGGACAATTCCACTCTTCATTGTCAGGATACCAGCAGTCCAGTTAAATAGCAGACACCAAACAGGAATCAGTAGCGGCAGCTCAATCCAATAAAAACAGCATGGCTCTGCCAAATGGGCATGAGTCATCGGAAATGGCCAGAATCAGCCAGAATACCATGAGAAGTTCTTTAGAGCAATTCTCCCTATGATGTGAAGACCAGCAAAGCATTGCGTGGCTTCCTCATTCTGTCTGTGTGGTTCCATTTATATTTTTTCTAAACATCACGTGCCCTCTGAAGTATCTGTTTTCAGCAAAATATCACACATCCCCTTGCAAGACAGCTTCCAGAAAAACATCATGTGGTACAACTGAGTTGTTAATGAAACCGGAAATGTCCACTTTAATCCCCCACACATCAGAATTACAGCCATGACACTCTGAAAGAACTGAGCCAACCCAGCCACTCTAGGCAGTTGCATCAAACATGGGTCTCCTCCCATTCATTTCCCAGCAGCACCTCATGCTGGGCGCCCACATTGCCCACACCTAGTCCTTGCAAACTTCCGGACCCTTGCTGTACCTTACAACAGTTTCCTTGTCTTTCTGGGGCCATTTTTCAGAATCTTACGAGTCATTCGGCCCTCACCAGACCTCTTTCATCAGAACCTTGTGCCCCACTTTTGGTGCATTTGACCTACAGCTAGCTCATCCTCTGCCCAGACAGACATCAGCAGGAGGCTGGAGGTCATTCCATCTCTCCAGTCTCCTCTCACATCCCTTTTTCCTAAAGTCCCAGTCTTCTTTCAAGTGACCTGTGATGCTCTACAGTCAAATGTGCCCAAGCGTTTGTCATTATGACACAACATTGTCATCCATAGCGATCACGTATTAGAAATAGGTCTTTTGTTTGTTTTAATTCATGATATTCAGTAAGTTTACAATGTTGTATTGAGTGGTGTTCATAGCTATCCTCAGCCGTGTGGATGCTGCCTGTGGATCACTGGTTGGCCTAAATGGTACGGACATTTCCCAGGAATCTTTAGTACCAGACATCCCATTATCTCTGCCCTACCCCAAATCACTGGCGTTGTCCCCTGGAATGCCACAGAAGGCTCTATATTGTCATTCCTCCCATTCCTAGTTCATTTTCACATGCAAATCCAAGGACTCTTTAAAATTAGAGGCACTAGTCTGGTACTTGGTAACTATGGTATGTCACATCTAAAATGAATGACTTAAAATGTATACGTTCAGAGTGCTGCATGCCCTTCCTCTTTACCCACATCAAACAAAGCATTTGTGCTACTCCAGAGAGACACCATGCCTAGTGAGCACTGGTATCCAACTTCCCTTTCCCAGGCCCTCTGTCTGCCAGTCTACCTACTGTCTTAATGGACTTAGCTAATTTGGATGTTTCATGTCAACAGATATGTAACCATTCGTGTTCATCTTTCCTTCAGTGCAATGTATGAGATCTATCCATGCTAAAGGCTGAATCTGTGCTTGGCATTCTGTTTATCCAGTCACCGGCTTATGAGCCTTGGCTGTCTCGACCTTGTTAAGCAGTGTGATGAGCATTTGTGCACAAGTGTTTGCATGCTGGTTTTTAATCCTCTCCTAGTTGTTCTTCCTCTGCACAGCACTTGGAGGGACCAACAGACCACTCTCCCGGATGGCCAGACCACTCAACTTTCCCAGCAGCTGTGTTGAAGATTTCCATTTTCACACTTGCTAGATAACACTTGTTCCTTTCTTTTATTTTAAGGTACAGAGCTTCTTCAATGTGCTGGTACAGGCCTTTAATCCCAGCGCCCATTTGAGACCAGTTAGGGCTATATAGTGAGTTCTTGGTCAGCCAGAGCTGCATAGTAACACCCTGTCTCAAAAAATGGGAGGGGGGGGGCGCTGGAGAGATGGCTCAGTGGTTAAGAGCACTGATTGCTCTTCCAGAGGTCCTGAGTTCAATACCCAGCAACCATGTGGTGGCTCACAATCATCTGTAATGGGATCCGATGTCATCTTCTGGTGTGTTTAAAGACAGCGATGTACTCACATACATAAAATAAATAAATCTTTTTTAAGAAAAACTCAAACAAATAGAAGCCAAAAAATTACTACTTAACTGTTAGGTGTATTAAAACATTTTTATTTTGTTTTTGAGTTATTGGTGCTGTGGGCTGAACCCAGGGCCTTGTACATGCTCAACATATATTTTTCTACTGAGCTATAGCTCAACCCACAATAATCTCAAAGATGTGAAAATGAAACCTTATTAGCCTAACGCGCTTTAATGTTTTGTCATTTTTTTTTCTTGAAATAAAGTCTCCTCCAGTCCTCGCATGCCATCTGTCCATCAACCTCTTCAATCATCTGTGTTCTCATTGCTTAAATGAGTCTGACTCTGATACACCTCAGGACCTTTGCACATCCTATTCACACTGCCTGGAGTACTTCCTCTCCACGTTCTGCCTTCTCCTGGATACAATCCCTTTTCTTCAGACTTCAGCATTGTGCTACGTCTGTTTCTGCCCACACTGCATTTAGCTTCCACAGTTTCTCTTCTGTGAGGGAAGAAAATACTAAGATGCAAAACTGAATATGGCTGTCAGAGAGAGGGTAACCCCTTTCTTACTAAAGAAAAATTCTGTCATGCACTGACTTCCCCCACTTACAGAGGAAAACAGAAGTCCACAATGTCATTGTCCCCATTCTGTGAAGGATTGAGGAAGTGCTGTCCTGTGAAACTGATCTGGATAACAAGCTGGAAGTCCCCAGGGGACTGGGGATGCAAGAAGCTAGAAGACATTTGGAATCTTGAGACACAAAGGGGATAGATGCCAGGCACAAAGACCCAGGAACGGACAGAGAAAGGTGACCAGGAAATCCTGGTGGTGGTGACTATAGGAACGATGTACATGTCCATGTCTGGCTGGCAAGTAAACGTCCTCCCTGCCCAAAGCTTCCTGATGCTTCATAAACAAGACCCTCAAGTGAGCCGAGGGGACAGCCGGTGGGCAAGAGCAGGGCCACAGGCTGAGGAGAGCCAAGCTAGACCAACGATGGCAAAATGTGAGGATGCAAATCTTTTTTTTTTTTTTTTTTTTTTGGTTTTTCGAGACAGGATTTCTCTGTGTAGCCCTGGCTGTCCTGGAACTCACTCTGTAGACCAGGCTGGCCTTGAACTCAGAAATCCGCCTGTCTCTGCCTCCCAAATGTTAGGATTAAAGGCATGTGCCACCCTGCCCAGCTGAGGATGCAAATCTTGGAAAAGTTACTTACTTCCTATTGGCCCTGCATGACAGACCTAAGCCATCAAGGGCACCTTGTCCTCAGCTGCGCCTGGACACAGGGCAGCACCTGTGCTCATGTGTCTTCTCCCACTAGCAAGAGGATGTTTTCTGCTGCCCACATCTGTCTGCTTGCCAGGTATATGTGCTTATCTAGGCAGGCACAGAATAGGAACTAACTTAAATTTTTTCCTGACCAGCATTTACAGTTAGATTTTAAAATACAAGTGCCCAAATGAGATTGTCTCTATGTTTAATCAGTCTACTACGCACAAACGCTGGGTAAAAGTCACAAAGGAAATTTCAAGATGCCTAAAGCGCTATGGAGACGTTTTTCTTATTAAACGGCTGGAAGAGGGTAGAGTTGCACACTTATCAGAATGTCCCAGGAGCACATCAATGTGAACTACAAGAACATCAGAAGGAAATAAATCCCTATGTTTATGACCTTGGGCTAAAGAATTTCTTTAAAAGGCACAACTTAGAGACTAGTGTAACTTAAAACTTCTGCACTGCAAAAATATTTCCTTAAACTGGGTGGGGGGAGGGGTTGGATGTGGGTGGGTGTTTACTTACAAAAAAAAAGGAACAAAGAATTGACAAGGAGACCCATAAGGAGTTTAGCCAATGCCTGTAGCCTATCACACAAAGGAGAAATGGTCCAATAGGAAAGCTGGGCTAAAAAGTCTCTGCAGAGACAAACACAAACCACTGCTGACGGCACAGGGTGATGTTAATCTTTGAATTACTGACATGTACATGAAAATGAGGTAAGGGTGTTCTTCCACACTAGGGGTGGGGCTCATGCCTTCATCCCTGCTCTCACAAGACTGATGCAAGATTGGTAGTTCAAGATTAGCTTGAGGTATGGAGTATCATGCTGCCTCAAAAATTTGTTTATTTTCCTCCAAAAAGTGAGCATAATTTCAAAGTGTAGCATCAATGGGAGTCTAGTAATTTATGTGGATACTTTGGCAACTCAGTGTGACTTCAACGTATACATTTGACTCAGAAATTCCACTTCTCCACACCTCCAGCAGCACACACGCACAAGGAAATTCGACCAGAACTTTTAGTGCAGCACATGTTGAAGGAAAACACAGTTAGAAACAGTCCTAGCAGTGGCTGTAAAAGTGGATTCATGCAGCAGCATAAAAGCCAGTGTAGACTGCTGTGTGTAAGCATGGCTATACCTGAAGGAAACATAACTGAGAAAAAGAAGCAAATTCCAGGTGTACACATAATATGATGTCTACTGTTGAAAAAGCATGGTAAGCTGTTGTGAGAAATATTAAAAGGAAGGAATATAGCATGTTCCCGCGCTATGTCCTCGTTCTCTCAGCCCTGGCGGGCCGGCCATGCCCTGGCGAGCAATGGCTGACCTGCTTTTATCTTGTGTAGCTCTGACTCAGAGCTCCACAATCTCTGTACCCAGCTCACTAGGTTCCCACTGGCAGGTCGCTACCACGCCAGCCCCATGCTTCAGTACCCCCATGGCCTCTGTGGTGCACATCTGGCAAACCCATGCTTTGCTGCCATACCTTTCTCTCTGGAACCCAGATGAACCAACACGAGAAGAAAAACACCACACAAACTTAGCTCAGAAACAATAGTAACTCAATTTCTGGGCCAAACAACTAAAACCTAATCTTATAAGCCTATTAAAATCTGATTCTTCTGGTGGCAAATCCTTGCAGATCTACCATGATACCAGGAAACTCTAGCAGCTACATCTTACCATTATCCTGTCCCGATCCAAAGAAGACCTCTCTCCTGCTTCCTCTCTTCCTCCCTCCAACCGGGAAGTCCCACTTACTTGCCCAGTGATTGGCTTCTTTAGTCATTATGGGATTGGTTCACAAGAAGTCACATGAGCATGTAACTCACTCCTTGTCTAAAGCCCCTCCCAGGAGGGCAGAATTAGCATCAAAATACAAACAGCCCCAGGGCTATCCACAAAAGTAAGCAAAATGGCAGTCTTTACCCATAAATCCACAGCCTCTGCCTCTGAGTGTTCAGCCAATGACAAACCAATAATATCCAAAGTAATGAAGGCTTACAATTATTGCAAAGCATTTTCATCATCGTGGGCATTATTTATTAAGTAATCTAGAGGTAATTTAATAGATGTGTGATAAAGCTAGGGTGTGCGTCCATGGTAAAATGCTTATCTGGCATGTTCCAGGCTATGCTTCTGCAGTCTAGCTTCCACCTATATAGCAACAACAATAATGATAATTGAGAAAATATCCAGGGGATATAAGTACACACAAGCATTGTGTCATCTTATGCAAATGACTTGAGCATCCTTGGGTTTTAGTCCTAGATGCAATCCTCCAGAGAAATAGAGAAATTGCTTCCATGTTTATTTTTAAAGTTAAGAAGAAAAATATGTATATGGGTATTTTACTTGTTTGTCTGTTCACCATGTTCATGAAGTGCCCACAGAGCCAGAAGGGAGCTTCAGATTCCCCGGACTGCTATTATGCATAGGCCATTTTAGGCTGCCATATGAGCTTGGAATTGAACACAGGTCCTCTGCAAGAGTAGCCGGTGCTTTTAACCACTGAGCCACCTCTCCAGCCCTGATTCCAATGTCTTCTAATAGAGTACATATGTGTGCATGCACAGAAAGAAGAATGTAAGGCTCTATACCAGCTGACTCACTACTGTTTCCAGAGGAAGGCGAAGAAGAAGAGTGATCTTGAAAAGACAGTAGATATGCTTCAAGTCTTTGCAAGACAAAATGTAATCATATGTTTTTGAATTATGCAGGCCATGGGGGAACAGGCCTTTAATCCTAGCACTCAGGAGAGACAGAGAGAGCTCTGTGAGTTTGAGGCCAGTCTGGTCTACATGGGGAGCTCTAGGCCAGCCAGGGATATATACAAAGACTGTGTCTCAAAAAACAAAATGAAATTAGAATTTAAAGCTAAATTCATTAGACTAAAGGCATTTTAAGGCATATTTTATGTTTTGAGAATACTAGTGAACAGTATTTGCTGTAATGCTGATTTCAGTTATCAGAATTTCAGTTATTAGAATTAGAGTTAGACATCAGAGTATTTTAGGTGATCATAGTTATCATTTATTATATTAAAAAAGGCAAATAATTCTCTTTTTGCGTGCAGAATATTTTGACAGATGAGAAAATGGAAGTCTGGGAAAAAGTATGTTCATATTTATATCTGGACTTCTCCTTTTCCTCCAATTTATATGTTTGGTTTTATCACATTGAATAATTTATCATTTCAGTTTGATCTGCATTCAGCCACAGCAAAGAAAGCAGGAAATGAGTTTAAAAAAAAAAAATCCTGCCCAGGCAGCAGTGGTGTACATGTCTTTAATCCCAGCACTAGAACAGAAGAGGCAGGGTGACCTCTGAGTTCAAGGCTAGCTGATCTACAGAGTGAGCTCTAAAATAGCCAAGGCTACACAGAGAAACCCTGTCTCATTAAAAAAAAAAAAGGAATGAAGACAACTGTTCTATTTACACCCATACACACATATAAATTTAATCCTGTGCTACTTATGAATAGTTATAAGCTATACTATTTCCCACAAATGCTAACGTTCAGATTCCCAGCTTTATGGCCTTAGCACATGTATAGATTTATGAAACTGAACTGGCTTGCCGTATGTATCTCATCTAGCAATGGGATGCCATCTAAAACACTCACAGATCTACTAGCTTAATGACCAAAGTTCTTTTTGTATATATTTGTGTACTTGTATATATGTAGCTTTTCGTTTCCAGTTCGACATCTTTATCCCAGACATTTAAAAAGAGAAGATTTTATATGGAAGGGGGAGAAAACATTACACAATACTGCGTACTTTATGATTTCACTCATACGTGGTCTGAACCAATGGATCTCATAGAGGCTGGACTAGAATGGTGCTTTCCAGAGGCAGGAACAGGAGAGAGTGGTGGAGAGAGAGAGAGAGAGAGAGAGAGAGAGAGAGAGAGAGAGAGAGAATTACATGTTCCAAAAACAAGAAAGTGGGCTGAAGAGATGACTCAGCCGTTAAGAGCACTTCCAAAGGTCCTGAGTTCAATTCCAGTAGACACATGGTGGCTCACAACCATCGGCTGTATCTGAAGACAGTGACAGTATACATAAAATAAATGAATAAATCTTAAAAAAAAAATAATAGGAAGAAGCCAGGCATGGTGACACACATCTTAAATCCCAGCCCTCAGGAGGCAGAGACAGGTGGATGAGTTCAAGGTCAGCCTGGTCTGCAGAGTGAGTTCCAGGGCAGCTAGGGCTACACAGGAAAATCCTGTCTTGAAAAGGAAAAAAAATCTAGAAAAAAATGCAGGTTGCTTTAACCAGAAAGAAACAGTAAACACTTGAGGAGATAGAAGGTAGGTTTAACCTGATCTCAGCATTACACAGTGCAGGTTTGTAAGGAACATCACACAGAACCCCACTAATATGCTTATCTATATGATTAGTGCAGCTAAATAATACATTAGTGCTCTTACCTGCTAAGCGTATTGATACAATTTTATTTGCCATTGTTATATGTTCATGTTTGTGTACCAGTTTCAAAATAAATCGAAATTGAAAATATTAAATATATCACAATAAGGAATGAGCTTCTGATGCATACAACAATATTATGACTCCCCCAGAGGCTAAGTAACAGAAGTCAGGACCAAAAGTGGTGGTGGTGGGGGGAGCTCAGAAGAAACCCATATAGTTAAACTATTAGAACATGCGAGACAAAGCTATAGAACAAAGATGTCTTTGCATCATTTTTCTCTTTCTTGAGCCATGTTCAGGTGTACATCTAGGGCAGCCTGGCTCCCTCCTGTGGAGATGTCAGTGACTGGATGCAGAAATGGAAATTAGAGGATGAGCTGTTTCATGAAAAACAGTTAGGTCAGTTGGGGGAAAATCTGGTTTTAAAGCATTTAATCATGACACAACACTAAACATTCAATTATCTCTCTATTCTCTGTGTAGGAGAGGGAGGACTGTTGAGGAGCGCTGGAGTGATGTGGGTCGTAGGAGTGAAGCCATTTGTTAAAATGGTCTACTTCTGGAGCCTGAAGTTCATCCCACTGTTAACGTGTTTGCCTAGCATGCAAGAGACTCTAGGTTTACTCTGCAGTACAACAAAAACAAAATGTCTAGTTGGGATCTATCCATTTCAACATCACTCACTCACCCGAGGCTATCCCAGAAAATAAAATAAGCACAAAAAAATTAATAACTCAACCAAGCCTGGTAACACACACCTTTAATCCCAGCACTTGGGAGGCATAAGCAGGTGGATTTCTGAGTATTCAAGGCCAGTCTGTCCTACAAAGATAGTCCTGGGCCAGCTAAGTCTGCATCATAAGGCCCTGTCTTTAAAAAAAAATAATAAAATAAAGTACCTAACACCGTTTCATGATTAAATGTTTTAAAAATCAATTTTTCCCAAATTAACCTAGCAGTTCTTAATTAAACCCCTCATCTGTAATTCTCATCTCTGCATCTAGTCTCTTTTCAGCCACTCAGGTCTCCACGGGAGGGTAGCCAGGTACCCATACACCTGAACATAATCCTAGGAAAAGAAAAAATATGCAAGATGTGCTCAATGTGGGCTCTTGGCTGGAGTTTGTTTGCAGGAGAAGGAGCTAGAATGTCACAAGCTGACCCCACCCACGGGACAGAGCTGCATAATGTGAGTCATTTGCTTGCTAACCGATGGGCATATGTTCAACCATCAGGAATCAGTTTACGGAGACGGGAAGCAGAGCAGATGAACAGGAAAAGGACACCAGCTCAGCCCTTTAATTATGGAAGAGATGGAAAGGGCATAGAAACAAAGCATACAACCATGCAGGCTGGGAAGAGAATGGTATTGCCATGCAGGCAGAACGGTCCAGCCTCTGCATGGTCTCCACAGCCTAGGAAAGGCAATGGCCTTTTCCGATTAGATCTTTTCTTCTGATCATATAAGAACTGGGATGCAAATGTGAGATGGTTGGCAAAGACAGAAGCCAGGCAGGAGGTGGGGAGAGTGGCAGGGTAGCAACCCTCATCCAAGGCTGACAACTGGAATTCCAAACAAGGGATAAGAACTTTCAGCCAAGTGAAGTGTAAGGTTGAAATTGTAAACACTTGGCAGTGTTACGAGGACTTCATGAATTCATGCATTAACATTGCCTAGCATTAAACAGCCTGCAGTGAGCCACATCCAAAAGTAGTGGCAAAGGAGAATGAGACAGGAAAGGGGCCAAGCTGAGTGGCAGAGCAAGGGCTTTGTAAATCTTTCTTTATGAATTCTTCGTGAACGTCATAGAGGTCATTCTTATTCTGCAGGCAGAGAGAGAAAATAATGTTTTACAATGTATCATTGTAGGTAACGTTGTTACTATGTGTAAATAGGCATTGTAGATGTACCATTTCCTCCTTTGAGTAGGATCAGGCTGGGGACTCAGCCCACCCCTGCTGTGCCAGTGGCTGAAGCAGTCAGGTATCCTGCAGAAGGGTACCTGTATCCCTTAGGGTAGATGCGCAACTTAAGAGTTCCTCTAACCTGGGCCATTCTCTCCAATCCTTCCCATTCTGTAAGCCTCATCTACTTCTGGATGACTCTGATGTCCGATCAGTGTTCAAACCTCTGTGGGTACTTGAATTAAAAAAACAAACAAACAAACAAACACTGTTATTATGTGTAAATAGGCATGTGCCACACAATGATGGCCACACAGATAACCGTGATCTCATCAAATTTTATATCTTAGTGATGTCATAGTCTTCTTAGTTTATGTGATTATCCACACAATGTCAAATATCATCAAAGGACATCTTCCTCAGAATGTATTCTCATTGATAAGCAACACATGACTATCACATACAATTTTCGACTTAAACTTTCTGAGTTTGCAGTTGGCCGGCGATGCTAAGAGGATCTGCAATGCTGTACAATCACCACCATTTATGTCTAAAACTTGCTCTTCATCCCAGTTTGCAGATAATTTTCACTTCCTTGACTTGCAAAATAAATTCCATAATTAAGTGTTAGAGCTAGGACCAATTTGGAGATTTCATCCAAATTTGTATAAATAAGGAAACTACATGACATTCAGAAAGGTTTTTGCTCAAGGCCACCTAGCTAGATGATGGCATGGCTGGAACTCAAATCCAGGATCCCTGATTCTTAATGGAGAGCTCAGGCAGCAGGAGAGCTGGTTCTACTGTGCTCCCTCCTCACGCTGCCTCTACTGTTTTCAGATACCCAGATTAATAAAATGTACTGTCCGTAGTGCTGATGTGCACCAAGGCCTAATGGTGCAGGCAGACATCAGGGTTGCATGGTGAGTGGGTTGATACCAAGCCTGGTATGAACAAGGACAGCCAAGATTCACTTACCGCTGTCATATAGTCACAAGTTAAAAAATTAGAACTGTAAGTGAAATGTCATACTGTTCACTACAGAGAGGTGGAGCATGTTTGGAGGCTGCAGTGGTTAGTTTTATGTATCAGCTTAACTGGACTTTAGGGTGCCCAGATACTGACCAAATGTCATATACTGGGTGTATCTGTGAGGACATTTTTGGTTGAAAACCTGGATAATCAACTCTTGAAGACAGTGAATTCTTCCTTCATGACCACATTCAAACAAGATTGTTTTGTTTTGTTTCTGGCTTTAGGCTTGAACCAGAACAGGCTCTTCCTGTGTCTTGAGCTCCCTGGCTCTCCTAGCACTCAGGTCATCAGGCTTGTACTAGAACTGACCCTTTGGTTCTCCTTAGTTCTAGCTTGCTGACTGCCTTGTAGATTTAATGACATGGACCAATCCTTCTAATAACTCTCTATGAATATGTGTGTGTGTGTGTGGAAATCATTGAAGAAGACTAAATTCATGGTACTTGGCATGTAACAGATAACACATAGAGGTGTACTATATAAGCAATTGAATACATCATTAATTATCTGCATTATATACAGGCTGAAACATTGGCACCATTGAAGAAAAGCCCTCAGAAAAAATAAATGATGATTGATGGGAAGCTGAGCAATCCCATGAAATCATTTATCTGCTTACCCACTCAACAATTTGTCAACTCAATGGTATATTAATTGTGTACTTGTCTATCAAGCTCTTAACACATGACCATGAATATAGGGAACATGTGTACAACAGTGCTCTAACTGTTCCCAGAAAGATGGTACCCCATGCCAGTAGGATAGAACTGTACAGTGGGAACATATATTCCCCAAAGAAAAGATGGAGGACAGGGGAGAAGTAAGCCACATCTTAGCACACACAGGATGAAGAAGATGAGGTGTTTGGGCAGATGCTGAGTACTGTCCCAGCATTCCACATTCCCCTTGAATATCTTGGGAATGTGGCTAGAAATCTTTTCATTACTCAGTGGCTTCATTGGAACACACAGAAAGTTTCATACTGAGGGAAAAGAACTTGGGAGGTGTTGAGAGATGGTTAAGGGCACTTTTTGCTCTTTTGGAGGACCTGGGCTTGGTTTGCATCACCCATACTGTCTTAGGGTTTCTATTGCTATGATAAGACACCATGGCAAAAAGCAAGTTGGGAGGAAAGGGTTTATTTCTGCTTAGAACTCTTATGTTTTAACTCCATCCACAAGGGAAGTCAGGGCAGTAACTCAAGGTAGAAACCTGGAGGCAGACACTAAAGCAGAGATCATGGAAGAATGCTGCCAACAGGCCTGCTCCCCATGGTTTACCTAACTTGGTTCTTACGCAACTGAGGACCATCTGCCCAAGGGTGGTAGCATTCACAGTGGGCTGGGCCCTCCCACATCAATCATTAATCAAGAAAATTCCCTACAGGCTTGCCTGCAGGGAGATCATATGGAGGCATTTTCTTAATTATGAATCTCTCTTCCCAGATATGTCTAGATTTGTGTCAAATGGATAAAAACCTAACCAACACACACATGTAACTCCAGTTCCAAGAGATCCAAAACCCTCTTCTGGCCTCTAAGGGCACCAGAGACACACACACATGCATGAAGATAGAACATTTACACACATAAAAGAAATGTGTATACACACATGTGCATACACACACACACACACACACACATATGTATATAAAACACAAAAAGTTACACATTGTGTATCTTCTTTAATTCCTCTCTACCCTGTATTTTGAGACAGGATCTCTCAATGAACCTGGAGCTCACTGTTTTGCCTGGCTGTAGTTTTGTTTGTGGATCTTAATTGCAAATGACATATGAGTACCATCAAGGCTACTTTCTACTGTGTATTATTTCTTTGTTCAGGGGCTCAAGGGCGGCCATAACATACAAGGTGCTGCCAGGCTTTTTTTTTTTTTTTTTTTTTTTTTTTTTTAACCTTAAATGTCACCTAGCGTTAGAGGAAAGTGTAAAGTCACTTCCCCCAAGGTCATGGCACAAAGTATGTATAGTGTATAAATAGGGTCACTTAGAAAAGTGATGAAATCAGGTCAGTGGCTAGAGTTTTCAGCAACTCCACGATCAGACTGTGGAAACGGGAACATATGTTTTGAAGTTGCGAAGCCACTTGTCTTAACAGCGTCCTCCAATGCTATATTGGTGTGAAGTCTTCTTGAGAAGTTGTCTGACCTACAAAATCTAATCAGGGATTTGAAAGCCTCTTGAGAAATGTGTCATGGACTGCTTTCAGGTTAGGATGCCAAGCTTTTAACTGATAGATTAGACTACTGATTTAAAGCACCTCTCCTGGGCCCCTGTCTTGAGATCTCGATAAGGCTTCCATAATAAGAAAACAGAGACCTTGCAAATGTAGCCACCATGTGTTTAAAATGCAGTTTTAACACTAAGGGCCACAGACTTCTAATTTTTGCTCAAACTGAGCTTTATAAGGCGTGAGTTAATCCTCATGCTCTATTTCTCTCTAGAACCACGTGAGAATTTCCAGAGCTTTGGCTGTGTGTCAGATGCTATACTGACCACTGGTAAGGGAGCAGAGTCTTCCCACACACAGTTTCCTTGATGGGTGACCTTCAAATTGGTATATAAAGAGCAAATGACAGTCACACAGAAAGACAAAAGAAAAGGGAGAAAGGTGTTCCAGGTAAGGAGAGCGCGTATTAACAGGTCCAGATGAAGCAGTTGCCTGAGTTACCCCTTAAACAAGCACCTGCTCCTTCTGCTTCTAATCTCTAAGGTGGATAATGTTGTGACATCTTGGGTCAAAACAAGTCTCTTGAAGTTGCAAACCTGTGAGTAGGCCTTTGTAAGATAGTCCTGAAGATCTGGAGTTGTATCCCTTTCCACCCCTTTGACCAAGTCTCTGTAATCCGGACCACCATCTCCCGCTCTAGGTCACCCCAGGGTGGCAGGAAAAGGAGGGGATCAGTCTTATTTTAAATAATCTGCCAGATTGTTAAAAATAACCTGTGGTGGTTTGAATAAGTTTGGCCTCCATAGACTCATGTGTTTGAATTCTTGACCCCTGGTGAGTGGCACCATTAAGAGGTGTGGCCTTGTTGGAGAAAGGGTGTCACTGTGGGGGTGGGCTTAGAGGTCTCCTAGTGCTCAAGCTTTGCCCAGTGCATAAGACAGCCTCCTCCTGGCTGCCTTCAGATCAAGAAGTAAAACTGTCAACTACTCCAGCATGATGTCTGCAGGTATGCTGCCTTGCTTCCCACCATGATGATAATGGACTGAACCTCTGAAACTGTAAACCATCCCAATTAAATGTTGTCCTTTATAAGAGTTGTCTTGGTCATGGTGTCTCTTCATGGCAATGAACCCCTAACTAAGACAGAACCAGACCTGAATCTGCTTGTCCCACTTTGCTTTTCTTTTTCCACTGTATCCACATCAAAGCCCCCTCCCCATGCTTTGCCTGGGGCTGGCACAGCCTCTCTCTTAGGAGAGGAGAATAGTAAGCTTTCTTTTCAGGAGCCTGCATTTCCTCAGCAGTTGTCCTCACCATAAAGAAGAGATCTCAGGCATGTCTCTTCTTTAAAAATTCTGTCAGTCAGCTTTATTTCCAAACAGAAACCTCTAGTCAGTCTACATTCAAGTACATGATGGTGCAAAGTTTTCAAAGTATCTTTAACAAGTTAAGGAGAAATGCAAAATGCTCTGGTTTGGTTTGTGGATTTTAACTAGAATTTCTTCTTCTTCTTCTTCTTCTTCTTCTTCTTCTTCTTCTTCTTCTTCCTCTTCCTTTTTCTCCTTCTTTTCAAAATGAGACACATCTTAAAGCAGACCTAGTTCAACCTGTTATCATAGATTAATCAAAATAGAAAAATATTATCAGGATAAATACTGATGAGAAGTGTTTGCAGATATACCATTAAAATATTTTTCATATAAGCTATTCAAAAGGCTCTGATATTTATTGCACACTCCATAAAGAGCATGGTGCTTGGTCACTGGCCGAACAATCTGTGCCTCAAGGACTGTGTTACACACTTGAACATAATGCTGAACAAAACATGGGTCTCAGCCTTGTGAAGCTTCTGCCAGAGAAGAAAGGGACCTAGAACGTCTACAGGATGAAGGTGTGGTGAGTGCTGCCGGTTAACTGTAGAAACATCGTAGTTGGAGTAGCCTCATTGAGCAGGAGAGCTTTGAACAAAGCCATTTGGGAACCTTAGGGACAGGCCTTCTAGGCTGAAGGTGCAGCTAACAGCAGGCCCTAAGATGGATTCTGAGTAGGTGCTGAAGAAATAGAGTAGTGATATAAATGACATTACATGGCTTCTTTATCATCTATTGTCATATTTATCAAAGGAATAGAAGGCATTTTTCTTTCTCCAGGACACTGTATGATCATGGAACCTCCCAAACAGCACTCCTCTAATGAGCTTCTCAATTATACCTACTAGTCAACACTATTAAGAAAACATTTACTTTATTATCCCATGTAGCTAGTGTTTTCATTCATCACTAACACTTAGGAAAGTAAAACATTGAATGTGGCTACCTAGTTGGTAGCTCAGCATAAAGATCACCTACAGAGCTTTTTAAAGATGTAATCCATAGTCCTGGAGAGATAGCAGTTTAGAGTACTTACTATTCTTCCAGAGGGCCTGAGTTCTCAGCACCTACATAATGGCTCACAATCATCTATAATTCCAGTTCTGGGGGATCCCCACCCTCTTCTGGCCCCTCAAGCACATACACAGTGCTTGAGACACAGATGGCTCAACCAGTGACCAAGTGTCACACTTTTTATTAAATGAGGAATTAATATCAGAGCCTTTTGAAGAGTCTATGAAAAAAAAAATTTTTTTAAAGATTAATTTATTTTATACATGTGAGTACAATGTCACTATCTTCAGACACCCCAGAAGAGGGCATCAGATCCCATTACAGATGGTTGTGAGCCACCATGTGGTTGCTGGGAATTGAACTCAGGACCTTTGGAAGAGCAATCAGTGCTCTTAACCACTGAGCCATCTCTCCAGCCCCTATATGAAAAAAATTTTAATGGTATATTTGTAAACACCTCTCATCAGTATTTGTTCTGATAATTCTCTATTTCAATTAATCTATGATAGTAAGTTGAGCTAGGTCTACTTTAAGGTATGTCTCATTTTGAAAGAAGAAGAAGAGAAAGAGGAAGAGGAAGGAGAGGCAAAGGAGGGAGAGGAAGAAGAGGAGGAAAAGGAAGAGGAGGAGGAGGAAGAAGAAGAAGAAGAAACTCTACAATTAAAATCCACAAACCAAACCACAGCATTTTGCATCTTCCCTTAATTTGTTAAAGCTCTGCACACATGTGGTACACAGACATACATACAGGAGGAACACTCATATGCATAAAATAAAAAAGAAATGTTTTTTAAAAAAATACAGTCCTGGAGCTTCCACGGTCTGGGGTGGAACATGGTGTGGCACATGTGGGAGCCAGTGTTCATAG